>CM045766.1:97952152-98552152 GCA_025200525.1 Camellia lanceoleosa
TGCATTATGTTCTTGCTTTTAGTTGTCTTCTTATACCATTCAATTTGAACCTGTTTCCAGTCTATTTTGCTACTCTTTTATACCAATTACCATTTTACAAACTTTTATATGCCTAATTTAAAAGTATCAATCCTCTATAATTTCCATCACAATTGGAGATACAATAATGTGTCTTGAATTCTGCAATAGCTCACTTGTTGTATTACATATATCTTGGCTCTCGATCAACAAGTAGGCACTGTGGTCAGTGTAATCCAACCATGAATAATAGAAACACTCGAGGTCTGGCCGTCTTGCATGCTATCAAAATGTACGACGTTGTATAATATCGTGTCTTCTTGATTTTTGTATTTCCAGGTAGCTGGTGAACAAGATTTTCCATGGGAACTTGGCTCCACTATTATTGGACATCTAGGACTTTAGTCCTGAGTTCCAAAAGCCAAGAGAACCAAGCTTGTTTTTCGAGAAATGCAAGGATTCAACTGAGTCTTCGTTGGGCATCTCAACCAGAGGGCAATCATCTAAGTTTTGGGTGGGTTTGTTTGTCCTGTTTTATGTGTTCTGTTTTGATTTTGCTTCTAGCAGGGTAGTGGTGTGGTGTGGTGTGTTGCTTTCATTTTTTAGGATTCTGTCTCCTATACTAGACTTAGGTGGTGTTTTTCTTTTGATCTCTCTATTCCTATGGTTCACTTGTGATTGCTTTGTATATGAAATGAAGTTCATGAATCACACCTATGATATTTAACAAGCATTCAAGGTTGGAACCAATTTGCATAGGATGGATAATTCCTTGATCATTTCATAAACTCTTTCCTCCTTCCACTCATTCTCTCGAATAAACAAAGGAATGCTAAATCTTTGTAAGTCCTTAAACCTCAAAAAGGGCTTTTAGTTTATAATCTGATCTTCAATTTGCAGCAGTGTAGGCATGGTGCTGGGGCTTGAGCTTTAGCTCTGTTTCCTCTGTTTTGCTTCTTTTTTGTGTAGCCATATTGAAACCTCTCCAATTCTGGTTTTTTGGTTTGTTGTGGGATTGCTCATGATTAATCACGCATGGGATGCCAACATAGTTGGGATGCTATGTTTTTTATAATGATGCATTGTTTGTTCCCACTTTTTGTAGTTTCTTGATGTACTTTTGATTAATAAAATCTTTGCTTTTGGCTGATCAAAAAAAAAAAAGAAAGAAAGAAAGAAAAAGAAAAAAGGCTTTCAGTTGCAAAAAAATATCAATTCAAACACATTGTAAAACATCCTCACTATACAGAAACATTTACTAGAAAGTCAATTTCAAGTATCCAAATCATTCCTTCAACATTGATTCTGCAAAAGCTTTAAGCCTTTTGCTTGGCCCAATCTCTAGACATCAATCTCAAACATGTGCACATGTAGGTCTAACACACAAAGCAAACTAATACAAATGAACTCATAACCATTCACATGACCACTTTTGTCAACAAAGAAGTGTTGTTGAATTATTACCAGAAAAATGAGCAAAGTCAAGATATCTTGATGTGCTTAAGAAGTTTATTGTATTTAAGATGAACATTTTAGAAAATATACACAAGCAAATTCTAAATTCACAGACAACATATTAGTAGATCAAATAAAAATCGAAATGTTGTGTTTGGGAAGTGGGCTATTTTAATTGACAATTTGACTTTTTGGCTATTTTAACATGGCTAAAATAGTTGTGTGTGGAAAGTTAGTTGGCTTTTATTTTTGTAGTTGATTTGATGGTTGTGAAAAAAAAAGGTGTAATAATTATGGATTGGATGTGACATTTTGTCTTATTAACTATTTTAACGTATTTTATCTTTTAATAAGCTATTTTAACCTAACCCTTTAGCCGAACATCCTGTATGAAATAAGAACACATGGATTGTTGCAGTCCACTAAAGTTGAGTTCCTGAGGTTGACTACGGGTTCAATTATAATGATTTATTAAATTGTTTATCATATGGACTCTTATGTGCATATATTTATTTAATTTTTACAATGATAGAATTTATGATTATTAAATTAATTCAAAAAAATTCATTGATTATTTATACACAAAACTAACTAGATTAAAATTTAGATAAATGAAAATAGAATCTATGCTGTTGTGCAATCCGCTTGGTAGAACAAGCCATATGTATAAGACAAATATCTTCAGTTAAGTTGTGAATGCCATAAAGATCATCCGGCAAAATCAATGTGAAGTTGCTTAGAAAAAATAAAAATTTGCTTAAGATTTTGCAAGTCTTAAAAGTAAATATCAAAATACGATATTATCTAATCAAGTTTTTAAAAAGTTAAGGTTTTTGATCGTAAGAATTCTTTGAAATTTTTTCATAAGTCTTAAGCGATAGCTGAAGTGATCTAATAATTGAGTCACCTCTTATGAATACTCATCTAAACAGTATATAATGATTGGGGCATTTAGCAACTTTTGACCACTCAGTTGCCTTGATCAGGAATGCTATGTACGAAGAAAAAAAAAGTTTATGCGTACATAAAGTAATGTTCATCATTGCATAGATGTGAGATAAAATATTTGTATTTATAATTGCGATAGATGCAACTATTTTGTCTTACATCTATATCTATAGGATTGTCAAGTGAATTAAATTGCTCGAGTTAAACTTGTATCCTATTGGCATAGTTACACAAAAAATTCATTTTTCTATACTTTTCTTTTCTTTTTTTATAGATAAATTATATTTTGCACTCTTGCATTTTATACTGATATCTACTTTAGTTTCCCGTCTTCATCTGTCTCGCATGTGTATCGCGAGGGTAATTCTGTGGCTCATTGTCTATGTAGGTTAGTCTTGATTTTGATTTTCCACACCTTTGGATAGAAGCTAAAAGCTATGCCTTCATCCGTATTGTTGTTGATTGCATCTAAGGTCCCTTCTGTTTTGTAGTTGCTTTCCCTATCTAAAAAAATAAAAATGTAGTCCTTATGTTTAGTCTAGTGTTAAATTGATTGACAAAAATGATATGTGTCTCATACATGAAACATTTTTTAGGACAAAAATAAGAATTTTTTAGGACAGGAAAATACAATTAAAAGAAAAAAAATACATTAGAGAGAGTAACATATGTATTAAAGTTACTTATATGCCCTTAAAAATGCCCCACATATGGGTCACATGCCAAATTTTCTTTCCTAAATTTAACATTTAACAAAATAATCACATTACAACTTAATTAAAAATGTAAATAATTAACTATTATAATTGAAAATTTTGGGATTTAATATAAAGAGTAAAGCTGCAAAGCATAATTTATAGGGAGATTTATTTATAAATCCCTTTTAGTAGATTTATAATCCAATAAACCTACAAGGTTTTCTTGTGTTTCATCAATTCCCATATATTTAGACTTATATCCCAAGAGGTCCTTTTTTCGTGATTTATAATTTTTGGGGGACTATTATGCCCTTTGTTCTATTTTGATAGTATGTATTATACACAATAGGATATATACGTTTTTCATATCATAAGGTCTTGTAATGAAGGTGTGTAATGTATCTCATATTATCAATGACTACAAAATTCTACATTTTATTCTATGTGAAAGCTTCAACACAAACTATAGACTAAGATTGGGAAAAGAGGTCTGCCCTCAATACAAAATTATTCAAAATTTAAAAACAAATACATTCTGCCAAATTAAAGCAGGTCACACAAATAAAGTTGAAAGAAACAAAACACACTAAAGTTTAAAAGATAAAATAGACTTTGATGCTATATGCTAATTGAGACTGTTCTTTGTGCTTTCTAAATAGAAGATGATGTCACTCTTTTTGTGCATAATTACATCCCATGACAATTAACCCTCAAACTGATGTTGTAATTAGAGGTGACAAATTCAACTTGAAACCATGAACCTGTTCTAGTACATCCATTTAAAATCTGTTTAAACCGTCCAAATCTATAAATGGACTTAAATAGGTTGCATCTTCCAAATCAAATTAAAATTGAATTTATATGGGTTGAATATCCATTTAAACTCTTTTAAACTGATACCACCAATACCATACCACAACCACCACCACCAATGCTGCCATCAAAGCACCAAGTAAGCGGGTTGGTCAGGTTCATTTGTCTAATCCATATCCATATCCAATTCAACCTAACTCTCTTAAACTCATTTATTAAATAGGTAAATTTGGATTAAATTGTTTTAAATACATAACCCATTTTGACCTGCTCCAAATTTGCCCATTTTAACACCTCTAGTTGCAGCACAACTAGCATGTCTTTTACTATAAGAAGGCAAAATTTTACAGTATTAAGAAAAATATCATCTGTATAACTGCCAAGTCACTCAGTTGCAACACGAACAACGCCATATTGCATGCTGTTATTTTTAGAAACATTGGCCGTCACCAAAAGCTAAAGTTTCCCAGCGAAATAATGAATCAAATTCTTAACTTGTTAATCACTGATGTAAAGTGCAACAAGGAGAAGCAGGTGAAAATGAAGTCATTGCGAAAGAAAGTAAATATGATACTTGCATTGATTTTTGCAACGAAACTAAGCACTTTTTGCTTTTTGTAATTCGAAAAGCTCAGTTCGAGACTCTGACTTCAATGATGGAAACAACCGCCGCCGCACTATGGCACTCCATTGAACTCTGTTCTTCAACTTACTAATAATAGTGGTCGATTTTTGAAGAGGCATATTCGTAATTTAATGTTTTGTTCACACGGTGATATTTTATCTTTTCAAGAGAGAAAACAATTCATGTATAATATCAAAAGTTTCGTTCCGGAGTGGTATCCCCTCTGATTTACTGGGGAAAATTTGACAAAAGATTGGCAGAAAATAATAACAATAATAATTCACCTAAGATTCACTTTAAAATCCAAGGGTTGTAATCAAGCTTAGATAAGTATGACAGTAGCAATCAGATGAAGAGTCTCCCTTGTCAACATAAATTTCAGAACATAAATCTTACACTTCGGATCATTTACCATGTGTATTATCAAGAAATCAAGACAAAATGACATACCTGAATTCATTGATAAACGGTTAAACGGAAGCGTGATTATCAATAAACTCTTTGTTATTGATTATGTTATTGCCTTCTAATCATTTCCCCTTTGGTGCCTTATATTTCTCCTTGAGAGGATTTAGAAAAATGGCAATGTTCTTTTTTTTTTTTTCACTTGGGAAGGAATAGGGACCATAACCTTTTAAAGGTTGTAATTGGTTTTCAAAACTGAAAGGTTGTGGAAGTTCAAAATGAATGAAAACCAACTTTAACCATTATTGGTTTTAATTTCTATTTATTGGTTTTCAAAACTGAAAGGTTGTGGAAGTTCAAAAGGAATGAAAACCAACTTTAACCAATATGTTTTAATTTCTATTTCTGCCCCTCATAGAAATAGAAATTATACAACTAGTATCTACACATTAGGTCCATAACACATATACCCTTAAGCCTATTAACTAAATTGAATCACTTAAATTGTAGGCTTCTTATAAATGATAACACCACATTTAATTATGTGGTCCCATTGAGACATTATCTAACATCCCTGCCCATCAAAAACAATTTTGAATTCTTATACTCACACAAGGCCATGCCCATCAAGAATAGAGCTGCAAAAGAGTTGAGCCGAGCAGCGGATTGTTTAGTTTTATTTGAAAACTTAAGTTTCAAAATTGTTCAAAGTTTGGCTTGTTTGCATAATAAACCTATTTTGAATGAGTTTTTAATGAGCTAAACATGAATTGAACTTGAATAGTTTGGTTTCTTCTAATACACATATGCTTATTGAGCAAGGAGTATCTTGTTCGAATTTTGTTTAAAAATTTAAGGAACTTTAAAATATGTTTAAATTTGATTTATTTATATAACGAGTTGATCTTAACGAATTAAACACGAGTTGAGGTCAACTAACTTGGTTCGTTTTGCAGCGCTAATTCAAAACAAATTCATAAAGGCCTGCCAAAGGAAGAGCAACGCAATTGACGTGCAAATTGAATTTTTTCTAGTATGCAATGAATCCTTTTGGCATTACTAACAAGCACAAAACAAAGGTCACATCTTCAAAGACATTTTAGAGAATCCTAGTCCTTCACTAAAACTGAACCAAAGACATTCATGTCTGCAAATTATAAGACAAAATTTTAACATTTTTTAATTGGGTACAAGATTTGTTGGTGAGATCAACTTCTAAAAAATCATGTTATTTTCTGGTTCTGTTTGGTTTTAAAAATAAAAAATAAAAAATAACTTTTTGACTATTTAAGTTCAAAACATTTTGGTTATTTAAGAAAAAATAATTTTAATTAACAGGATCCACTTTGTTTGGCAAATGCTTAAAAAGTCACTTTCATTTCAAACTTTCTGTTTTCAGTGAATTTTTTTTTTTAATTTTCATTAAAAAGAATACTTTTCAAGTCTTTTTAGTCTAGAGGGCCCAAAAAAATAGAAGAAAAAATCACTAAAGACAAAATTCTAATCCCCACCTAAACTTTCTCAATAACGAAAGCAAATTTTTTGAAGGGTATTTTTTTGCCAAAAAAGGAACATCAGTCATAATGCAGATCCATGGTGCGAAAAAAGGTGCTACAACTCTACAACTGAGGATATATGACGGTGATATGAGGTACTATAGGTTTTAGGTGGCGGACACAAATCTATATGATAAATAGTTCCGATTAAAAGTGATCCAGGACGTGGATGAAGGGAAAGTTGACAGTTTTCATCAATGGGGTCCAGAAATTCGTATTTCAAGTGCGGAGTTTATGCTGCACCTGATAATTCAAGCAACTATATGGAGTCAAGGTGGAAAGGAATTAAAATCTACAAAAAATGATCATGAAATTGTAACAATTAGTACTACATATATAATGAAAGTATAGGTTTGCTTATTATAGAACTCATTTATGTATCAAATGAATATTATATCAGAAATAGTTAAATATGGGATATGTTATAATAGAATTTGAGAACTTGTGCTATTAGAGCATCCTCAGCACATTCCCTAAAATTTTACGCTAAAATATTATTAAAAATATTATTTCTTATTTTAAGAATCATTTTTTCATCTACTTTCTCCCAACAAACTTCCTATTGTTTCTCTATTCTAATAAAATATTATTTTTTAATTATTTTATATTTTATACTTTTGGGGATGGAGATGCTCAAGAACCAATGATGGTTGAATAAAAAATAATTTTGTATTTTTGGGGGGGGTGAACAGTTGCTCCCTACATTTGGGGAGCAACTGTAGTATTTCTTATAATAAGGAGTTGCTTTAGGGGAGTTAATGGGGTTGATTTTATGAAGAAAGACTCCCTAAAATAAATAAGCGATGGATTTAGGGATCCAATGGGGATGCTCTTATAGAATTTGTTTTTATTTTTGGTTTTTTGGGATAAACCTCAACAGTATGAGGAAAATTTTATTAATAATCCAAAATCGAGAAAAAATTATTAATAATCCAAAACCGAGAGGGGAACGTAACGACGCTTACCTCTCATGCAACACATTGTATGCAAAAGAAACAAACTAACAGACTCGAATATATGAAGAGAATTTGAAAACCTTAAACCAGTACAAGTGCATGCCTTTGAGAGTGAATCATCCATATGTACTATGCCAAGGAAAGGAATATAAGGTGGTCAGATGGATTCTAATAGTTTTGAAATTCAAAATTTGTCCGAGTTAGTTAAAGTTCTCAGCACCTTTGAGACACATCTTCCTTCTAATAATAATAATAAATAAATAAATAAAAACTCAGAGATTTCAACTAAAGCAAGATTTGAGAAGAGTAAAAGATATATCGATCTTTTTTATAAAAATAAATAAATAAATAACGACTTAGTGCATGACACTCTTGCTAAAACTATGGAGAACACGATTGGTGCAATTCCTAACAAGTCAATAATTAAAAAGCAAAAGTTGAAAACACTTCCCCTTTCCAATAATAAGCTTATTTAAGCTAATTCTTCCTCATAAACTATAAACATTGCAACACAAATTTCCAAAATTATATGTGATGGATAATTCTTCACTGAAAAAGAACCAACACAAACATTGTAAGCTAATTCTTCCCTGAAAAAGAAGACATTGTTGCATATGTGATGGATACCATGAGGAACCTCCTATAATTATGAGGCCACAGTGATGTAGCGAAGGGGCAAAATTAAACAATTTGAACTTGGCATATGTGATTAAATTATGTCATTTACTGTAGTTTGTATGATATTGATTTCAATACATGTAGATTTTCATAATTATAATGGAAAACATTTATGTGCAGCATAGAAATCGAGCATTTTTACAACATTGAATAAAAAACAATATGAAGAATGTATATGTATCAACACTATGTATCTTGTATCCTCGTTAATTTCACCAGACATGCGCACGCTGATTGATTGGATTTTAGTAGTGATTTTCTTGATCCAAGCCATTTCCAGAAATGGCATTAAATCACCTAATGGCATCTCCCCAACTTGCCCCTGATACAAATGTCAATATTGCCTAATCGGAGGAATAACCATGCAAGGCAGCTAAGTCAATTGCAAATGCAGAAGTTGTGCATTTCAGATACAGAAATTAGATTTGGATATTAGTCACTAATGAATAATAAACCCACAATTCAATATATTCCTCAAAAAGAAGATCCAGGTTAATACAAAATTCCAAGCCAAATGACAATAACTTGTATAAAACCCATGACTCGACTCAACAAACCAAGCCTAATTTACCAGTTCTATACCCTCAAACATTACAAAAGAACCCTATTCTGTGTGTACAAGCGTACATGAAATTATTTCCTAACCCATAAAGAGGAGCCATGAATGAAATGAATAAGAAGTTGAAACAAAATCAAACAGTAACCTAAAAATGAAGCACAACTATACGGCACTGTAAGTTACTCACTGCAGAAAAATCCTATGAACCACAAGGAAGACAACATAATTTCCCAATTTGAATAAAGAACCACTGTAAAGGGTTTGGTTGGTCATCTTCCTGTGGAAATGACCTTGGCAACGGTAGCTCTGAAGGCAAATGCCGGTGAAACGCATCAACAGCGGCTGCTACGCCATCTTCATTCTCTATCAACTTTGCTATTTCCATTGCTCGAGATTTCACCTAGGAGAGTCAAAAGTTCATCAATACACCATTTTCGTAAGTTCTCTTTTGCTTGAATGAGAAGCATAGTTATAATACAAGCAAAAGAGAAACCTAAACAATGTATCATCATAGATACACCAAAAAACCAAAACGTAACTACTTTGCCAATAAAACAAGACAAAGAAAAAAGAAAAGGAAAAGAAATATATATACGTGTGTGTGTGTGTGAAGGTTTAGAACTAAATCATGATCCAGGACAACATTTAGTCTATATCCATGATCAAAATTTTGTTTTGAAATGTTGTTTGGGTCAACTTGGAAATGGAAAAATTTCAGGTAGGTTTTGGAAGCACAAGGGAAATAGCAAAATTTATTTTAGAAACAAACATAAATATTTGGAAACAAATACTAGAGGCTTACGTAAATGCATATACAAGCTCAAAATTTAAATAATCGAACACGTTAAGTCCTACACATCTCTTTACATAAATAAGGGCACTAGTGTTCAATCCAAAAGGAAATTTAATGTTAAATCAATGTCAAACAAATCAATTTTATCAAGCAAAAGTATATACAATTCTAGATGTGCATAAGGGTCCAATCAAGAAAAGGATTACAAACTTATCCCAAAAAAAATAAAATTAATAATAAAGTTAGTTTTAAAAAATAAACAAAGATCAAAGTGTTCCAAGGTGTTAGACTTCCTTCGGAAAAACAAGGTCAGGATCTTTTTGTCTTCTTTTTTTTAACAAGATTAACAATAAGGTCCAATAAATATCAGTGAGTATTGGAATTATCAAGTAGGCGACAAGGTTCGAGCACACATCTTTTGGCTGCTCTAACACCATGGTCCACGTTAGAGAATCAAAGAAGCAACACAACATTACAAACTCCTTTGGACACTAGATAACGCAAAAAGAGTAATGTACCAAATAAATATATTCATTTATTCTCATTCTTCTTCTCCAGAGGAGATTGAGATTAGACTTCATAGATGCTTCAATTTCTCTGCTAGTTCTAAAATTGTAAGCCACAAAAATTACTTGTAGGTTGATCAATGTTTCAGATGCGTTGTCCATCTATTGACATTGACAAACTGGGTGGTGGGTGGGAATAAGAAAACGAGAAAGACAAAAACAACTAGCATCGCCTAGTTAAGAATTTTAGCTGCAACAACTTTTCAAGCTAATTAAAATTAATGATGACAATGACTGATCTCATCCTGCAAAAAATTTGAGATACCACACTCACACGCACATATAAATTACCTCTGGCTGAAGCATGAATTGTACAGCATCTGACAGGGATTCAACATTGAACTGAGCTATAGGGATTGGAGCTGGTCCCAGTCCTTTTTCATAAATTCTCTCACCCCAAAAGAACTGATCTCCAAAGAATGGGACTATGGTTGTCGGACACTGCATTTAATGATGTGGACATTAAGTAAAACCAACTACACTTTCTAGAAATAGCATGTAGAAATGAAAATTATATATCATGGGATAGTTACATGGACTTGGGTACGAGTATTGGGTCCAGTGAGTGTCCAAGCATAAGATCTTCCTAGATCTATATCTTAGGATATTAGGATATGCATCCAAAAGTTGAGTATAGGTATGAGGATACGTCTTAAACTGTTAAAACACTTTTATATATTGCATATTGTATAATATTCTTGGATATGATGTTGTAAATTATTTAAAAATATGTTTCAAATTAAATGTGATTTAGGAAAAATATGAAATTTATATCTTATATTCGTCTGACAAGTTATAAATGTTTCTTTACTAGCAAATTTGAGCATCTTCTTCAAACATCATATAAATTAAAATATTCAGATGTCTAAATTGGATACGCAAGTCAGACATGTATCTACACCCTTACCCTTGTTGGGGAAAGAAATGAACTACCAATGCAATCACTGGTTGGCAAGAAACTATCTTCATGGCCATTCAACTCAGTTTTTGAAACTTATTTAACACATGTTGAAACATCATACTAATATTCTCATATGCAACCAAGAATACTACAACAATGAAAAAACGTATGAACAAGAATATTACCCCAGCCCTTAGTCCTGTAGCTGTGGTTCCAGCACCGCCATGATGTACCTGCACATTCATGACAATACCATTTCCTTTTAGTGATCTATCACACAGATCTGTAACTTTAAAATGCATAACAAAACTGTGCATTAGTGTAGTATTTCCTGGCATGTATAGCTGCATTCGAAACATTAACAATGCAACTATATAGATTATAGATCATGTAACAATTGATTTCCAAAGGCATTTCAACACTCACATTCACCTTTAACAGAGTCCGCAACCGTCACCCCCCAAAATAAGCTTAAAAAATAAATACAAGGTTCGCCAATCTAAAGGCAGCTTAAAATAGAACTCACCACAGCCAAACATTGAGGGAACAGCCAATCATGAGGGCAATCCTCTAGAGGGAAAACACTGTCCGAAACTTCTGGAACTGCAATTCAAATTTGAAGTACAATATAAATTAATTTACTCAAGGTACCTATATGGACAATGTAGTCTTTCACAAAGCATAAGACTTTAAAGATTGTAGGAAGCAAGAAATAACCATTAATCATTGAACAGGAAAAAAATATGAAGAAGAAGAAAGACACTCACGTGTACCAAGGTCCCCCCAACCTCGACAAATTATTCCCCTTTGTCCTGTATTCTTCAATGCCTCCAAAATAATATCCGTAGTTTTCTTGGGATCTTCAAGAGGCTTAACAAGAAATAAGTAATATATTGAGTTATAACCTCTCCACATTTCAATTAATAAAATGCATGACATCTGGAAACAATATTGATTGGAAAATTCACAGAAAATTCAGCAGACACATGTTAGAATGTGTTAGAATATTTCCTATTTTATTCTTATGTATATTCAGTATCCTTATTTTATGCCTTAGGACACTCCTGTAATTATGGTGATGATTTAATATAAAAAGGGGTGAGATACCATTCATACCTTTAACTTTTCTTTTCTCAAAACGCACATGGTATCAAAGCCACTTTAAAACCCTAAAAACCACAATCCCTACAGCCACCATCACACCACCACACCCAGCCGCAGCACCAGCGCCAATCATAGCCTCCTAGAGCTCCAATAGTCATTGCCGCCTCATCCTAGGGCTTCGCCAGCCCTAGCGATAGCCTCCTAGGGCTTCGACAGCACCCTAGGGCTCGTCAGAGCCCCCTTTCTTCCCAGCCCAGGTCTATCGGCAGGTTAGAGGTCCAGTCGTGGTGTTTTTCTTCTCTCCTCATGCTGCCGATAGCTTCTTAGGAGCTCTGCATTCAATCGGGTCACTCTCTTGATAGGCTCGCAGGAGCTCTGGTTCAGTTGAAGAAGCTCTGGTTCAGTCAGCTCTCATCTTGGGTTTGGGTTACATTGACGCCATTAATCTATGACTCCCTCTTCATGTAATTTGCTATATCCTGTTTTCCGTCTTCTCCTTCTTTGAAAAAATAAAATAAAATAAAATAAAAAAACCTATGTTTTCTTAAATTCTTTATGTTCTATCTGTTATGTTCTCCCATCTGTCGGGTTTGAGATTAGACCAGTGTTTGTTTGTGAGGGTTCCTTAGTAGAGTATTCATGACAAAATTGATTAGTGAGTATTACTTCACAGCTTGCTCCTCAGGGCGCGACTTCTGTTTTGCCTCATACTATGACTGATTCCCTCAACCCTGGCCAGAAAATCACCACCTCTCTCATTAACGATCAGAATTATCTAGCGCGGTCACAGAGTTTGACTATTTTTTTTAAAAGCAAAGGGAAGTTGGGATATGTCAATGGGCGCGTTCCGACCCCCAGTACCACCGATCCGGGTTATGATCGGTGGGAGATTACCAATTCTCTTATCATGGGCTGGTTTATACATTCCATGGTTCCGGAGATTGGTGAGGGATACTTATCTATGGACATAGCACAGGATATTTGGGAGGCTGTGGCCACTATATATTCCAGCAAAGGCAATTTTTCACAGACTTTTGAGTTGCGCCGCTCCATTGACTGGTCCGTCCAGGGTGAGATGACTATCCTCCAATATTTAACTTTCCTTAGCAATGGGTGGAAAAGACTTAATCATCATCAGGTTTACAAGCCTGTCTGTTCCACTAGTTCTGCTAGTTATCGAAAATTTGTTAAACAAGTATGGGTCTTCAAGTTTTTGGAAGATCTGAATGTGGAGTTTGATCCTGTTAGGAGTCATGTGCTTGGTATGGATGTGCTTCCTTCTCTCCATGTTGCGTTTGCTTATGTGTAAAATGAGGAAAGTCATCGTTCTATTATGCTTCCGTCTGCCTCTTCTAATCGATCTGTCCCTAGTTTCTGCACCCTCTCGAGATGGGGATCGTGGTTCGCGTCCTCCTTTTGAGAAAGACACTCTCTTCTGTGACTATTGTTGTTGCCTTCGCCACACCCGTGAGACTTGTTGGAAGTTGCATGGGCCACCATCTGGGGTTCATGGAGATCGTTCTGGTTCTAGAGGAGGTCACTCCGGTCAGTCTAGAGGCCGAGGGCCCAATGCCCAAGCTTATCATTCTGATACAATTGAGCCCCAGTCCCCAACTCCGGTTGTTTCATCTGCTGATATCTCTGGGTTTTCTACTTCTGAGTTGGAAGTGACTCTTCGCCACTTGCTCGACCATCAGGCATCTAGTTCATCTTCGGGTAATTTTGCCCATTCAGGTAACTTAGCTTCTTCTCCTAGTGCTTTCTTATCTCATCAAACGTTGCCTTGGATTATCAATTCTGGTGCTTTAGACTATATGTTTGGGTCTTCAGACTATATGTTTGGGTCTTCTGATTTGTTCTCAGAATATAACCCTTCTTTAGGACAATATAAAGTTCAAATTGCTAACGGTACCATTTCTTCTGTGTCTGGGAAAGGATTAATTCATGCCACTGCTTCCCTTCCTTTGTCTTTTGTACTACATGTTCCCAATTTTAGTGTTAAATCTTTTATCTTTGAGTTGTATTACTCGGGACTTAAATTGTAGTGTAACCTTTTTTCTTGATCGTTGTATGTTTCAGGACCTTATCACGAGGAAGATGATTGGTAATGGTAGGAACGAGAATAGATCAAGCAGACAAGTGGGCTCATTCATCCATTCAGTTACCATCTACTAAGACCTATGGCTGTGGCACCGTCGTCTTGGGCATTTATCTTTTTTGTTACTTAAGCATCTTTTTCCTTCAGTTTTTTTGAAAAATAATGTTTCTGAGTTTCACTGTGAGTCGTGTCAATTTGAAAAACAACACAAAATTTCTTTTGCTCCTTCTATTAATAAAAGTTTTGTTCCTTTTTCATTGATTCATTCTGATGTATGGGGGCCCTCTCATTTTGTGTCTTTAAAGGGACAAAGATGGTTTGTCACCTTTATTGATGATTGTTCTAGGACCACCTGCGTGTATCTTATGAAGGACAAATGTGACACTTTTTCTGTGTTTCAAAATTTTCATAAAATGATTTACACTCAGTTTAGAGCGGTTTTCAAAATTCTGTGTTCTGATAATAGAGGGGAATACATTGACTCTGGCCTTGCCAGCTATTTTGCCACTCATGGTATTATTCACCAAACTTCTTGTACCAATA
Source organism: Camellia lanceoleosa (assembly GCA_025200525.1). Lineage (NCBI taxonomy): Eukaryota > Viridiplantae > Streptophyta > Magnoliopsida > Ericales > Theaceae > Camellia > Camellia lanceoleosa. The sequence goes on from CM045766.1 coordinate 97,966,869, forward strand.
ATCCTCAACAAAATTGCAGAGTGTAAAAACCGCCATCTTCTTGATATTGCGCGTTGTCTGTCCTTTGAAATGTGTGTTCCTAGATCATATTAACGGGAAGTTGTTCTCACTGCCGCCTTCCTCATCAATTGTCTACCTACCCAAGTTCTCCACAAACACACTCCTCTTCAGGTTTTGTTAGGGTCCCACTCTTCTGGTTTCTCCATTCCTCTCAAAACCTTTGGGTGTGTGCTTTGTTCATAACCATTCTCCTATCTATGGTAAGTTGGATCCTACATCTCTTTGGTGTGTCTTCCTGTGTTACTCCGCCACACAAAAGGGCTACAAGTGTTATCATCGACCCCCTCAGAAATGATTTCTCTATGGATGTGTCTTTCTTTAAGTCTAAGCCCTACTTCATATCCTCCCCGGTGTCCTAATCATCCCTTCAGGGAGAGCCTTGGTGTGAAGTGATTCTTGTATCACTACCATCAGTGATTGAGCAGGTTGAGAATGTTAATAGACTATTGAGAATGTGGAGTCTGAATCCGCAGTGAAAGATGTTGAGTCTAAATCTGCAGTGAAAGACGGCAAAGTTTATAGCAAGGACAAGGATAGAAAAAAAGTTACTTGAGTACGAGAGACCAATTCGGATTCTCCACTGCTATCTCCTCCTTCTGATAAGTGTCCAGAATCCTCATCTTCTGATGAAACTCTAGGTAACTCTATTCTTTCTAATCTAGATGATCCCATTGCTAAAAGGAAGGGGGTTAGGACGTGTACTTAACATCTTATTTCTCATTTTGTCTACTATACTAATCTGTCTTCTTCCTATAAAGCTCTTATGTCTAAAGTTTCTTCTGTAAGTCTTCCTTCTAATTTTCAGGATGCTCTTTCTACTCCTGAGTGAAAGCATGCCATGATGGAGGAGATAAGAGCTCTTGCTAAAAATGACACTTGATAATTGGCTAAGTTACCTAAAGGCAAACGACCTGTTGGATGTAAGTGGGTGTACACCATGAAGCACAAAGCCGATGGGTCAATTGAACGTTACAAGGCAAGATTGGTGGCTACGGGCTTTACGCAAACTTATAGAGTAGACTACCAGGAGATATTTGCACCGGTTGCTAAGATGAACTCTGTTAGAGTCCTTCTCTCCCTTGCCTCTAATCTCGATTGGCCTCTCCATCAATTTGATGTAAAGAATGCTTTCCTCCATGGATTTGGAGGCTTAGAGGATGTTAAAACCAAAGGAAAAGTGTGCCGACTACGCAAGTCACTTTATGGACTTAAACAGTCTCCTAGGGCTTGATATGAGAGGTTTACTCAAGCCATGCTGCGATATGGTTTCAAACAAAGTCAAGTTGATTATACTTTGTTCATGAAACACTCCTCACATGGTAAGACAACAGCTTTTATTGTTTATATGGATGATATTGTACTCACAGGGGATGATGTTGACGAGGTTCCTCGGTTAAAAGACGAGGTTCCTCGATTAAAGGAGTATTTGGCCAATGAGTTTGAAATCAAAGACTTAGGCAGCTTGAAGTACTTTCTAGGTATTAAGGTTGCTCAGTCCAAAGATGGCATCATCATATGTCAAAGAAAGTATATGCTTGATTTGCTAAAGGAAACTGGGATATTTGGAAGTGAAGCCTGTGATACACCACTAGAACCTGGACTGAAGCTTAGTGAGGATTAAGGAGGCAAGCTTATAAACAGGGGGAGATACCAGTAACTAGTGCGTAAGCTTATCTATTTATCCCATTCGCGTCCTGACATTGCTATTGTAGTAAGTATTGTTAGTCAGTTTATGCATGCCCTACATACAATTCACTTAGAGGCAGTTATGTGGATTCTGAGGTACTTGAAGTATTCTTCGGAAAAGGGTCTCTATTTCTCAAAAAATGATCATCTTAGAGTAGAGGCATATACAGATGTTGATTGGGCTGGATTAGTCACTGATAGAAGGTCAACCTCTAACTATTGTACCTTTGTTGAAGGAAATCTAGTTACTTAGAGAAGCAAGAAACAAAATATAGTTGCGAGGTCCAGTGTAGAAGCTAAATTAAAAGCTATGGCTCAAGGTGTGTGTGAGCTATTATGGATTAGACTATTTTTTAGGGATTTGGGGATTCATCAGACAAATTCTATGAGGCTATACTATGACAATAAGGCGGCCATCAATATAGCTCACAATCCCGTTCAGCATGACAGGACCAAGCATGTGGAGATTGATAAACATTTTATCAAGAAAAAGCTCACTAGTAACACTATATGTACACCATTTGTGAGGTCTGGGGACCAACTGGCTGATATTCTCACCAAAAGATTAGGGAATAAACCATGCCGTGACATTCTTAACAAGCTGGGCATGAGAGATATCTTCACACCAGCTTAAGGGAGAGTGTTAGAATGTGTTAGAATATTCTCTATTTTATTCTTATGTATATTCCATATCCTTATTTTATGCCTTAGGGCACTCCTGTAATTATGGTGATGATTTAATATAAAAAGGGGTGAGATACCACTCATACCTCTAAGTTTTATTTTCTCAAAATGCACAACACATGCACTATGTCAATGTCAAAATAGGGCTGGGCACAGACCAAACTGTGTTTTGGACGAAGAGTGTAGTGAACAAAGTAATACAGTGAAACAAAGCAGAGAGGGAAAATAAATAAATAAATAAATAAAAATTCTCTACCTAATTGGCCGAGGAACAATTTGAAAAGAGACTATGAAGAGCAAAGTTAATGCATGTGGACACACACACATGGAGACCATAACAAATACATGAAGGCTCACTTTTTTGTAGATGGCTACAGCAGATTATTTTGCTTCTCAAATGGTGTTCCATATTATTTTGCCTTTCTTGGGAATCATTGGGTCTGGAGTCATTTTTACTTCTCAAATCCATTTTTCTTAAATTTGTAAGTGTTGCTACTCTTTTCGATAAGCCTATGACTCTTTTCAAAATACACTTTTCCCCCCTCATAAGCTACACTTTTCCAATATACTAATGATATTTTCTATTAAACCCTTGCATTCTTGATGTGGTTCTAAAATATTTACTTGAATGTAATAGCCTGGTGTCAATCCTACCAAGAATCCCAATTCTAGACACATATACAAGTAGTCTTGAAGTTCATCGAACATGGGCCCTCCATTGGAGATACCGATTTTTTTTAAAAAAATTTCTACTTTTTTTTTTATTTATTAATTTTTTGGCTTCATTGTTGTGTGAGACAAATTCAACAGCAAACAAATTACATTCCTAGAAATCCCTTATTTCAGTTTCTTGACCGGTAGACTTCCTGACCAACAGCATTCTAAATGAAGCATTTCACATCAAGGACATGCTGATTCAAAGTGATTAAAATCCTATTACATGAAGGAAGAAGCACAGAACACCAGCTTAACCACTAACGCAACCTGTATGACCCCATAACTGACACCTAACAATCTAAAGCCACCTTCAAATTTGAATAACCAATATGATGTAGGACGAGTAGAGATTACTTTCCTACACGTAGTGAGTCCAGTTTAAGTATACTGGCAGCAGCAACAATAGACTTATAGGGCTGGATTTGGTGACATTTTATGGCTGCAAAAGTATTTAAAAAAATAGGAGTTTAAGGGTTTGCAAAAGGGTAGGGTTTTGGAAATGACAACACGAGTGTTTAGGAGCTGTCGGGTGGCTGTTCTAGGCACTGTGAACAGTAACCTTGCTAGAGAGAGAGAGAGAGAGATGCTTCACCCTCACAAGGGATAGGCCAATCACACAAACACAATCTCAAATTTTCATAATATTAACTCTGCTCGTCAATCATTGAGTTACACATATTTTTAGGCCAAAGACTCTCCTAATTCTACAAGGACTATAATTCAAATTTAGAAACTAAAAATATTTAGCAACTACTAATATTCTAGACCAACTATGACTTCCAATTCTATTTTAATCATAATAAGAAACTTTAATGACTTCAAATTCTACTTCAATATCAAAATAGGAAATTTGGACTTTTGACCACTAAAATTATTTTAGACATAATAAAACCAATAAAACCATGAGCGATCTCTACAACCCATGTCCAACAATTATTGGAATTACCATTATACCCTTTGTCAGAATATATAGTGATATATGTTATTTTTTGTGTTGAGTGAGGGTACTATGGTCATATTGTATTCTCTATATTTGCTGATGTTTTAGGTTTATGAAAGGAACCAAGAAGGGGTCACCTTGTCTGTATAGTCTATGACGTCATGCTGACGTCATCGTACGGAAGATGACGTCAACACGTCATTGTCACCTCAAAGGAATCGCGAGTGACTGAAGAACACTTTGACAAGGTTGAATCAAAGCTCTGATTCCAAGTTAAAGTGTAAAAGTATGGAAAACTTTGATTAGGGCCAGAGAGACGGAGAGAAGGAAGGAGAAGACTATATGGCCCTGTTTGGTAGGGCTTATTTTAGCTTTTAGCTTAATTTAAGCTATTTTGGTGTGTTTGGTTCAACTTAATAATACAGATTATAACTTTTTGTAAGTCAAAAATCAGCTTTTTCTTTGAGTGGCAGAGGAGAAGTTTTCTGAAACAGCTTAAGCGCGCAGCTACCATTTGAGGGGCAAAATGACTTAAATGCCCCTCACAATTTCAAGTTATTACAAATGTGCCATGTATATAAACCAAAACATACTCATTTCTGTCTCTCGCACGAACCAGAGAGGCAATTTCTGACGAAGGGAGGTGATTTCTGGTTCTCTCTCTCTCACGATCTGAAACTCTCTCCATCACCACCGCTATCGTGATCTAAAACCCTAACCAAAGGGGCAAAACCCTCCCGTTGCCATCGCGATCTATAAAATAGCTTTTTGAGTTGCTCTCTCTTTCTCTCATGAACCAGAGGGGCAAAGCCCTAGCTCACTACCGCATCTGTGTGACAATCGAACGGTGACGAACTAGAGCTCACCATCGACGGCGTGACGATCAAACGGTGACGAACCAGAGCTCACCACCGCCATTGCGCTGCAATCTCCAAACCAGTGTTTTGAAGAGCGCGCCTAAGCTCAAGGCGAGGCGCAGCTCTGCGCCTCATGCATAGCCAGGCGAGGCGACATAGAGAAGGCGCAGCTAAGTCGATGAGGCGTGCGCTTTTTCCTGAGGCTAGAGGCGTGCGCTTTTGGCGCTTCGCATTTCTTCTACTGCTACAGTCCATCTGGTTTTGGTGTGAATACCCATATGGAATAAATTTTCATTTACAATATCAAATGATCAAAACGTGGGTCAAAAGAGCAGAAAAAAAATAAAATAAATAAAAAAAAACCTAGTGGAGAAGAAGAAGACAACGACGAAGGGCCACGATTGCTCTCTCGCTCTCTCTCTCTCTCTCTCGCTTCTGTCTCTTCCTCTTTTATCTTCTTGATTCATATATATATATATATAAAATATATTATATAATACCTATTATATAATATATAATATACTTATAACTAATATATAAAATATAATTAATTCATATATATATAATATTATATAATACCTACAATACCTATTATATAATATATAATATACTTATAGATAATATATATTTATACATAGTAATAAAAAAAATAAACACATGTATATAAAATAAAATAAAAAAATTAATTGAAACACATTATTTAAAAAATATAATAAATAAATAAAATAATATATATTAAAAAAATTATTTTTTTTTTCTTCTCCTCCTCTTCTTATTAAAAAAATTAATAATATACATATTAAATATTTGCTTATGTTGAAAATTGTACTATATTAATATTTTGCTTAACTTCTATAACTTGCGCCTCGCTTTGGTGAGGCACGCGCCTCGCCTCGCGCGTCGGCACTTAGGCTCCAGGTGACCTTGGCGCCTCGATGCACCTAGAGCTTTTTAAAACACTGCTCCAAACTAACAAACACTGCTCCAAACTAACATCACGATCGACGGTGTTCTCTCCAGCATCGCGATCACAATGACGATCAACCCTAGCTTGCAATTGACAACCCTAACCACACCCATCCTGATCGATCGCGATCTAAACAGAGCAAAACCCTAGAGATGTCGGCGGTGGCTAGGGTTTGGTATTATTGTAAAATGAAGAAAAATAAAAAAGAAAGAAGAGAAACAAAAAATAAAATAAAATTGTTTAATGAAAAAAATTTGTGATTTTTATATTAATAAAAAATATGAAATAATAAATATTCATGTATTTATAAACTAAAATGAATATAAAAAAAATAATATGTAATGAAATCACAACATTAATATAAATACATGAATATAATTAATATGTAAGAAGAGAAGAACAAAAAATAAAATAAAATAAAATGAAGAAAAAGAAATAAAGAAACAAGAGAATAAAAAACAAAACAAAACAAAACAAAAAAGAAGAAGAAGAAGAAGAAGAAGAAGAAGTAGAGAAAAGAAAATAAGGAAAAACAAAAAGTAAAATAAAATGAAGAAAAAGAAAAAAAAAAAGGGCATTACAGAGCAAAAAGCCATTTTATAGCTTATTCAACCAAACACTACTCGGCTGATTAAATCCATAATCCCACAGCTACACCAAACAGGTTAACAACTTATGTTTAAAGCTATAATCTATAATTTGTTAAGTCATAATCTATAATTATTTTCTCATAGCTCTACCAAACGGGACCTATACATTATTAAACGTATGTCTCTTGGTTTCTTTCATAAACCTAAAACATCAGCAAATATCGAGAATACAATATGACCATAGTACCCTCACTCAACACAAAAAATAACATATATCACTATATATTCTAACACCCTTAATTACTAAAACCTATTATAATGACATGAAGACTTAAAATTATTCTAAATCTTTAATTCTTGATGCCCTAAATGTGCTTCATGTGAAATTCCAGATTTGCTCTTTTTCTTCTTTCCATAATCTTCATCACATGTAGCCCACCACTTAGCAAATTTTGCAAGTTTGGACTGATAAAACATCAAAAATACAAAGCCAGACCCATTTGAGGTTTCATGAATTCAAGAAGATGAAGGTTGGGTAAATCTGAACATAACTGATGCAATGATAAACTATTGATGAGGTCAAAATATTGTTAATTAAGACAAAATACTTTGGAGTCCAAGTAATGTAGAGAAAAGTAAAACATATTAGGGTGCCTCAAACTGTTTTGCTCAATCAAAACGTGAAGGATAAGAACCCTAATAATAATAATAATAACAATAATACAATGGCATGTAGCCATCAGAAATGCTACAGTTACAAATGTAAATTATTTTTCTCATATAGTTTTGAGAAGATCACCATACCATGCTCCCAAACCCAATATAAATAGGTTGAGGTCCTTTTTGAATCCATTGAGCAAACTCCTCAGGAGGTTGATATTTTGACCCAAGGTTTAGGAAACAATAACCAACAACATCGACTTGGGGGCCCCAATCTGCATGTTAGCCAAATGAAATCAATTTTTTCAAAACATAGTTGATATATGAACCATAGATTCAATTCCACATCCAAACCAACAATTCATGTGGAGTAAAAAGCTCAGATGTAAACAGTAGTTATGATATTCATGCTGTGAACTAAAAGAAGAACTGTTTTCCATGACAAGCTCTAATTGAAAAGCCCAGCCCAGCCCACACTTATCCTTAAAACTCAGGTGTTAAGGAGAGAGAAACTGGGGCCTTATAATCATCACAGATAGGGCAACTCCAGGCGATGTGGAACACATTCCAACACACCCTCCTAAACCAGGACGTACAATAGTCGGACAAACAGCACACCAATCACAGGCCCAACCAGACTAATACTAAATTAAAAAGCCCAGCTCACACTTATCCTTAAAACCCAATTGTTAAGCAGAGGAAAACTAGAGCCTTATAACTAGCACAGATGGGGCAACTACAGGCGATGTGGGACACATTCCAGCAGCTCTCACACTAACCACATAATCCAAGAAATTTGTGCCAACTCAAGGAAAGAGTATAAGAAATATACCGTCCACACATAATTATGTCTTAACTGGGGAACAACAATTGATTTCACTACTTTTGAGAAGGGGGAAAAACAAAACAGTACCGTTGATGCTCCAAAACTGACCCCACTTGGATGTATGTGGTGGATCTTCCACTTGACTCTAGGGCATAACCATACTAGTCATGCCTAATATGAAAACAGCTGTCATATAGTCCAATGTAGGGGAAGCAACACGAATATGAAGTGAACAACTGACAATAACAAAACAACAAGCCACAAATATGGAAAAGAAGTAGTAGCTCCCTTAAACCAACCCAATACCACCTCTATTGAACCCAAATTAAAACCAAAATGATGGAAGTAAAATTGATAAGAAATGGGTTTATTTGCAATCATCAAAAGATTAATTACCAAGCATTGGGTAATAAGCGGAAGATGAACCATCCATAATGATGCACGAAGACCATTATGTCAACAATGAGCCAATGACTAATAAGAAATTACCAAGGCTTTAGATGACATTAGAGTATGTTGAGGCATTAGTGAAGAAATAGACAATGAAACAGATAAATCTACATCCCATAGTCAATACACAAATAATCTCTGTTTTAATATAGACAATATTGTCCTTACCACTTGGCTTTGGCATAACATGAGGACTCCACATATAAGCTGTTGGCAAATGAGATACTGACCCACGGTACAAACTAAAGTATGCAATAGGAGCAAGTTTCAAATTCCTTTTCCTGAAGTCATTGATATATCCCCTTATGCCCCACCATATCAGTAAATCGACAACTATATATGAAAGCTGGAACCAGCAAGAAATATTAGGAAACAATTTGGGGTAAAATTTAATTCAAAAGCTCTCCAATTGGAAAATCAAATACAGAACGAATTGCCAGACAAGAACATACCCAATAACCAGCGCTTTGGGGTACGCGTGCCAATGGATGGGGAAATTCATAAGTTGGCCTGCCTATTGAAAAAGGATGTAAGGAGCTGTTCTCTGATTAAAACAAAATTAAGGAAAAGAAGTAAAACATGGATGAGAATTTTCAATTAATACTCACGTCCAGGGCATTGTGAAGAAAATGTGAAGGGGTACAGCAAGAGCTTCGGCAACATGTGCATGCCCTGCAAACCAGGACACAGTAATTATTTCAAGTTCACCAATAATGAAATGGCACTTGCAACAACTTTATCATTCTAACATTGTTCATCAAAGAGATAACTGATAAGATGTTAAAATATATTTCATAAGCTCCGTCAAGGGATCACTAAGAAGCTATCGATACAAATATCATTCCACCTAGGTTCTTTAAAACTTGCCCAGACAAACACTGCTAAAGGAAGCCTATATTTAAAATTATCAAACTTTGGATACACAACCTATCCCGTTAATACTACAATTCTACACCATTAACTTGTATCATTAAAATCTTCCTCCTTTTTCTTCAGCTCCACAACCTGGCAAAGTACATGCTTAAGCATAGAACATATTTGAATATCATGTTTCGATCCACCATCATTTTTTTTTTTTTTTGATAAGTACCATCATTTTATTGTATAACAAAATAAACATAAGTTTTGAATAAATAAAATGTTCTACCACTTCAATTAACAAACTGGCAGCCCACAACGTGAAAATCACTTTAATTGATTCCAAACTTCTTTAATCGCTACATGAGAAAGCAAAGTTTAGACCAATTTATTCCAAACTTTTATCATTTCACTTCCTGAGTTTGATGCAGCTTTTCCTAAATTGAAAGTTAATCATCATAAAGCAGAAGCTAAAAACACCCATTGCCCAGCTTCCAAATAAGTTTTTCTAAACTTATTTAAGCTATTTCTGCCTCACAAGCTAAAAGCAAAAGTTGCACCTAACACTCTGGCACAACTTCCAAAAAAACAAAGCAACTTTAATAAGATGCACCAAATAGGTCCAAATTCAAGTTTACAATAATATATTGACTTTTGAGACATTTTTATGACTATACATACTTGGTGACTGTTATTCACATGATGCATGTTAACCCCAAATTACACTTTTGTACTATCTTGTGACACATATTTTCTTTTCCCAATTTTTAAGAGTGACCCTGGTTCAAAAAAGAATAAAAAATGATTGACCCTGGTTCCAATTGAAGTCATGCTTCCATCCAAGTAATAAACATAGAGATGTAATTTTCATACCAATAAGCTTCAACATCAGATTGGGGGCACGCAACGCAGGTATTTATCGCTGCTTTCTATATTAGCAAGATTTCACAAGAGGGTGATGATATAATTGTTAAAGCCTACATTTGGACATCCAAAACCAGTCTTGAGGAAATAGGTTGACCTGAGAAACATGGACACACCTCCTAAAGTGCAATGTCTGAATTGGATATGTCGAACACGGAAAAATCATGACGACACATGCTGGACACACATTCAAACACATCCCTTTTTTAGCTTTTCTAAAATCAGACATACATGAGACGTGTGTATATAGAGTGGATACACATGAGACACATCTGAAGTCTGCATGTATGTTTAAGAAAAAGGACAAATTGATCCAATGAGTTGACACTCCCCACAAATCATGTATGAAACCCAAAGAGAAAGCAAAGACAATGAAGAACAAGAAGAAAAAGATGGCAAAAAGAAGCATTCCGATTTGATGATGACATACTCCAACCAAGTGAGCTGAGGTGGAATCTTTTTATTTTTCAACTAGAAAGTTTGGTTTTCAAAAATTGCATATATATGTTGCTTTGCTAGTATTTCTATTACTATGAAATTCATAAATGAAGTAGTTAACTGTGGGATTACCATTATCCTAGCAAATCAACTTTTCAGATGAGTTCCAATAGTTTTGGACAGGTGAAACCACCTTAACCCTGAATCTTTGTATTGCTTTTTCTTTCCTCTTTTCCAATTCTACGCCTATCTTTTTCTTTACATATTCCATATTTTTGTTTTTAAAATGCACCTACTAATACCTCCTTTAAGCATTTTAAACTCTTAAGAACTTCCATTTTATTAGTGCATAACTTGGGAATTATTATAAATATATAATTCACACTATAGCTTTTGGCACACACTTCTTTTACAAGTTATAAACATGGAAAATGAATAATTTGTTATTGTCTTCATAAACTGTGAAATAAATGTATTTAATTCTCATCATGTCTCTGTTGTGTTCATATCCCAATTATTTGAAAATTACCATGTTGGTGTGTCCATATTGTGTACTATCCATGTTCTATATCCGTGTCTGTGCTTCTTAGACTTCAACAAAATCAAAGCTATACAAACACTTTTCACAGCTTGAATTTTTATTTTGCATTGTTTTAGTGACAAGGTGTTGCCACTTCTTCAAGCACCCAGTAACCGCTGAAAATCTCCTTCTTGGGAGGGGAATCTTGTCCACTCCTCAGGGTTTAGCTAAACTTTCTCTTTCATAAAGAAGTTGGCAGAAAATAATATTTAAAGAAGGAAGATGAAAATAAAAGAGCAATACATATTCAATTTGTCGGGTACTCACCATAAGCGGGAGGATTTGCAATAATTGCCTGAGCTCTAAAAGGCTCACCCGTATCTACATCTGGTTCAGTGCATGCCGGTAAAAGAGATTCGATAATGGCCTTTAGTTGCTTTCTCTGTATAGATATTTCTCCTGGTGCAGATGGAATTAAACCTTTGTTCCTGGCCATATCTATAATTGCAGGGGAGAACCAGAAAAGGAAAAAATAAAATAATTAAAAAAGCACAACTTAGTATGTCCAAAATAAAGATCTTGGGATTGCACATGCTATCCCAATTTTAACACCAGTTATGAAACTGTCAACAATATGACAAAAATATGACAGGACAAACAAACAGAAAAGAAATAATAATTGATCCAAGTAAAACAAAAGGAGAGGCCTAGAAAGTGATTTCTGAGAAAACTAACACATATGAAGAAAATCAATTCTGTTTTTAAATAGAGAAGGGGGAAAAAAAGTATCAAGTCAAGGACATCTTACATCCTGCCAAAACCCGAGGATCACCACCCAAAGGGTAGAAGTCTATACCAGCTGACTTTACGAAAGTAGAGAAGTTAACATGAGTTGCCAACCTAACATGATGACCAAACTCCTGCAGATAAACGTAGAATCAATTTAACAAAAAAATAACAGCACTAATGATAAAAACAAATAAATAAATAAAATAAGAACAACGACGACTAAAACTACTAAAAATGATCTGTTCTTCCCCAGGAAGCAGAGGGTAGATGGCATTAACATGAAGTACCTGATATTACTCAGTGAACTGTAAAATAAGCCATTTTATTAAATATACTACGAAGAATTCAGTCAAGACATATATTACAATTCAATTTTCTAACAGTGCTTAGATTCAGCAAAAAACTAAATGCAGTAAATGTCAATCCAAAAAGAGCAGCTGGACAACTAAACTTTTACATGCACTCATGCACAATGAATCAAAACATGAAAACTAAAAATATTCAAAATGCACAACAACAATCTGGGATTTGCAGGAACAATTACAGTTGAGGAGCCCATGGAATAAAAGCAATCCAAACCACTGACACCACGAAAGTTACCTTATTTTGAAAAAAATAAAATGAAGTAAATTTTCATGAAGGTTACTAAATAAAGCAATGAAGATGCAAAGCAAGAGGTCTCCAAAATATCAAATCCAAGTTACTTATTTGACAATCTGCTTTTACATATCATAATCATCGCCATTACATGCCCTAAACCACGATGGCATAAGAAACATTTTAAGGCACTATTAGTATCATCTCTGGTATTTATAATTCGATTTGCATAGATAGCCAAAATCATATTAGTATCTTCCTTTAGTTTACAAATGGTCTGTGTAATGATGGGATGGTTAAGTTAGAACAAATAAATAGAAGTTGAGAAGGTAAGGAGTGGCTTGAGAGAAATGAATTATGTGTGGTTACAAAGTAAGGCCAAAATAAACTATATGTTAAAAAAATCATAAATACTTGGGAGGAAGCCACGATTTGGATTGCAATTGTACTTTTCCACAAGGAGCAGTGGAACCAAAAATGGTATTGCTTTTGGTTGAGCAAGATTTATTTTAGTTTTTATTCTTATTTTTTTAAAAGCACATTAAAATTAAGGGTCGTACCCGGTGTGCATGGCTCCCACTTTAGAACAAGGACTGAGAGGGGTAGCGCTTAGCAGCCTTATCACCGGGTTTTTTTTTTTTTTTTTTGCAGAGAGATTGATTCTCATGACTTGAACCGGTGCTACAGCGTTAGAACAGATAAGCACTTGCCATCATGCCAGGTCAAACTTAAGGGGTTTTCCAAAAATTTCAAGAAAGCCTCAACATAGGCATGTATAAATTTGAATAATACTCGCATATAAGAGACATGAGAGGCAGAAGGATTTATTCTCCAATGCTGCAAAATGTAGCCTCAATTAAGCATATCCCTAAACTAAAAATTAAAATAAAAAAAAAAATAGAAATAATTCTACGCAAGGAAAATTTAAAATGAAAGATTAAAAAAAAAATACGTGCTGTAATGACCAAAAAGGAAACATGCTCCCCCCTATTGCATCTGAAATTTTATTCATTTTTTTAATAAAGGAAAAACATAAAAACAAGACATTTATTCTTATTGTTAATCATTTCTCAATTTTGACAACCTATTAGTTTCGAAATAATGCAGATAAAATCACAAAGAAAAAACAAACTAGATTTAGAAACTATCACCAAGCTGGATTCAATCATTTGAGCAACCATTTCACAATAAGAAGCTAAAATCAAAAACCGTAGCAAAAACCCTAAAAATTCTATCATTGGGTAATTCCTAAAAGATAAGGGATTAAGAGTACTATACCTTCAAAACAATTAACAATTTTTTTGGAACATATTAAATGCATTGAGAGATAAAATTAATATTTAGTGACATAATATGCATTAGCTTAGAAGGCCACACATAAGTATATTACATTTTAAGGCATTGACTATAGCTAGATTACTTTTTATCCATAAAATACCAAAGGGAAAACAAGTAAGAGAAGGATAATAGTGACAATTGAACTTGAAAACAAAAATCTTTAAGCTCCCAGGAAAAACAACGTTTGTTTCAAACATGCCTGAAGTCTCCTTGCCACAGCCAGGAAAGGCTGAACGTCTCCTCTTGTTCCAACCACAATTATTGCAATTTTCAATTTTGGAACAGATTTATTGAGCTCAGCAGTGACGCAATCAATATTACTAGGTAGACCTTCAATAGACTGAAGCTGTAACAATTCTGAAGCTACAGGTGCACTCTTAGTTAGATCAACCTCCACTGTCCCGTCATTTTGAATCTTTACCAGGTTCGCAATGAGATTTTTCTGAAAACAAACACACACAAAAATAATCGATAAAGCAAATATAATAATACACAAGTACACATGACATCAATATGACGATAAAAGGGTACAATAAGACAGAAAGCATCGCTTGAACAAAATCTACAAAACTTCACAAACAATAAAAGCATGCCAACTAATCTACATTCAGCCAACAAAGATAAAGCAACATATCTAGAGAGGCAGCAGCTTTTGGGTCGTGATCAGTATAACATGGGCTCCTCTATTTCTCCCAATGTAACAATGACAACAAAATATAACAAGGATAAGAATATGAGATATGTGGCCGACCTCAATATCCAAGACTCGGATCCTCTAGCATTTGATGATACAAATAGAAAAAGAACCCTAATTTCAGTAGTCTAAAGGATATTTTTGTACTTTGAAACATATTAGTGTAAGTATACAAGACTAAGGGACAGAACCCTAATTTTTTATCACTCTCATTAGCCGTGCATTCTCTCATTTTTTTTTTCTTTCCTCATTCTTTTTCTTCTAACTGTAATTGTAAAGGTTAATAAAAATCCTTTTGTTAATCTTCTTTTATTCTTTTGTCACTCCTTGTGTTTTTATCATATTATTATTTCCAAAGAAATCCTGAAACAGGACATTGAACCACAAGCAATTGTCTGGTCTTGTGATTTTACTGTCAAGAGACATCTCAGTCAAGTAAGTGAATTTTTTTCACAAACAGTATCATATGCTTCTGCATTTGTAAAGCACTGTAGTTGCATTTATTTCGATAGTGGTGTGAAAATAGAATACCTAAGCAGTTGAGTATTTAAGCATGCAGTCAATGTCATGATATTCACCTTTGCTAGCTCTGACAGTCTATCCAATTTTAGGTCAGGCCTTGGGCACTCCCTCTTATCGGTCATGGATCTAGAAAATGCTACCTCATGGCTTTCAAGAAAGAGAGTTTTGCGAGTTCCCACAGGTGCAGTGATGCAATGGTCCAAGCCTTCAAGAAAAATAATACACAATATCAATGAACATATAAAATCAACTATGCAAGCAAAAAGAAAATGAAAACAATTCTAACCATCTAGAAGTGGCTCGAGATAAAAAGACTCGTACCTTAAAAACTGATGGTCAGATTTAAATCTGACTCTCAAACAAAATTTTGTTCATAAATACCATTTTGAGACTACATTGCTGAGAAAATATTATACTTTTTTTAGTAAATGACGTAAACATTAATATTTCAAGTTCTGGGATAATAAACAAAACATGTTGGGCAATGTGAACAACAAATCGTAAGGAATTTTATATGAAAGAAATCATAAAGACTCTTGTTTTTATATAGCATAATACATAGCAGAAAACTAGTTTACCATATAGTAATATGGAAAAATAAACAAGAATAAGCAATATGGAAATGCAAAAACATCTGAATATGTTAGTTCCTGCTCAAATTCTTGATATCAATAGTCCTCACCCATTTATCATACTTTCAATGTTTAGATAAGGAAACAAAAGTGTGCAAACAGTGCAGCCATAATTCATTCTTCTCTTACCAATAAAATGCCTAGTGAAGACAGATTGTTCTTGTGAATCAAGTACTTCTTGGTTAGCTTCTCCTTCCCAGTTTGGAACATTACCATAGTTCATTGATACAGCTTATGCATATTATCAGGCGAATAGTGTACCCAATATTGATAGAGTCCGGCTATGGATACCACCATATTTTTCACTCCCTAATCATAATGATGGTGGGCCACACACCATCCCTATGAGTAGGGAGTAAAAATGCGGATAAGAAAATTCCCAAAGTGATAGACATGCAAAATCCCGAATTTGTTATAAAGTGTGTAGTGCAAGCATCAACAAATGATCAAGACCTTGAGAAATTAATTATGGGAACCAAATTTAATTACAAGTTGACCATCACTCAAAGCCAACCAATTCATAGACAAATTGATACTTCCATCTTGGTGAATAACCTCGAGGGCATGTCTGATTTGGTGGATTAGAGAATGGGATTGGGATTATTAATCCGTGGGCCCAATTATTCTATGTTTGTTTTAACATTTTGGTTTAGGATTATTAATCCAATGGATAATTAATCCAACAAATTTGTAGAATTATTAGTAATGGGGTAGGGGTGTGATTATTAATCCAATAGTTATTAATCCAATTGGATAGTGAATACCACACTAATTTAATAGGATTATTAATACTTCACTATTAGTCTTGTGAATCAAACATGACCAGAGAGTATTGATTTATTAGATGGCATTAAACAGTATCTTAGCAGTTGTGCCAGAGAATTGGAGATTGCTTCCTTTCTAACATATCAATGCCAATGGCTTTGATAGGCTAGGGAACAGTTTATTTTTGGGGGGATGCAACTCCCATTTTAAACTCAATGCAGTAATTATTTCATTTAATGAAAAATCTCTACCAGAATGGTTCACGAATATAGCCCCTTTCTGGATGGTCTCAACAACAAAAATGTTTCAATTACACTAGTTTTCCAAGGGGATTATCAGATTTGAAGTTATAGACATTTTAGTGAGTTTATATTATTATTGGGGATGGGATTCATTTCATGGAATTGACCGCATCATAGAATCCAAAGGATCTAGCACTAAAACTAGTGCCAGTGCATTTCAAAATTTAGGAAGCATACAATGTACATCCTAAAATAATCAGAAGAGGATTTTAAACCAAAACAGAAGACAGAGCAGTAGACAACGAAGCATATAACCAGAATGTTATTGGCCCTATTATCATGATGAGCAATTTCTAACAATAACTTCTTCCTACCATGGCTTATTTAGGTAACTGCTTAGTGTAGCAACAGATTTCTAGATATGAATATTTTTTGTGAAGCCCTGTAATTGAATCCTACATTCATTCAAACAATTAAGATCTTTAACCAAACGTGCAAAAGAGGTAAATTTCCATATGAAACAAATGTTATTTCAACTATTTCTATTGCCAAAGTTAAGTTTAGATCCCCAGATTAATTGATAAAAATAAAAATAAAAATAAAAAAACAAACTCAAACTCAAACTCAAACAAAAGGTTACGAGTACTAACTCTTCTGAGCCTGAGGTGGAGGAGTAACAAACGGATCCTTTGATGGAGAAATCTCTAAGACCGATGACTGCTGCAACGAATTTGTCCTTCGATAATCCACCCTATCAGGAGAACCTACATCCGAATGCTCACCTAAATACTTTTTTTCCGCCACAGGAGAACTTATCTTCTGATCATCTGCCCCATCAAAAGAACCAGCATCAAATTGTTCATTCTTAGACTTACTGCCAACTACCAATGTACTTATCATCTCCTCCTCTGTCCCATTGAATACACCAGCATCGAATTGTTCATTCACAGACTTGTTTTCCAAGTCCACTGATGCATCAACATGAAAAGTCTGGCCAAAACCCTTCTGTACCTCTTGGCTACTACTACCCTCCTCTTCTATAACTTTTGGCGAATGAGCAATCCCATTACTATCCATTTCATCTGATGAGCTTCCAAATAAGTGAAACCCACCAGAACCACAATTCAGAAAATGTTCATTTGACACTTCCCAACATCCAAATTCTCAAATTCACTGCCAAGCAAAGCTGCATAAGCAAAGAGGGGGCCAAAAAAAAAAAAAAAGAATTCCTCACAGTACTTCAAATCCGGATTCTCAGATTTACCAAAAATCAAATCTGTAGAAGCACCTGATGAAAGAAAACAATCAAAGTCAGCAGACCAAAAACTCCAAAACCCTGCAACCAGTTGGGAAATTCTGAATTCCCCAATGATTGGCACTGAAAGAAGCAAAACAGCACAAAATAACTGGAATCCCACTGAACCCAGTAGTAGTTCAAAACCTTTCAACAACTGTTCTTCAGTTCCAAATTTTCAAATTCACCATAGATTACAGCTGGAAAAAAATGAAAGAATCCATGAAAGTTAATGGTAGTTAAGTATAAAAAGCCATTAAGAGAATCAAATTTCAAGCTGTACTATATATATACTAGTCAAACAATCAAAGACTCAATCAAAAACTCAAACAAACAAACCTACCTGCCAGTCAATTACCAGGCATAGAACGTTTGGTGTGAGAGACCCAACTTTGAAGCTTTTTAACCTCCATCCCTGTTCAAAAATTGAAGAGGGTTTTTCAACCAAAGATAGAAACAGAATCTCTATCTCTACAAACATGCAATAAATAACCAACTACCAGATTAGACCTCTGAAAGCGACCGATTTAAATTTGTAGAAAACGTGATTGAGAACACACAAATACAAATTTGAGTCTGTGAAAGAAGCAAAAGGGACTGAAATTGAAACCCTAGATTAATTACCTTTATATGAGGGTTGTTTGTTTCCTAGGAAAGTACACAGTGGAGGCAGAGTTGAAGGTGGCCGAGGTATAATATAAGAAGCTTCACTCTTTGTTGGGTTTTGGAGTAACATGTAATCAAGAAGACTAGCAAAAGAGTTACTGTAAAACAATGATTAAGGGTATAAAATTATGGGTTTTGACAGACCATTTAGTATAATCTGAGTGAAGAAAGAAAGACTCTGAAAAGGGCAAGAAAAGGTGAGAAAATTTTGGGTTTAAACAACCAATTGACTAGATAGAGTAGGTGATAGAGAGAGAGAGATGTGATTGTGAAATGGGTCCATATCATGATGTAATAAACGCACAGATGGGCATTGATACAGCGAATTGCATGGTTGGCACAACAACTGCGTAGGTAGATTCCAAGTCGAGGCTTGGAAATTGAAAAGCCCGACACCTGTGCTCCGAATATTCAAACCAAAGCTACTCTTGATTATTTCTTTGCTTTTTTCTCTCTTTCTCTCCTTTTCATGGCTATCTCATTTCTTAAAATTAAAAATTATATTAAAAAAAAGTAAGGATTTGATTTTGTAATAAAATAATTTTTAATTTTATCCATTTAAATTCTTAAATAAAACTGATTAAAAATGATTATTTTAGATTTTTATATATTTTATGATTTAAATTTAAAATAAATCAAAAAAAATTAAAGTTTAAATTAATATAGAAGTGGATTGACTTTTTTACTTTTTTAACTATTTTAGCCTAGGCTAAAAAGTTTGATTTGGGAAGTACTTTTTAACTTTTTGACTTTTTTTATGAGAGAAGAGTGTAACGATTATGGATTGAATGTGATGTTTTGTTTGTTGTGACTAAAATAACTTAGGAAAATGTATTGGACCCCCTCAAGGAGGCACTCCCTTTGACCCCCTCTATTTTTGATTAGTCAATTTTTCTTTTTTCTTTTTCTTTTTTTCTTTCTTCTCCAATCACCACCCGTCACGTGTGTGTGGGGGTGGTGGGGGTGGTGATTGGAGAGGGTCTCAATCACTTCCCAATAACTTATTTTGTCTTTTGTGGCTAATATAGCCAAAAAAGCCACCAACTCATCTTCCCAAACGGTGCCAAAATTAAACTTCAGACTCTATAAAAAAAAAAATGGGCTCTTTTTTGATAAGTCCCATTTATAACTGTTTAGTTCCATAAAACCCAAACTATTTCTGAATATTCCATTGGGTCCATTAATTGTAAAAGGACGAAACAACCCTCTCCGTCTCTCCCGCGTGTAACCGATTCTTCAAAACCCATTCCTATTACAACTATTCAATCCACAAAATTCCCAAAACAAGAACTCAATCCACGAAACGATACTCACATCGCCTCCAAAAACCCTAGATTCACATCTCCTCACCAACGTCCTCGTCGTCCATTGTCGACCATCGACCCCTGATTCCTCTTCATCTCACCACTGCGAAGGTTCACATCGGAAGGAGCGTGCTTCGTCGTTCGGAATTCCTATCGTCCCACTGAGTTTATTTCATCCACTGAGTGTGATCCATACCCACCAACAATGACAAACAAAAGTAAGTACTACAATTCCATCTTCTGCTTTTCAATCATAATGTCATCACCGATGTATACATCCACCTCTCTGGTTTTCCGGATTTGAATTCGTAAACATAGATGTTTTCGGAATTGATTTTGTAAAAATAGATGATGTCAACATTCACATAAGCGTTGATTACTGGGTAAACTTACAGTAGTATACACTGCTGTGAATATTTACAACAGTGTATAATGATGTGAACATTCACATCAGTGTATAACAATGTGAATGTTCACATTACTATCAATGTTGATATTGTTCATTGTTGATGTCCACAGAATCCCCAAACTTCAGTCAACAATGTGATGGAATGTGATGTAAACATTCACATTGTGACATCAATGTTGGACTTGTTTGTGTCATTGGGTGTAGTTTGGTGCTGTTGGTTCCCCCCTTTGATTTTTAGCAAATTATAAAATAATGTGATCAACCATGTAAACATTCACATTGCCCTGTAACTATTGTAGTTTTCAGAATTTATTTGGCACACATGGATGATGTGAACTTGCACATTAGTGTTCCTTACTGGGTAAACTTACAGTAGTAGACACTGATATGAACATTGACATCATGTGAATAGTCACATTAATGTCAGAACCCCCAAACTTCACTCAACACTGTGATGCATTATGATGTAAATATTCACATGGCGCCATCAATGTCCAAGTTGTTTGTGTCATTGGGTGTAGTTTGGTGCTGTTAGTTCTCCCCTTTGATTTTTAGCAAATTATAACATAATGTGATCACCCAGGTTAACATTCACATTGGCTAGTAACTGTTGTCATTTTCTAAAATTATTTTGCAAACATGGATGATGTAAACATTCACATTAATGTAAATATTCACATTGTGACATCAATCTCCAAGTTATTTGTGTTATTGGGTGTTGTTTGGCGCTTTTGGTTCCCCCCTTTGATCTTTAGCAAATTATAACGTAATGTGATCACCCATGTGAATATTTACATTGCCTTGTAACTGTTGTCATTTTCGGTATTTATTTTGCAAACATGGATGATGTGAATATTGACATTAGTGTTGATTACTGGGTACACACTGATATGAACATTGACATCATGTGAATGGTCACATTAATGTCAGAACCCCCAAACTTCACTTAACACTGTGATGCATTATGATGTAAATATTCACATTGCACTATCAATGTCCAAGTTGTTTGTGTCATTGGGTGTAGTTTGGTGCTGTTGGTTCCCCCCTTTGATTTTTAGCAAATTATAACATAATGTGATCACCCAGGTTAACATTCACATTGGCTAGTAACTGTTGTCATTTTCTGAAATTATTTTGCAAACATGGATGATGTGAACATTCACATTAATGTAAATATTCACATTGTGACATCAATCTCCAAGTTGTTTGTGTTATTGGGTGTTGTTTGGCGCTTTTGGTTCCCCCCTTTGATCTTTAGCAAATTATAACGTAATGTGATCACCCATGTGAATATTTACATTGCCTTGTAACTGTTGTCGTTTTCGGTATTTATTTTGCAAACATGGATGATGTGAACATTCACATTAGTGTTGATTACTGGGTAGACACTGATATGAACATTGACATCATGTGAATGGTTACATTAATGTCAGAAACCCCAAACTTCACTCAACACTGTGATGCATTATGATGTAAATATTCACATTGTGCCATCAATGTCCAAGTTGTTTGTGTCATCAGGTGTAGTTTGGTGATGTTGGTTCCCCCCTTTGATTTTTAGCAAATTATAACATAATGTGATCACCCAAGTTAACATTCACATTGGCTATTGGCTAGCTTCTTTGTCATTTTCTGAAATTATTTTGCAAACATGGATGATGTGAACATTCACATTAATGTAAATATTCACATTGTGACATCAATCTCCAAGTTGTTTTTGTTATTGGGTGTTGTTTGGCGTTGTTGGTTCCCCCTTTTGATCTTTAACAAATTATAACGTAATGTGATCACCCATGTGAATATTATGTAATATTTGAAATTGGATGTATGCCTATATTGGTTGGTGCCTAATATGAAATTTAATTGTTGGCAAAGGGACTACATCACAGCTTTGGTGCACAACATTGGACCATCATCACCATTATGGACCAACTTATTAAGCCAAAATACTTCGAAAACAATCATATCAATGGACATCTGTCCTCAGCAAGCACCAAATTCTTAAGCCTAAAATCGATTTCTACACATGTTCCACAACCATTACCCACTTAAATTTCAAAATCTAACAACAAGTTCGCATTTTCAAGGTGGATTGCGGGCCTGCAGTTTGTTACATCATGAGGGCGCATGTATACCGTGCAGACATTGTTGCCAGCCTAGCTCGCTATGAATGGTGCCAAATAAGAGACTCATTAGTACACCTTTTCCTGAACCACAGAAAGACAGTGCAATGTGAAAACCTATAGGTGGGGGTTGTCCACCTATCACTGTTACCCAAATCTGTTATCCACATTTAAGACAATTTAGTGTCAATAGATTTTTCATATTGGAGCAGACTAGCTTAATTGTAAATCAAGTCTATGTCACTGCTTGTACAGATATTTTTCATTCAATATATGTATATGCATTTTCAGGCCTATTTTGCGTTGGTCATGCACATTGAGATTGTATTTTTTTTTTTTTTGAATGCACATGACATGATGTGAATGTTCACATCACAGAATGATCGTGTACTTTCTTCTGTTTTAAACCATATTACATGAATGTGAATATTGCTTAAAGTGTTCAAGTAACACAATATGGCGGTGCGTATGATATTTCTTAACACAAGTCAATATTCACATCTAATAATTTGATGATGTGAATATTCACATCATAACTTTTGATTATGCGAATGGCAACAACGATGTCATGAATATTCACATCTTATGAGTTGATGATGTGAATGGTTACATTGATGTAAACATTCATGTCATCTACTTCGATGCTGTTAACAGTAATAACAATGTGAACATTCCCAACACAGAAATGTTTGAAAAATCAACAATGTGAACATTCACATAATGTGATTATATTACACCAGTGTTAATGTTAACATCATGCATTCATCCAAAACACAACCAACATAAATGTCAGATTGGTACCATAAAAAAGTGAAAATAAAACACAAATCAAATACTAATGCATCAACTTCTTCTTATGGTGGCAAAACCTCCGTAGTGCATCAACTTCTTCCTCAACCCCCACACGCACCAATCCCAAACTACTTGACTGACCAATATCACTTTTCAACTCAACCACAACTTCTACATGTTGTACCCCCATTGATTTAGCAAGCAGTAACATGTTCTGAAATTCTTCCTCATTCTCCAAATCACACCTATTAATCCCAGGTAACTTACAAAACAATGAAATAGAACCAGCAGACAACTCCCCCCATTTTTCACACAAACAGTCCACCAAAACGCGAATAACACAATGCGCGGGCAGCATTTATTACAGTGGTACTGCAACCATATGTACACACCAACATCATAAAGCTATCCATCTCCTGTAAAAACAAAACAATACAACAATTAACAATAATCCAAACCGATATGAATATTCACATTGTGCGAAAATTAGAAGCATACAAGTATAGTTCAAGTGTTAAGTCCATAATTCACATTAAACAAGATGTGAATATTCGCACCCACACAAAAGCCTCATTAAGCAAACATCAAAAGTAAAAGTGAGAACATCCACATTCTTCACATGATATGAACACGATGTAAACATTTACATTGACACATATACTCTGAATTATAGAAGATCCACATTCATCACTAATCTCATGACCTCCCCTCCAAAGGACCATGATGTAAACATTCATATTGATCCATATACTCTCCATTATATCACTCACACAGAGCCTTCTTACGCAAAACTTAAAGTAAAATGCAAACATCGACATTCTTCACGTAATACTAACAAGATGTAAACATTCACATTGTTCCACACACTCTGAATTATAGAATATCCACATTCATCACTAATCTGATGACCTCCCCTCCACAGGACCACGAAGTAAACATTCATATTGATCCATTTACTCTCAATTATATCACTCACACTGAGCCTCATTAATCAAAACTTAAAGTAAAATGCAAACATCGACTTCCTTCACATAATACTAACACGATGTAAACATTCATATTGTTCCATATACTGTGAATTATAGAGTATCCACATTCATCAATAATCTGATGACCTCCCCTCCATATGACCACAATGTAAACATTCACATTGATCCACATAATCACAATTATATCACTCAGACATAGCCTCATTAAACAAACATCAAAATAAAATGCAAATATCCACATTCTTCACATAATACTAACATGATGTAAACATTCACATTGTTCAATATACTCTGAATTATATCGCTCACACAGAGCCTCCTTATGCATACATCAAAGTGAAAGGAATATTATAACATTCAACATATATCTGAATGACCTCCCCTCCAATGAGCGCGCATGATGCATGTAATTGAAAAAACAGAGCATCCAATCAATATCAATCCAAGAACAAAGCATCTGATCCATTCTACAAATCAAAATAAAAAGTGAACATGTATTCATAACTAAAATGATACTAACCTTAATCATTCAATCCTACAGTCGTTCAGAAACTCAAAAACAACTGCTTCGAGGCAGCTATACTGCAGAAAATGACAGAACCGAACACCTGCAACTTCGTCCTCTTCACTTGAAAATCACCATACTAGACTAGAACAGCAACAATCGAACCCTAGCACATCAAAGCCTCAGAACGATAGAACGCCAGTATGCAAAATAGAAACGAATCGATTTGAATTAGAAATATAAAAACTGCCAAAACTGAATAACGAAATCACAGGAACGTGTTACGATTAACACAAAGGTATATATATATATATATAAGGGCATAATAGTCCACGTATAAATATGAAATTAAAAAAATGGACTTTATGGAATAGGAAGAAAACTATATGGGACTCATTGGGATATAATTTTTCTTTGTGGACTTATTGGGATAAAACATCTCTAGATGGGATTTATCAATAAATTGCCCTAATAATTCTAAGTTTTCCTAAAAAATAAATAAAATCATTTGCAAATGATGGTTTGAAGCACATCCAAATAAATTGTTCATTTTAGGTTTGATCTTAAAAATAAATAAATAAATAAAATAAATAAAAATTAAGTGAACGGAACCATAATCAAATTGTGCCCAATTACGTATACACATAGAAGAACTCTAATCTAAATATTTGATATTTTTTTCTTTTATTTGGTAAAATTTTTATACAGAAACTTACACTAGAAAGCAAAAGAAAAAAATAAGGAGAGAAAAAGATGTAAAAGTTTGCAATTAGAATTATAAAATTTGAAATAAAGAGATTTGGTCTTTAGGCATGAGGGATATTCAAATAAAGTGTAATTCGGAGTATATTGTCCTTCTCATTAATAGGGAAACACCAAGCTAATTCCCTTATAGAGTCCTTGAAGACATCAAGTTCCCTATGGGTAAATATAGCTATTCTGTCAAGCATATTTTGAGAGAAACTAATCAAAGTGCAGTTGGGCTAGCTAATAATGGGGTCAATCATCTTAAAGACCAGTAGTGCTTGAAAACCCTCCAAACAAAATTGCAAACCTGTTGATTGTAGATATTATTGGGGGCATCAAGTGTTAGGGTACTGTTATACTGCCAAAGCTATTGATTGCACCACTGTGATGTTGGGGGAGACGAAGGGGTCACGATGTTGACAGCAGTGAGGAAGTTTCCGCCGAAGACTCGGCAATCAAACGGTTATTCGTTGGTGTTGGTGAACATGAGAACTACCTTTATAGCACTTGGATTTGAGAGAGATGGTGTCAGATCTGAGAGAGATCGAGAAAATTGACATGAATAGAGATAGGTATGTCGACATTGACGAGTTCAAAGCTCTATACCAATTAATAAGGGACGAATGAGATGAAAAAGAAGATATGAGAGAGGCATCCAGGGTGTTAAATTAGAACAGTGATGGATTTATCTAGTGTCACGACCCAAACCCACCACCTATGGGTTGAGCGTCGTAACCGACCAGTAATCTGTAATTACCAAAGGCCTTCCTCTACAAATCAAAAAAATAATCAGGGCTAGCCGAAATAATATTCAAAAACACTAATAGTCCAATGAGTTGTACATCTATATGAACAAATATTTACATGCAAAAACGTTAATTTACCCACATTTAGTATATAACTTATACCCTTGCCGGCATCTTATAACACCTCAGCAGACAGCCGTTCACCGAAGCCTTGGTGACCACACTTCGGCCAAGAGGTGTGGGACCTCGGCAAAGACCTGGTTGGTGCCCAGCATGTTTTCCCCCGAGATGAAAAGTAGTGTTTTAACTTCCAGCATGTTTTGCTTTGACTTGACCTAGTTTTGAAAGAAATGTCGGGATCATTTACACCCATGAAAAGCTTGTTTTAATAATGCATTTCATATCCATCTTTGAGCACCTCTTCTTGTCTTCTTGAAGTGCATTCAGTAGACTTTATTGTGTGTTTGTAGGATTTGGACCCTTGCTTTAACCCCGACGTCTGAAGAACTATGTGAGTGGTATTTTTAATAAAACTATGTTATAAAGTTTTGATAAAGCATTGTTTTGTTTTGGAAAAGTATTTGATCAAGTATGAATGATTGTCCTTAGTTTTGTATCAAATATTATATTTGTTTTGATGACATTCTTGAAAAGTCCTTAGTGCTAGGGGACTATAATGCAACTGCACCCTTGTTTTGAAAGTCCTTAGTACCAGGGGACTATAATGCAACTGCACCCTTGTTTTGCCACTGACGGTTTTCTGCGTGGGTTTGTTTGTCCGGAATGTCAGCCTTTGGTATTATGTAGATGTTATTAACATCCAAGAAGCTTTGAAAGATTTGATTGATGAACTTGATTCATCTCATATTTTGTTACAAGCTATGATATGTATTGTTTTGATAAAGATCTTAGATTTTATTCATTTAACCCTTTATTACTTATACCATTCACTGAGTATCCAAGCTCACCCTCTCCTTATATATATATATATATATGTAGGTGTTGAGAAAAAAGGCAGTGACGCCTAGATGATTATTTGTAAGATGTTTTGGATTCATATTTTGTAGTATCTTGAAAATTATACTTCTTGGCTTTGTAATTTATTTCTTTTGTATATGTCGGCTTGAGAAATCTTTTGATCAAGATGTATTATGTACTTTATTTTATTTGTATCTAAGTTGTAAGACCATGTTAAGATGTATGTCATTTCATTTAATCTATGCACAACTCTTATGGACTAATTAGATTGAAATATATTGCTTCCGCACATGTAGGCCCCATATATATATATTCTGATTGTGTGTGAATTTTTGTAAGTTGGCCTTTGGTAATCTCGGATTACTGGCCATCACGACACCATTCTACTAGGAGCGGAATGGGGTCGTGACAGAAGGGTGTCTATATGGGTAAACAATTTCAAAAATGATTTTCCAAGGAGACCAACTACAAAAGCAGTGAAATTTTGAGGCTTGGAGCTCGTGCATACATATGTTTTCCAATTAATCAAGCCACCTCCATTTATATGTGATCCAAACACATTCGAAGAGTTCAATAGGTCAATGGCTCAAAGAATTTGAGATGACGAATATTTGCCTTGTGTTATATTATCATGGCATAGAGATATAGCAAATGAAAAAAGTCAATTATTTCTGAAGAAAGTTGTGTAAGAGAATTTCTTAAGAATTTCTTGATGGAAGGTTGGAAACGTGTCTTAATTACATTTTTTTTTTTTTTTGATCAGCAAAGAAAAATTTCATTAGCCAGGCTAAGAAGAACTTAACTTAACAACAGAGGATTAAAAGTAAAACACACCCCATAAATACAACACACCCACTGAGATCGGAACACGCCTAACAACCCCAGATCAGAACACTGCTATGCGCCTTACAACCTGATACACCCAAGGACACTCACCCGGCCGATACTCCACTCGAACAAATCTTCTACTCCACCATTCATAAGCTCCAATGTTAACAACCCAAGCACCAAAACAGGTTATAATCACCCACCGATACCCCCATGAAACAAATCACTGTATAAGCTCCACTGTTAACAACCCAAACACCAAAAAAAGGTTCCTCCAGATCTGACCCAACACACTACTATTACAGCTAAGTTCATTTATCTTTTAAAAACCTCTCTTTGTCCTTAAGCTCCAGCTCAAGAATCTTCCCAATCACACTCTCTTCTTGCCCACAGAAATTAATACCCAGAACTTTTCCTAAATTTACAGTGGCCTACGCTTCCTTGAGTATATGGCTATGCGTGCTTGATTCACCCTCGGACAGCTCAGAATCTGCAAGGGCCACTGCTGCTGGCCTGAAAATAACGGACTTGGAGGGAAGCCTACCGATAGCTGCAAATTGGTGACCACAAAGTCGAGCAAACCGAGAGAAGCCTTCCATCTGGACCTTTTTTTTCCCAGCTTTTTTGGCCAACCGATTTGGATTGAGAAGAGGAGAAGGATAATGACCAGGGCCTTGATCATGAAAGCTCATAGTGTCTGATCTATTAGAACCAAGAGATAAAATAGGCCCAGGAAGTAAAGACTTAACGTATGCCCTGTTGCCTTGTTGTTCCCCTGGCATACAACTAGGACCTTGAACTACATGCTCATTATATGGAGGGCCCAAGGCAACCTCAATATTAATTCCAAGCCCAAACCCACCTAGTGATCCGCTGATACTTTTCATCAACCCAGTTGCAGCAGCGTGCTCAACACACCTCAATGAAAGGTCATTTCTCTTTGGGCAGGGTGTACACTCTTCTATCATTGCTTCTAGCCCACCTAACACAGTAGGTCTGCTGACCTCCATATCACAATGTGTCTCCTCTACAACTGTGTCCACCACCTCTCTACTGTTGCATTGAAACAGCTCTTTCCCTTGAGCCACTTCAATGGAGGAATGCATCTCTGCATTAGGCAAGGCAGACTGATTTGCCACTATACCGACCTCGTCCTTCCTCTTGCAACCCCCAACAGTGAAGTTATTTTCCTCAGCTCTGCTTAAGACCACTTTGGAACTATTCTTGCAATCTCCCAGCCCGATTTTACTCACCCCATTACCCTCCACTGAATTGGCAAACAGATCTTCACATACCAAAACTGGGTGTAATTGACCTTTGCAATCCAGATGAATGGTTTTGCGAATGAGTTCCATACATGTTGTAACCACTTTAATTCTAGAGTAGGAAAAAGATTTTGGTTGACTAAGATCACCCTCCATCTGCAGGATTGTCCTTCACAAAGCACCAATGTTATTTATATTGCTCCTATTCCAGAGGTTCAGAGGAATACCATGACATGACAACCAAACACATCTCTCTTGTTCTATTTGGATTCCAGGCCTCCATTCCAAAATAAATTGACTCCAATCTTTAAACCAGTCCTTGATCTTCTGGATATTAGATTGAAGCTCCTCTTGGGATTTGAAAGTCAGAATTACATCCCTGCCGTCCCCCTGTTTGACCACCACTTGACCTAACCCATTATCCTTCAAAGCAGATCTGATACTGTGCATGGAGAAATCCGAATTGAGCCTGATAATCACACTTTCATAAAGTCAACAGTGACCATCTTCATTGGCTTTGACGGTCATACTAGCTTTTACACCCACCATGGTCGAGTCCCCTTTTAGTGCCTCTGCGAAGGATTTGTGGCCAATATATGGGGTTGCACCTATCCCTCTGTTAGGATTAATGGCTTCTCTGTTAACCTGTGGCCTTCTCAAACTAAACACACACCTGTCATGAGTTGCATACTTGACCGCAAGAACCTTATCATCCACCCAAAGTCCATTAGTTTTCTGGACTGCCATGTCTGATGCAACATGACAGTTGAATCTCACAAAACCAAATCTAGAATTCGTCGATTTTCTTCTTTTGAAGGGGATGAAGACATCTTTGACTACACCAAACTTATTGAAGAGCTTGAACAATGACTTTGTATCCAAAGAGCTTGGTATATTGTCCACGAACACAGTAAACAAACCTCTCATATCTTCATAGCCCCGAGATCCACCTCCTCGCCTTTGATTCACAACCGGGATCCAACCACCGTTTCTTCCTTGCTCCATTTCAGTGATGTATTTGTGTTAACTTGTCTCAATTACATGATTTATAATGCTATGCTAAAAGCTGAAGTTTAGCTTGAGTTGTGTCACAACATATCTAGCTCAACACAATCAATCAATTTTTCAAATTAATGTTATTTTTAGATCTTGAATTTATAAGAGAAAGGAAAATGAGAAATATAAATTCGACTTTTTCTCATTTTCCTTTTATCTTTTTCTTTCAATCTACAAATCTCTTCACAAATTCATGATCCAAAAATTGCGGAATGTATATATCTCTTCAAGCATATCTTGATATCCACCACTGTCCTTTTTTTTTTTTTTTTTTTTTTTTGGGGGGGGGGGTGGAAGCAATCACAACTGTCCTTAATTTTCTAGAAGATATTCATGTTTCTTATTGTTTCTTTCAGGCCTCAATTGCACCTAATCGACTATAAGGTTGTGTTTTGATATTGAATTTGTTAAAAAAAAGTTGTGGAGAGAAAACAAATGAAAGAAAAATATAAATAAAAAATAGTTTTTATTTCATTCAATTAATTTCTCTTTTATTTTCTCTCTACAAATTCCTTTCAGAATCCATAATCTAAACAACCTAAGAAAACAAGAAATATCTCACTGTGAAAAAATAATTTAAACTATTGGTACCAAAGAGAGTTTTCAGTAACTTATTTCTGAAAACTAACTCTAACATAAAAAATTCATAATTACAAGCTTAAAAGAATAGAAAATATATATATATATACATAAATAACACTACAAGAAATGTCACTTTTAGCTACCAAAATATTGGTAGCCAAAAGTCACTTATTTAGTCGCCAAAAGTTTTAGCGACCAAAATTTTTCGTCGCTAATCTCGTCGCCCTTACTCTGTCGGCGATAGTATTGGCGACTAAAATTTTTTTGGTCGCCGAAAGTGTACACATTTGGCTACTAATGTTGGTTTAGTCGGCAAAAGGTCACTTTTAGCTACTAAAAAATTGGTAGCCGAATGTACACATTTGGCTACTAATCTTAATTTAGTCGCCAAAAGGTCTGTTTTGGCCACTAAAATATTAGTAGCCAATAGTTTATTTCTCTCATTCTCAGATTTTTTAGCTACTAAAAAATTAGTAGCCGAAAGTACACATTTGGCTACTAATCTTAATTTAGTCGCCAAAAGGTCTGTTTTGGCCACTAAAATATTAGTAGCCAATAGTTTATTTCTTTCATTCTCAAATTTTTTAGCTACTAAATTATTAGTAGCCAAAACTCTTGATTACCTATTTGGCTACCAAAACATTTGGTAGCCAAATGCTTTAACGTGTTTTTTTTTTTTTTTTTTTTTCTAAACAACCTTTATCCATTATTAATACAACCTGTACCCTGTATGGACAATATAATCCATCAACACAAAATAAGTTATGAAACATTCAACCACGTGCACACATTTCAATTCCAACCATCCACATAATTAATATTGAACGTCCAATTACACATATATATATATATATATATATTACAAATTCCATAACAACCAAGTCTAATCCAACGTCAATATTTTAATTCCATACATAATACATGAATAACCAAATTAATTGTACACCTACAACTTCTGTACCATTCAATGATTCTTAATCAAATGATCCTTTGAGGACAAACATTCATTTAAAAAGTTTTTGCTTGACAGAGATTCTTTGAATCAAAGAACCAAAGATTACTTCCCAAAGTATCGCTAGATCTCCAAGGACCCCATTGGCGGTTTTCATCACAACATCATCCACGAGTAAATAGACATGACAGATAGAGTTAGAAAATATAAATCAAGCAACTAAAACCAGGTATTACAATGGCTGGGAAATTAAGACATGAAACTTAGTAAGGAATACAAGTCTGCAGTATATGGTGTACTGGTTATATTATAGATCAAATGGTAGAAGTCTTTATAGTACCAAATAAATGATCACACATTCATGGAATTGAAATAGATTACAATTACACTAAGTTAGCATGAAGAAATGAAAGCCCAAGGAAAATTAAATCAACGGAAAATGAATAAATCATCAACTATTCCTCTTATTTTATGTTTGTAAACTACATTACTCGCTTCCATTTACATTAATATTTACCATCTGTATCTATAGCATAATCTACAAATACTAGCTCCAAGAGGAAATGAATATTTAAGTGTCATCATCCACCATCCTCTCCCAAAGAACTTTCCAGAATGCTAATTGAGGTCTTTCCACTTAGCGTCTACAATGCAATTCATCCCCGAAATTATAACAATGATAAAACAAAGTTAATAATTAATAGGAAACAAAATTAGCATCCTTATTTCAATAAAGCGCTCATTGAGATCATAAATAATGTTGAAGCAACCAATGTTGAATAAAGCGCTCATTGAGATCATAATTAAAGTTAATAATCTGTGACATCATATGGAAGATGCTCATTGAGATCACTATGGTCAACGAGGGCCGATTCGGGATGAATTTATCTGAGAGAAAACTTAAGAAACCAAAGATGTCTTCGATTTGAATTTGAAACTAATACAAAGGGCAAGTTATAAACCCGTTGAAAAAACTAATACCTATTACTTACTTGGTCCCAAAGAGGTTAAAACCAATGCAAGATGGCGTGATGATTTCGTCCACGCGTCATTATAAGCCCGATATGTGCACCGAAGCTGCAATTCCAGTTAAAACCATTAAGTGTGTATTTGTGGACATTGGAACTAGTTAATAAAAAAGGGAAATGAAGCCTGCAAAGTTAATCATTAAGTGTGTATTTCGTCCACGAGTTTTAACTTTTCAAAGAAAGCGCTTTCAAGTTGTCAAATCATCATAGCTCATCTTGTGTATACCAAATAAATATTCAATATGCCACAAATGTTAGTTCCAATAACCAAACAAATGCATATAATGTTAGATGAGAGAGAGTCACTTTTGCTTTGATCGATATTTTTTCTAGATGTGGTAGAAATATCACCTCTTGAACTTTCATCTTTGGATTTCTTGGCTTTTGATTTGGAGGTGCCTAAAGAATAAAATATTATTAAAGAATTTGAATTTTCAAAGTAACAAACAAGTACACTCATATAAGTATAGCTAGAGCTTTATCTACCTCTTAGATGAATGGCGGTCATAGGTGATTGAACTTCATTTTCACATGGGTCCAACTCTGTCACCTCCTTTGGAAGCTTTGAGAATGTTCATCCAACTCAACTTTGGACTTTGATACATCGTGTGAGGACTGATCCATCCCTTCCACAGATGGATCACTGACATCGGCATCTGTTTCATCTTCAGGAAGAAAAGAAAAGAAAAGAAAAAATAAAATTCAAAAGAAGAAAGACATACTCAAGTGAAGAAATTGATTCTGGCATGGATTTTGTGCGCCTACCTTCAACAATATCAGACTCTGCGCTCTCCTCCCCATTTTTAGCCACTATAAAATTTTCCAAGCTACTGAGTTTTTGTTGATGAGTTTGGGCATTTTGGGCAGTAAGTTCTTGTTCCTTCTTCTCGATGTGAAACTTAACAAGCTTCTCCTCAAACTCCTCAATACATGATTTCATTTCTGGTTTAGCAAACTTCTTTGCCTGATTTAAATGAGGTTTAAGAGCAAACGTATTGTCAAAACATTCAATTTATAACTCAAATTGATAAAACCTCCCACAAGTAACATAATTCAATACCTTGTTGACGATATTCCTGAAGTTTTCCATCACAGAATCTTCAGATAGGACATGTTCATATATTCCCTAATTGTATGTCTATGTAGTTGAGAGAAGGCGGCTATCTTTGTATCTCTCTTGTAACCTTCTTTAATGATCATAGTGAAACTGCATTGACCGTGGACATAACCCTAGCTTTGAAGTGAACAACAAAATTCTTGCGTGTGGGCGTGTTTTACAATTCTTGTATTTTTGTTGTTCTCTATTTTTCGCGTCTCACCAATCCTAGATATGAGTTTCGGATTCCTAACACATGCAAGAATGTAACACAAACACATCAATGTGCTTATACCACAAACTAAAGACATTATGTGCAGTAGAAACTTGCAATTTAATGTCCAAAAATAACTAACAAATGAAATCCCCATCTCATGTTATCAACTTCAAGCAAAGCAGAACATCAACTATTACCATGATTATATTATATTCCAATAAAAATAAACCAAAACAGAGAGAATGTGTGATTGTTCTTGATTGAAACCAGGCTAATAAAATAAAATATTTTGGCGCCCCCCCCCCCCGGGACCCTTCGTACATCACCCCTTACACCAATAGTTGTTAAATAAAATATTTCACATACCACATGACTTTTGAAGATGAAATAGGAAAAAATCAATGAAAAAAGTTAGCATGAATGTCCTATATTAAAAAGTTACCCCAAAAAAAGGCAATGATAAGAGGGGAGAGAGAGAGAGAGAGAGAGATGAATAGCTTGAAAAACTGAAACAAAAGCAAGTCTATTATCCATCAAAAGAATTTACAAAAAAGATGAAAAATGAATCATTGTGGCATGCAAGGAAGAAAAGAGTAGCACAGGTACTTTTTTCCCCAGAAATCGAGCATGACAGTAAGCACTTTTAGTTTCCCCATGCATACATATGATGAGCCAGAATACAACATCTTACACTTTTCATTGGAGTCGAAGATTGTTTAGGTTGCCTGAATTTGTATTTATAGTTCAATATTTGTTAACCAAGCAAGTACAAGGTAAAGAAATGAAATCCATTATCTAATTTAACCACTATAAGAAAATATATATATATATATATATATGTTTATTCAATATGTTTTCTCATTTAGACAAACATGATGTGCATATTGATGGATATGGGAAAATTTGTTTACATGATATTAAATTCTTGTTAACCATTTTTTTTTTTTCCTTTCCAAAGCGAATTAATTAACATCTATGAAGAGAATTAATTAACATCTATGAAGAATTCTATAACTACCATTAAGGACATTAAATATAAATATACTTAAGGTTTAAATTAGGAAAATATTTAGCATGTTAAAATATTTATTTTGTTCTATTAGCAAATATATATTAAAAAAAAAAAAAAAAAAAGGCGCGACTGTATATGATTCTAGGTAAAAAATTCCCCCCCACTAGATAAAAATCATGGCTCTAGACTTGCTAGAGGAGAGCCTGTAGAGACATGTCATTGATCCACGTCACTTCACGAGGGTAGGACCATGATCTTTTGAGATGCCAATATGGAGATGACATGGTGATGCCATGTTGTGGAGCTCGACATGCATACATACACTTATATTCAATGTTCATTAAAAGAACATATAAATTGGTAATATAAGACCCAATTAGGACAACAAAAATGTATTATGATACCATATCCCCAACCTTAAGATGTCATATGACTCATATTTGGCACAAATACTCCACAACTATCAAAATATTCAGGTGACATTAACTAGTGATTATGGATCTAGGATAGTTAGCTAAATCAAAAAATTATAGTGTGTGAAAATACTCTATGAGAGAGGGTGCTGATTATTTGGATTAAACAAATGATGACAAACAACTTCATCATATTTGTGAATATGTACATCTTGATAAACATGAATGCTTCCCACTATATTAGCCTTTCTATAAAATAGTCATGATTGAGAATTAGTTTACAAATGAAGCAACTAGGCATTCATTTTTCACTTAAGATGACAGTTGCTATAGAAGGCAAAGCATAAAAATGAGACGTGTTACAATCCAAGGAACAATAATCTCACACAAATAAAAAGGTAACCTATTACAATCCAAGGAACAATAATGCCACATAATTACCATCGAACAAACCAACTTCAATTGAAACACTGATATGTAGATATAGATATAGATATAGATATAGATATAGAGATGGATACAATTAAATTCACGGGCGAGAGTGTACCCATAAGAGTAAAACTTCTAACCTTTAGGCCACTCAGATAAAAAGGATATAAATTTTTTTAATTTGACTGCATATAAACCTTAACAGAGTGAAATGACAAAAAAGATTCAACTAGCAACTCTAATTGGTTCTGACATTTGATTAGGAGAACCAAACAAAATATATATATATATATAAATTTCCCATCTTTTCCCCTGTTTTCTCAGCGAGCAAACAGAATGATTACTATTTGTCACATAAATTGCAAAACAGCATCATACAAATTTAGTGCCCAATTTTGAATATTTAGGAAAGAAACAAAATACCCAGTAAAGAATGACAGAAAATAAACAACATTAAAGAGCAAAATTCCAAAAATTCAAATCGAAAAAAACCGAATCAATATTCTAAAAATGCCAAATACAACACAAACATATAGGTGTATAACATATATATGTGTGTATATTAGGGAGATCGAGAGAAGAGAGGACCTCTTTGACAGACTCGGCGATCTGGGACCAATTCCATCACCGGGAAGAGAGTGGCTCGGATCAGATTGGGGTCGGGCGGCGAAGGAGAAGAGGGTCCGATCAAAGAATGAAAACCCTAGTGAAGAACTAGGGTTTGCGGGATTGTGGTGAGAAGAACTTCGCTTCGCATGGCCGTGAGAAGGCGTCTCATGATTCTTGAACCCATGAGATGAGAAACACAGGAGCGAGTGGTGGGGTTTTGGGTTGCAGCGTCAATGGTGGCGCGGCGATGGCTGAAGGAGGAGGAATGAGAAGGAGTTGTGTGTGAGGCGAGATGAAAGCGAAGACGGGTTAGGGCTAAATTTTGGGGGGAATCCCCAATTTGAGAGGGAATATTTGTTTTAGGGGGAATCCTCAATTTGAGAGGGAATATAATCGCCGACTAATATTTAGTCGGTAAAAGAAAAATAACAATTTTAAAAAAATTTAAAATAAAATTAACAAATATATTAAAATTATATTTAAATAAAAATATAAGTAATAAAATTATAAATTTAAAAAAAAACAAAAATTATATTATCTTAAATATTTGTCCTAATATTTTTTGTACTGAAAAATATAATAATATATTTTAAAATTTTATTTTCTTATATTGTTATATTATATTATATATATATATATATATAAAATAAGAAAGAAAAGAAAGAAAGAAAATTTTTTAAAAAAAAGGAAAAATTTAATACTAAAAATATTTTAATGAAAAATATTTTTGTGGTAGAGGAAAAGGAGCGGCAGTAGTAGTGAAGGTGGTGAAAGAGAGATAATGGTAGTAGTAGTAGCAGTAGTAGTAGTGGTGATAGTAGAGTGGTAGCGATAGTAGTAGTAATGGTAGTC
This sequence comes from Camellia lanceoleosa, assembly GCA_025200525.1. NCBI lineage: Eukaryota > Viridiplantae > Streptophyta > Magnoliopsida > Ericales > Theaceae > Camellia > Camellia lanceoleosa. The sequence goes on from CM045766.1 coordinate 98,004,517, forward strand.
GTAGAGTTGAAGTAGCGACAGTAGAAGTAATAGTGGTGGTGGAATGGTGTTTGCAGTAGTGGTGAAGGTGGTGAAAGAGAGATAATGGTAGTAGTAGTAGCAGTAGTAGTAGTGGTGATAGTAGAGTGGTAGCGATAGTAGTAGTAATGGTAGTCGTAGAGTTGAAGTAGCGACAGTAGAAGTAATAGTGGTGGTGGAATGATGTTTGCAGTAGTGGTGAAGGTGGTAGAGGAGATGGGTGGTGAGAGAGAGTGATAGACAGAAAAGAAACATAGAGAGAAGAGAGATAAAGAGAAATGAGCGAGAGAGACAGAGAGAGATAAGCGAGAAGAGATGAGCAAGAGAGACATAAAGAGAAGAGATGAGCGAAAAAGACATAGAGAAAGATAGAGAGAGAAGAGAAATGAGCGAAAGAGACAGAGAGAGATAGCGAAGAGAGATGAGCAAGAGAGACATAAAGAGAAGAGAGATGAGCGAGAGAGACATAGAGAAAGATAGAGAAGAGAGATAAAGAGGGAGAGAGTGAGCAATGTGAACACAATGGGGAGAGAGATAAGCAGACGGATAGAGACATAGAAAGAGAGAGAGAAGAGTGAGAGCAGGACAAATAGACACCTGAGAGAGAAAGAAAGAGAGAAGAGTGATAAGTGAGAGAGAGATAAAGAGAGAAAGAGATATAAAAAACAGATAAAGACAAAGACAGAGTAGAAAAGAAAGAGATCTGAGACAGAGAGAGAAAGCAGAGAGAGCGAGAGATGAGCAAGAGAGATAGAGACAAGAGAGATGAACGAAAGAGACATAGAGAGATAGAGAACGGAGAGAAGAGATAGATGTGTGAGAGACAAAGAGAGAAAGAGACAGACAGACATATAAACAAATAGATAGACAGATAGACCAACAGATAGACAGATAGATTTTTTGTAATTATAATCGCCGACTAAAATTTAGTCGGTAAAAAATATATTAAAAATATATATTAAAAGTAACAAAAGAAGTTCATTATTTAAAATTTTTTTAAATAAAAGTAAAAAATATATTAAAATGATATTTAAATAAAAATATAAGTAATAAAATTATAAATTAAAAATATTAAATTATCTTAAATATTTATCCTAAAATTTTTTTTATTGAAAAATATAATCACAAATTGAGCTTTTAATTTTATATATAATAAGAAAGAAAAGAAAGAAATAAAATTAAAAAAAAAGGAAAAAAATAAAAAAAAAAAATTGAGCTAGCTCAACCCGTGTTTTAAATTTTTTTGATGTTTTATTTTATTTAATTTCATTATTTAAATTTTGCCACAAAATATTTAAATTTTATTGATGTTTTATTTTATTTAATTTCACTATTTAAATTTTAATAGATGTTTTATTTAATTTCATTATTTAATTATTAATATTTTTTAAAATAAATTTATTTAAAATTTTAATTCAAAAATAACATATATTTTTATTGATATTTTATTTATTTAATTTAAAAATATATATTTATTTAATTGCGTAAAAGATCAAATGAAATAAAAGAAAATCAACTTTTGGCGACTAAATGTTTAGTCGCCAAAGAGAAAAAATTAATTTTTTATTAAAACATTTGGCGACTAAAGGATTTGGTAGCCGAATGTGTGCCTAGGGCGACTAAAAGATTTTTTGTCGCTGAAAATCAACTTTTGGCGACTAAATGTTTAGTCGCCAAAGAGAAAAAATTAATTTTTTATTAAAACATTTGCCGACTAAAGGATTTGGTAGCCGAATGTGTGGATACGGCGACTAAAAAAAATTTTGTCGCTGAAAATCAACTTTTGGCGACTAAATGTTTAGTCGCCAAAGACAAAAATTAATTTTTTATTAAAACATTTGCCGACTAAAGCCTTTAGTAGCCGAATGCATACCTACGGCGACTAAAAAAAATTTTTGTCTCCAATTTATGCCATTTTTGCCGACTAAATTTATTTTAGTCGCCAATTGTGATAATTTTAGCTACTAAATTTTTTTTAGTCGCCAATAATCAATATTCCCCGACTAAAAATAATTAGTAGCTAAAAATTTGACTTTTGCCGACTAAATTTATTTTTGGTAGCCAAATCCGTAACATTTGGCGACTAAATTTGTTTTAGTCGCCAAAAGTGGTCGCTGTAGATGCTTTTTCCTGTAGTGTAACGACGACACAAAGGCAGTAAGGTCCATGCTAATAAACACACTTGAAATCCATACTTTCGTGTCAAGTCATATGTTGCCTGAGACTTTTGTGGTTACTATGCTAAATCTTCCCCACAAGATGCTGCAATTTCCTTGACTACCAAAGCTCTTGCCCTATTAATGGTTACAAGGGACAAATATACGTGTTCTTCAAGTTCCTCCACTTGTTTCCTAAACACAACATCACTCTTCTTAAGCTCCCTTAATACTTGCAATGAAAATTTATCTTCCCTGCTCTCCAAACAGAATTGTATCATTGCCTTGTTGTGTTCAATCTCATCTTGAAGCCTTGCCACAAGTCTACTCACAGTGTCAAAATCCCTATTCAAAATATAAGTCCCTTTAGCTGCTACATCGAGTTGCTCTCCAACTTTCCTCAAAAACCCACTTCTCAGAAAGCGAAAATTAAGTATTTTCTTCTTCAATGGATTTATGGGTAAGCTGAGGATCGCGGGGCCCATCACTAGTGCAGTAAGTGTATGTGCTGCTATAACAATGGCTGCCGTGGCCACCAAGCCACAAGCCGCGGTCACACAAATGCCAGATGCCTTGTTGAAGCACTTTATCAATTTGATCTTCCTTGCCACCTTTTTTCTCTTTGATTTTAGGAGGTCCAACACCGAGGAGTACTTGTCGTGAATCAACTTAAAATCCTGTTTATCAAGACTAGAAAATGGACTGTTGAGAACGATGAATGAACGTAGTTCAGAGATAATGAATCCGAATTGTTCAGGAGAGTAGTCATCAATTATATTGAGCACACGTTGAATGAGCTTATAGTTAGATTGAATTTGGTTGATGCTTGTGAGGAGATGGCTGCAAAGTTTGGAAGCTTCGGCACTGATATCAAAGTAGTTTAGTATTAGGGCTTTGAGATCGGATTTCTTGGAAAGAGTTGCTGATTCAAGAATAGTAGTTATGGTTTCTTGTCCCGGTTCAAGGAGGATTTCAGAGAACGTGTTATGGCAGTAAGATGGAGATGCCGGTGAGTTTACAAGTAATTGAGCTTTGGTGAAGAAATCGGCATAAGATTTGGTTCTTAATGCGCAAAGATACTCCTCATTGACATTAAGGCTTTTGCAAACATTCATCGATTTGTTCCCATCTGCAACCCAAAACAAAATTTTGAAATTGTATATTAGCTGTCAAATATTTGAGGCTTCAACCCTAATAATCAAGATTATATGTGATTACTATGCAAAGTAGTAGATTTAATCGTCGAATAAGAGCAATGAAAATTTTAGGTTATGGAAACATGTATGCAATCTTGTTTTATTCATAGATCATGTAAAAATGGAAAGGAGAAAAGAAACTGAAGGGCACACCAACAATCAAAAAATACATAATACACCATGAGATGAAAAATGCATAGAATTACATGAATGCGTTAGAAAAAAGAGAAAGAAAAAGAAAAAGAAAGGAACTCATACATTTGAGAAGGATTTTGATCCTCTTCATTTTATTTATAGATGAAATAGAGATCTCGACAGAGGAAAACTATATAGCGGAGTCTCTCATGCCAAAGTAAAAGAAAACAAAAAGGAAAAATAAATAAATCAAAATCAATAACAAAATGTCATTTTTTAGCTCTTACTTGAACATTATTAATTATAAATATAAAGAGGACCTCCGTATATATTGTTTAGTCATTTGTTTCTCAAAACTGTCTCCATGAAAAGAGAGTACTATGATGTAATCTTTTATACTTTGTATATATTTATCAATAAAGATTTTTTTTGCCGATCAAAAAAATAAAAAATAAAAAGAGAGTACTAATTGATATTAAATGATAATAAATAATTAGTCAAAATATCTAGTTCAAGAAAAAAAATCTCTTATATATATATATATATTTATTTATTCCAAAATATTATCATCCTTAATGTTAAACCTTATATATATACACACTTTATGTTTCTGAATCTACAAAAATATCTAACAATTGTTGAATTACCAAAACTGAAAATTAGAATTTATGACATGAAAGAAATAAAGAAGAAGAAAAAAATACCTTTCTTGATCTTGGAAGCTCTGAGTTTTGCCCACATCTTGAGGTTATGTGAGAAGAATAGTTGATGATGGTTGCAAGTTATAAAGGGACAGCTTTGAATTACGTCAATCTGAAGATCTAAACTGAGCTAACTAGAGAGAGAGTTTGATACACCCAAGTAAGGCTTTCTTGTGTTAAGACAAGGAAGGCAAATGAAGAAGGGGCTATATAAATAAGCACCTCACCTTCGCAGGTTGTCTTGTCTGTTATAGAGATCATCTATGAACCCCAAAGCAAGTGGCCGAATGGTAAAGTCTGGGGGATAAAATTCACAGGTCTCGAGTTCGAGTCACCCCTTGGGGCCACTGGAGGTTTGCCTGGTCGTTAACTTCAGGACCCTCAGGATTAGTCCTGGCTTCCCTTAAAATCAACGGGTTGGAAATACCTAGGTTATCAAAAAAAAAAAAAAAATAGAGACCATCAATGAATCTCTTTTAAAAGCCACTAAAAAGGCATTTTTTAAGGATTGTGTTTCATCGTTACGCTTATAGCTTTTTTCTCTCTAATAACTCCAAGAGAGAGAGAGAGAGAGAGAGAGAGGGGTCTTCTCCACTATGTATGCAAGCTACTTTAGGGCTAAATTGCTGAAGAGCTCTCTTTGTGAAGAGGAACTTTATTGCATATGTCTGTGGTATAGTCTCCCTTATCTTTTTTGTTTTTGCCTTTGTATGTATGTATGTGTATGTATATAGCTTGTTGTTTGGAAGTTACATAACTTTTATTTAGTTATACAACATTTTAAAGCATATACATGTAAACGGGTCGTAATGGAGGAAACATTGCTTTAATTACCTACGTGATAATGTATGATTCTAGTTATTTGAGTTACGCATAGTTTATTATTATTATTATTATTATTATTATCATCACGTGAATTCATTTTAGAGTGTTTAATGTAACTTCTATTTATAATTATGAAAGAAATAGCTTAAATAAGTTTTAAAAAATTAATTATCTAAAAGTTAGAGGATTGGAACTTTTAATTTCTATTTTTTGATTATTAATTTTCAAAACAATTGCATCAAACAAGCACAATGTACTTTGTTTATGATGAATGGCCAAACAATAATATTACTCAGATTCCGTTTGGCAATTTTTAATTTTAGTCGAAAAGTTAAAATGTTAATATAAGTTGTCACATCACTTTCTCTATTTTATTTTTTTTTACATATCTTTTCATAAAAAATTAAAAAATTATTAAAATAACCTATTTCCAAATGAAAAAAAATATATATATAGGCTTTTGAATGGCAAAAACAGTAATTCCCTTTAAAACTTATTTTTCTAAATATTTTTGTGAGTATGTAGGCTTTTGAATGGCAAAAACAGTAATTCCCTTTAAAATGATATCAACAAAGCTATCAGAATTTCATATCATTATCCTCTCTACAATAATCTTGTTATAATAATTTAATAATTCAAATTTTAAGTTGAAATAAAATAATTTAGTTTTAGAATTTATAATCTAAGATAAGAAGATATAATTTCACTATTAATTTTAATTTTAAACTTTAATTATTAAATTATGTCTTTTAATAAAGTATTTCATTGTGATAAAATCATAATAATAAGAATCATAATTGGTAACTTGAATTTCATCTTGTCCTGTTGATAAGATGACAATTGCAATAGAGAAATGTTATACAAAAATTATTCAAGCACTAATTCAAATTATTTAAGCAAATTTAATTCGAATTATCAATCATTATTCCATCAATAATATTACAAAAATAATAATAAAAAAATGATAGAGAGTCCAAGTGGATCAATAAGTGGTGTTTTGGGAAGTTGGTAAAAAGTTGATTTTTTGGCTTTTTTAGTTTATTTTGTCTTTTTGTGAGAAAGTTTTGTGAGAGGTGATGTGACTGTTTTATTTTTTTGTGAAAAAATTTTGTGAGAGATGATGTAACTCAAAATTAGTAAAAAACTAGAAGCTAACTTTTTACCAGCTTCCCAAAATGACCTTAAGATACTGACCCAACTGCACAAATCACTCAGTTGTTTTTTGTTTCATCATACTCCAATCATTAAGTTGTAGCTTTGATGCAACCAATAATGGACAAAACTTTGAACAAACTCTATATTTGTCCTTTTCTAAAATGAGGTATATCATGATTATGCTATGTTTTCTCTAGGAGTCGTAGCTTCATGGCTCTCATTTGATTGTAATCATAAGGTATATCATGATTATGCTATGTTTTCTCTAGGAGTCGTAGCTTCATGGCTCTCATTTGATTGTAATCATAAGAAAAAGTTTATCAAGTTTCCATTGCCATCCTAATCATCAATGGGGAGCAAGTTGGGTTTGGATTTTTTTTTTTTTTTTTGTTAAAATTTATCAAAAAAATATAAAATAAAATAAATTAAAATAGTTGATAAAATAAAATATCATATCAATTTTATAATCATTTCATTTTTTCTCTGACAAATATCAGATTCAATTATAAAAAAATCTAATTATCTTTTCAAATACAATTATTTTAACCTACTAAAATAACTTACTATCGAAACAAGGCCAATTTTATCATGTCATTATTTCTTATTCTATTTCTCAAGATTTTTGTAATTGTAAGTTCTAAATTCAAAATGTATAACAAAGAAAAAAAAATGACTCAGAAAAAAAAAAATCCCATTTCAATGAGTTTGGATTTAGACTTTTATGTTCTTAAAGTATGTTTGTTTTCTTATTTTAAAATTATTGTAATTGTTGAATTATATGAAATTTTTAAAATGCAAAAGAGTTTTGAGTGATCTAATTGTTATTAACATTTTAAGACAAAACAACAAAGACTTAGCAGAGAATCTTGTGTTGTATTGTAAATCAATTTTAAAGCATATGCAATGGTAATCAATGTAAACCAACCTATTTTATCCAGAATCCTCTAATTTGAAAAATTATTTTTCATAAAATATGTACATAAAAGTAATGTATTGAATATTTTAAATAAAAATAATTAAAAAATCATAAGAAAATGTCATGGATCCATCCTATTAATTAACAACTATACTACATCCCCTAATATATATAGCATCATCATTTTGACCTCTAATGAGGTGGAAGAGAGAGATAGAGAGAGGAGGGGCGAAGAGTGTGGGCCGATCCTTTCACATGATCCATTTCATGTTATTATGAGTCGATTAATGATGTTCCATTAGTACTCCCAAACATTTTTCATTATTAAATGACATTGTATGAAACTTTTGAAATTATAAGTGTCTCCTTTGAAAACTTATTTGCCAATATGAGAAACACATACAATTCTGATCCTATTGATATGAATTAAGGGTGGGCGCGAGTCGGTTGTGATCACGGAACCTCCAATTCACCATCCGTCCGCCAGATTGACGGATTGAAGAAAATCAATCTACATCCGTCCATCAATCGGCGGATGTGAATCAAGCAGATTAACAGATGGATGCGAATCAATTTGGTGGTTTAAATTTTTATAAATTTTTAACATAATTCAACTTGTGCACTTCCTCAAAAAAATATATATATTACAGTCAATGACTTAAAAAAGTATTACAATTACTGCATGCCTCATCCAAAGAAAGAAATTTTCAAACTTTAGAATATTACAATCATTGTATGTCTCATTCATATTACAATCACAGCATATCTCATCCACATAAAGTATTACAATCTATTTTTCTTAAAATATAAAAATAATTCAAACAATCAAAACTATGAATAAAGCAATAGTAGAAATTGTATACCTCTGTATTGTTGCATCTATATTTGTTTTTGAAAACAAAAACCAACTAGCATATATCATCTTTTTTATTTATTATTTTTAGAGTTAGATTTAAAAACCAAAAAATATAAATAAATAATACATTTATTTTCAATTCAAAAAATATATTCAAGTTGAAAACTCTTTTGCAACAGAATATATTCAACAAAATATTTAAACTTTTTTTCAATTGAAAACACAAACAGAATATCTAAACAAATTGAAAATACAAAGTCTTACAAATTACTAGGGGTGTTCGCGGTTTGACGGTTCGGTTGCGGCCAAAGAAATCTCAAATCTGGCATCTGTTCAAAACTAGGTGGATTCGAAAAAATCATCCGTAACCGTCCGCTCGTCATCACACATCCATCCAAAATGCGGCAGATCGGTTTGGTTCGATCGGTTTGGGCAGATTGATATATCCGCTGCTCACCCCTAATGCTATTCATTCACAATTATGAAGGAAAATTCACATTTGACATTTTAATTCAAGAAGCTTTTTTTCTCTACACACAAAAGTGTTTAGTTCACATATTTAGTACAATTTTTTTAATTACAATTTTACTCTCGAATTATCTTTTTAGACAAAATTTTAAATGCCACTTTTTTATTAGATGTTGTGAACGTTCCTCTTTAAACCCCTCTATTCTTTCCTCACCCTTTGCGCTTCGAACCCCCTTGGGCAAACCCTTTCTTCTTGCAAATGTCCCTCCACCGTGAATCCCCCTAGTCGTAAACCCTCTACACAAAAACTCCCTTGAATTCCCTCCCGCCGCAAACCCCCTTCCCACCGATCTCTCTCTTTGTCGTGATCTAACTTATCTTTCGCTCAATCTAACCACTCACACTCTCTTTCTCTATCTCTCATCCTAACCATTGTTGACTAGCCATGGCAAGAAAGGGGATAGGGTGGTTGTGAATGATAAAGGAGGGATTGGGGTGGTCGAGGGAGGAGGTTAGCTGTGGCAGTGGGTGGCTGGCCAACAATGGTAAAGGTTAGCTTATTTGAGATGGATTTTTTATATCAATAAGGAGAATGATCATCTTTTCTTACCACATTTTATTTACCATCTCACAACACTTCATTGGGAATAAACATGATTGGTGGGACATAATGTTAGGGATACTAAATAAATGACCAAATGTCTCACATAGGTATCCTCACAAGACACCCATGTGAGATATTGGATCATTTATTTGGTAGAAAATTTGGGATCTATAGCATTTTCTTTATACTAATGCAATCACTACAATAAATAAGAGTTTTAAGGACTAAACTTTTGTTTCCAAAAGTAAAAAATTGTTGCAAAAAATATTTGAGACTAATTCTTGTTGTTGCAAGAATAGTTGCTAAAAGTTTATATCAAAAAGTAAAAAAAAATAAAAAAAATTAGCAACAAAATTTTGAAAATGTTGATAATAAATGCACATTTAGCTACAGAAAATTTGATCCAAAAAAATAGTAATTCATCACTAAATGTTCAATTTCATCTCTAAAAAATACGATAATGGCATTTTTGGCAACAAAAATATTTCATTCTTCAAAGTGATTTTATTACATTTTTATCTCTAAAACCTTAATTCATTATAATGAATATTGACCCATGAGAGAGTGCACATAATCTTATAATTATTGTTTTGATATAAATATGTATGTATTGAGCCACACACACCACAAGAAAAAAAAAATGCACAAGACCAAAAAAAAAAAAATCCAAAAATCAAAAAATCAAAAAATTCAAAAAATGTGGCACACTTTTTTGTTTTTTGTTTTTTTGGTAAAAAAAATTAATTAGAATATAAAAAATTCACTAAAACCAAAAATGCACAAGACAAAAAAAAATTCACTTAAGTTTTTAATCAAAGTTACTACCTGTAGTTAAATCATTCTTTCTAATTTTCTACATATATTTTTGTAAAAAGTTAAAAAAAACTATTTAAAAAGTCAATTTTTAAACACCCCTTCAAATAATAATACAATTAAAATTGACAATAGGTGACATAGAAATTGAAAAAATATATTTAAAAAATACACTAAATACAAAAAAAAATATTAAAAAAAAACGAAAATTAAGCATATTTTTCGTATTTTTGTATATTTATTAATTTTTTAAAATATTTTTTCACAAATATTTTCCTATTTAGATACATTTAAGTAAGGTACATCTAAAAAAGTAAAAAAAATTACTTAAAATTTAAAAAATATTAACTAAAAACTAAAAAATACGAAAAATAAAAAACTAAACTTTTATAAAACTGAATTCAGAAAACTGGAGCTAAACACAGAATAATATTTGCAATTTGAAGACAAAGGAGGGGAGTTGAGGAGTAGTCGGAGTTGTTGGAAACGGTTGAACAGCTTGAACAAGGCAGGTTGATAAAGACAGAAACTCATCTCCATATATATCTCCATTCATAACTACTCTTCATGCTTTTTTGCTCTCAACCCCCTCACGTCTTTCATTATCGCTCTCTTACCTTTATTAACACACATTTGCGTTAAAAATCCACGTGGAATGTTTGTCATGTGAGACGAATTTGTTTATTTATTATATTATTCATGCCAATAACAAATTCCAGCCTTAAATCCCGATTTATGACCACATTGTGAATGCTACCTAAGAAATCCACTTCAATTCTCCTATAAGATATACTTAGAATTTGCTTTGCTTTTCTTTTCCTTTTTTTTTTTCTTTTTTTTTTTCCAGGTGAATTTTTAACTTTTTTATAAAGTGAAAAAATAAGAATGAATTTTACAGTTCTATAAAAAAATGTGAAAAACTAATTTTATATTTTAACTGAAATTTCTGTTTTACCTTTGTTTTGAAAAAAGTTAAGAAAAAGATTGAGGCCTCGAATGCGTGAGAGCTTAAATGTCTCGAATGCCAAAATGATGTCATTTTGGCATTCTTACCGGTAAGAGAATGACTCAGACCTAGTACAAAAAAATTATCTTTCTCTTACCGGTAAGATAATAAAAAAATTTCAAAACGACGTCGTTTTGAGATTTCACGCCATTCGAGCCGTTGATAATTCGAACTACGCAGCAATGTTCAGAAAGTTAATATGAGAATACGTTGGCCTTTTTACACTGATACAACCAACTTTTTTTTTAAGCACCCAAAATGTTTTGGGTTTTTACCTTCTTTTTGGTTATTTTAGTCAAAAATCCTAAATCCCAAACCATTCTTCAATCATCCTGAAATTTGATGTTGCAGGAACGTGTATAAAAAATAAAAAATAAATAAAAAAGTAAAGATTTTAGATTTTAGAATTCATTGATTTAAGATAAGAGTGAATATTAGAAACTAGATTATTCTTTAAACTCATTAATCACCATGAGTACAAGGTATTGGACAATCTTTATTGTATTTAAATAGATTAAATTCTGTTGTGTACTAAACAACAACAAGAATATAAAGAAATAAAGGAAATGAGAGAATTTGTTTGATTACAAAAATCAAACTAGAAATAAATAAATAAAAACAAATTTTATTTTGTTACAAAAACAAAATTAAAATATGATTTAATAAACAAATAAAATAGAATAATAAATTAAACAACGTACTTGATTAATTTCTTCTAATAAATATCTGATCAAGTCCAGTGTTTGACACTGTATCCTTAAGACAGATTCGTCATCTTCACGGTGCTTTCAGAATGTGGACGTCTATCTCCCAGGATGAAATAATCAATTACAAACAATAACAGCACCACAAATTGTTTGTCTAATGAACACACTAAGTGTTTACATTCTTTCTCACAAAAATTAAATGCAGCAAAATGAAGAATAAATTTGCAGAGGTGAAGTACGAATTTTCTGAATGTGTTAAACATCAAATGAGGGTTGTCCTATTTATAGATGTAGTGGTGGCTGCAGGTTTTGAATTAAACAGGTGCAAACCTGTTTGAACAAGTATGAAACCTGTTTGGTTTTGAATTTAAACAGATTTGAATCTGTTGGGTTCAAAATTCAAACAGATAAAAAACGGGAAAGGCCCAGTTTGGATGTGCAGTAAAATCGGACCAGTTTATTTCCAGAATTAATTTGAATTTTGGATTTTATTTTACTAAAAAATAAAATTAAATTCAAATATTTTTGATCCAAAAAGATAGGTATTGGGCCAGACAAGCCCAACCCAACCTCACACCATGCACTCGCGCCCAAGCCCAGTCCACCCAACCGGACGAACAGCGGTGGCGCGCGCGTGGTGATTTTTGGGGCCAATGGGTCTAACCCATTTTGCCCATAACCTCCCTCTCTAAAACACTTAGGTACCCCTTGGGGCACACCCCAAATTCCAATCCCATGCCTTATAAACCCATTCAAAACTTCCCACCAAATCAATGTGGGACAAGTCTTATTCAAACCTTTAATGATTTTCCACCAAAACTCCATTTTCATGGAGCATACTTTGGCTTCAATTTCTCATTCACTCGGTAATGATTTTGAGCAACCAAATATACCATGTGAATCACAACGCGGCATAGAACGCGTTATCACTTTGACCTGCGAATATCGACGCACGGGGCCCACCTAAAAAATAAACCAAACTTAGGAAAAAATTCTGGTTTTACCCAGAATTTTCCAACAATTTCTAACAATCCCCCACATGAATGGAATTTGATGACAACGGAAATGCAACAATATGCAGACTTTATCAAAAGAGTATAAGTCGAAAATATATTGCATTAAGATAGGTAGCTTTCGGCCTCGAACCTTCCCTAGTGATAACCTATCGGACTTACTGGCTAACCAATGGACGCGATTGTAGACACCCCATTTTGACTGGCCCTAAGACTTGGGCGCTTTCTTTTGATTACCCGATGATGACAATTAGAATGTGTTTCTCGCAAAATTCTCATAAAAGAAATGGAATTTGAACTTTAATCCCAACCTTCACTATTATGGCCAAATTATTTTAAAATAATGAATATTTCATTAATTTAGTATTTTTGTAATTTTTCATAATTTTATGTGTTTGTTCATATTTTTAGTGTATTTTATATAAAAAAAAATAATAAAACAAATTATATTATGTGTTTAAAATTATTATATTATATGTTTAGTATTTTATATAAAATTATATTAGTATATTATATGTTTAATATTTTGGTATAAATTACATATTTTTATATATTTTATATAATAGATTATATGTATATAAATATATATTATATAATATTTATATTATATATATATATATTATATAATAAAACTAATAAAATTTGATGTCGGTCAGCTTAGCTGCCGACATCTCCCAAATCAAACATACATATATATTATATATTATATTATATGCATGTATGTATATATTATATAATATTACTAATATTATATTATATTAATTTGCCTATATAAGGCATTGAATCAAAGGCTCAACACACAAAATTGAAAAGAGGGAGAATTCTGGGGAATTCTGAGAGGCTCAGCAGAGAGGAGAATTCTGAAGAGGAGGAATTCTGAGAAAATAAGAGAGGCTCAACATGAGAGTCTGAAAAGAAAAAATGGAGGAGAGATGGGAGAGCATTCTGTGAGAGGCTCAGGAGGGATAGAAAGATTAAGAGGGAGAAAGAAATAAAATATTTTCTTTAATATTTTTTATTTCCATTTCATCAATACACTATTCCAAAAAACAACCACTAAAGTTGTAATTCTAAATTTTAAACTGAGAATTGAAAACACATTCCACAAGATTGAAAGTAATCAAAAGAAAGTTTGTGATTCAGAAAATTCATTATTTTCCCAAAAGGTGAGTTTTCGCAAATTTTAATATATATACGCAAAAAGCCGAGCTACAAGTATTTGAGATTGATATCAGAGTCACCACATAAATATTTATTTTGGGAAATTTAAGAAACCCATGACTCGTGCCAAAGGCCATTAGTCCGTCGTTACTAAAGTGTCTTGGTTCGGGAACTTAGGTATGAGAGGGGAAGGTCAATAATTGAACACCCCACTCACCCGATCAAAGATCAGCCTCTACTAATCATGATGTGATTTTTATGTACAATATATACTCTTGTTCTATATGTAACATACAAGTATAGACTAATTTCACGAAAAGTTGGAACGTTTGATTCCATGTTTGTTTTGAAAGAAATGTTTTGAATATGTATCACTGAAAATGGTGATCTCATATATACATGAATCAAAGTATCCCAATTTAAGTGATTAGCCTTCATCCACAGGCATTCAAACAGGTATATCAAGTAAGCATTTAGTCTCATGGCAGTATGTTTGATATGACAGCAATCACACTTATACAATATGCTAAAGCACAAAACTTACCTTATATCCGAAGCGAAGGCGAGTCAAAAGAAAGTAAACAATTAGAAAAAAAATGCATGATCCTATTTAATGCGATATGGCTAATGCAACACATACAACGTGCAAGTAATAAGTTGGGCTACTAGCATGGCATGCATGTCAATTCAAGGCATATGATAGAGCATGTATTCAAGTAAAGAGTTTGAATTTGACATTTGAATAATATGATAAGCCGAACTTTTATGCATGTAAACGAATGGATGCAAATCATGGAAAATGCTAATTTAAACATGATGTCCTTAATCTAACCATCATAAGCAGTGAAATAAAAGAGAGAAAGAATGGGGGTTGGAAGACATACAACTTATTACATATTTGTCCTCACGAAGGAGGGTCCGAATGAATTACTGCGCCCTCACGCAAGAGGGTTCGAATGTCCAAGTGTCCAAATAAATAATTATTACAAAACCGAATGAATAATAAATAAAAGGGGGCTGTCTAATTTATTACAATAATTGACGTAAGGCAAGCCTTGACACAATAAATTCGGTATAACGTCCGACCGAATTCAATTAATCATATTAGTTCTTTATGTTGGTTGTAATCCAATTTTAACCAATTTTATTAGCCTTTTTTTATTACCTTTCCATTTCTTTATCTTTTCTCCTGTTTGTGCAAAAGTGATATTTACATCCACTAAGTCTGAAATGCAATAAAAGAAAATCAGTGTCGACTTAACCCGAATAAACCTTATTTTATTCAGAGAAAATCACAAAGGAAGAGTCAAACTTATTTACAAGTCAGGGATTTCAAGTCAAATTCAAGATGTGCAACAAGGACTAGTCAAACTCAAAAGAGTAATAATAACTTAGAAAAACCCAAACTTGAGCGATAAGGACTTGAAATCCAAACTTGATAATAAGTGATAATGACACTTTCCTTGGTGATTTCCAAGGGTCAATTAGTCCCTTAAAAGTAAACACACTGATGAATAAAGAGAAATGAAAAATAAAAGATTGTACTTTAGTATAAGAACATGTATACATTTGGGGTAGTGAACCTCCAAAGAATTTAAACCGTTAAGTATAGAACGTTTTATGCTTTTGGTGGTAAATCCCCTAAGAGATTAAATCAGTAAGCATAGAACGTTGTATACTTTTGGTAATGAATCTCTTAAGTATAAAACGTTTTATGCCGTTAGTAATGAATCACCAAAGAGATTAAACCATTAAGCATAGAGCGTTTTATACCTTTGGTAATGAACCTCCTAAGAGATTAAACCATTAAGCATGGAAGAGTTTCTTTCTTATACTTGAATCACAATTTTAATTTTTCATAACTTTTTAATCGAAATAAGCAAAGAATGAAGGGAGGTTGTAGAGATGATTATGCGAAATTGATTAATTGGTTAGTACAAACAAACTTGCTATTTAACACATAAATCGTTGAAATAAATTAAACAGCCCCCTAAATAGCATATAATAAAGCAAGCAAAATTAAATAGCCGGGGTTACTATTCATCGCCGGAAGTACTATTCATCGCCGGGGTACTATTCACCACCGGAGGTACTATTCATTGTCGGGGTTACTATTGACCGCCGGAGGTACTATTCACCGTCGGAGGTTACTATTCACCGCCAGGATAGAATGCATATAATATAATATAGAATATATATATATATATGTTTGATTTGGGGGATGTCGGCAGCTAAGCTGACCGACATCAAATTTTATTAGTTTTATTACCTTCGCTCCTTTTATTACCTTCGCTCCTCTCGCGTGAAACGCGTTTGGATCTCAAATACTCCTCTCGCGTGAGACGCGTTTGGATCTCGAATACTCCTCTCGCGTACCGCGCGTTTGGATCTCAAATACTCCTCTCGCATACCGCGCGTTTGGATCTCAAATACTCCTCTCGCGTACCCCGCGTTTGGATCTCAAATACTCCTCTCGCGTACCCCGCGTTTGGATCTCAAATACTCCTCTCGCGTACCGCGCGTTTGGATCTCAAACACTCCTCTTGCGTAAAACGCGTTTGGATCTCAAGTTCACTTTCCTCCTCTCGCGTGAGACGCGTTTGGATCTCGAATACTCCTCTCGCGTGAGCCACGTTTGGATCTCAAGTTCACTTTTCTCCTATCGCGTGAGACGCGTTTGGATCTCGAATACTCTTCTCGCGTGAGACGCGTTTGGATCTCAAATACTCCTCTCGCGTGAAACGCGTTTGGATCTCGAATACTCCTCTCGTGTTAGACGGGTTTGGATCTCAAGTTCACTTTCCTCCTTTCGTGTGAGACAATTCCATCTCCGGCGGTGAATAACACCCTCTTTCTTTTTGGCCCATTTTGACTGGCCCTAAAACTTGGGCGCTTTCTTTTGATTACCCGATAATGACAATTAGAATGTGTTTCTCGCAGAATTCTCAGTAAAAGAGATGGAATTTAAACTTTAATCCCAACCTTCACCATTATGGCCAAATTATTTTAAAATATTGAATATTTTATTAATTTAGTATTTTTATAATTTTTCATAATTTTATGCGTTTGTTCATATTTTTGGTGTATTTTATATAAAAGAAAATAATAAAACAAATTATCTTATGTGTTTAAAATTTTTATATTATATATTTAGTATTTTATATAAAATTATATTAGTATATTATATGTTTAGTATTTTGGTATAACTTATATATTTTAGATATTTTATATATTATATTATATATGTATATTATATTATATTATATATATTATAAAATAAAAATAATAAAAAAATATATGTCGGCACCGCCGACTCAACAAGCATCAGCGCATAATATATATATATATATATTATTATATTTATATTATATTATTATTATATTATATGATTATGCCTATATAAGGCATTGGCATTGAATCAAAAAAAAGAGAAAAAAAAAAAGGCTGGGAGGATTCAAAGAGAAAGAGTTCTGAGGGAGAGGAAAAGAAATTCTGGGGAGAGACATTCTGCAGAATGGAAAGAGAGGATTATGGAGAAAGAGTTTGAGAGGGGAAGAAAAAAAAGAAAAAGGAAAAAAAGAGATAGAGATATTTTTATTTCCATTTCATCAAAACACCATTCAAAAAAACAACCACTAAAGCTGTAATTTTAAAATTTGAACTGAGAATTGAGAACATATTCCACAGACTTGAGAGTAGTCAAAAGAAAGTTTGTGACTCAAAAAATTCATCATTACACATCCAACCTTTTGCCCCTAGTCCAAGGGCTGCTTCAAATCTTAAATCACATCCGACCTTCTTGCCCCAGTTCAAGGGTTGCTTTCAATCTGAATCACAGGTCCTACATAGTTTTGGCTAAGGTTCACTCGAGTATGGACACTCTCCTTTGATACTCTAACTTTTGTCAAAGCCGCCCTTTCGGGTTTTCAACCTTGCGAGCTTTTCATTTTTTTCTTTTTATTTTTTATTTTATTTTTGTGCTCTAACTTTTGCCTAGGTCGCCCTTCCGAGTTTTCAGCCCAGCGAGTCTCTCAAGGGTGGTACCTTATTGCCCCTAGTTCAAGGGTTGCCTCCATTTCAACTATGCAAGCCTCACACTTTGGCCCCTAGTTCAAGGGATGTTTCAAATCTGAATCACATTCGACCTTATTGCCCATAGTGGAAGGGTTGCCTCCATTTGAATCACATCATTGCCCCTAGTTAAGAGAGGTTCAGGGGCCGTAGGACACTCAATTATTCCAAACTCAAGTGGTGTGGTGGCGGTGTGCATGCCGTGAGTGGGTGTGTGCATGTGTGTGTTGTGTGTTGTCATGCATGGGTGGGTTGGTGATGCTGGGTAGGTTGGTGAAAGTTTGCGAAAACTCACCTTATGGGGAAATGATGAATTTTCTGAGTCACAAAGTTTCTTTTGACTACTCTCAAGTCTGTGGAATATGTTCTCAATTCTCAGTTCAAATTTTGAAATTACAGCTTTAATAGTTGTTTTTTTGAATGGTGTTTTGATGAAATGGAAATAAAAATATCTCTATCTCTTTTTTTTCTTTTTCTTTTTTTTCTTCCCCTCTCAAACTCTTTCTCCATAATCCTCTCTTTCCATTCTGCAGAATGTCTCTCCCCAAAATTTCTTTTCCTCTCCCTCAGAACTCTTTCTCTTTGAATCCTCCCAGCCTTTTTTTTTTTCTCTTTTTTTTGATTCAATGCCAATGCCTTATATAGGCATAATCATATAATATAATAATAATAATATAAATATAATAATATATATATATATATATATTATGCGCTGATGCTTGTTGAGTCGGCGGTGCCGACATATATTTTTTTATTATTTTTATTTTATAATATATATAATATAATATAATATATATAATATAATATATAAAATATCTAAAATATATAATTTATACCAAAATACTAAACATATAAGACCCTTATTTTGATAGGGGCAATGATGTGAAAGAAGAGTCAAACTTATGTACAAGTTAGGGATTTCAAGTCAAACTCAAGATGTGCAACAAGGACTAGTCAAACTCAAAAGAGTAATAATGACTTAGGAAAATCTAAACTTGAGTGATACTGACTTAAAATCCAAACTTGATAATAAGTGATAATGACACTTTCCTTGGTGATTTCCAAGGGTCAATTAGTCCCTTAAAAGTAAACACACTGATGAATAAAGAGAAATGAAAAATAAAAGATTGTGCTTTAGTATAAGAACATGTATACATTTGGGGTAGTGAACTTCCAAAGAATTTAAACCGTTAAGTATAGAACGTTTTATGCTTTTGGTGGTAAATCCCCTAAGAGATTAAATCAGTAAGCATAGAACGTTGTATATTTTTGGTAATGAATCTCTTAAGCATAAAACGTTTTATGCCGTTGGTAATGAATCTCCACAGAGATTAAACCATTAAGCATAGAGCGTTTTATACCTTTGGTAATGAACCTCCTAAAAGATTAAACCATTAAGCATGGAAGAGTTCCTTTCTTATACTTGAATCACAATCTTAATTTTTCATAACTTTTTAATCGAAATAAGCAAAGAATAGAGGGAGGTTGCAGAGATGATTATGCGAAATTGATTAATTGGTTAGTACAAACAAACTTAATATTTAAAACATAAATCGTTGAAATAAATTAAACAGCCCCCTAAATAGCATATAATAAAGCGAGCAAAATTAAATAGCCGGGGTTACTATTCACCGCTGGAAGTACTATTCATCGCCGCGCCGGAGGTACTATTCATTGTCGGGGTTACTATTCACCGCCGGAGGTACTATTCACCTTCGGAGGTTATTATTCACCGCCAGGATAGATTATTTAAAGTAATAAATTACAACAATTTATATACAATATTTAAATTACAATAGATGTGTGGGTGGTGCAGCCATCCCATTAAAGCGATAAAAAAAAGTTATAAAACGAAGTAAATAAAGTATTTGAACAAATTATATCACATTTTTAAATTAAATGATTGTCGGGGTCACTATTCACCGCTGAAGGTTACTATTCACCGCCGGGATAAATTATTTAAAGGAATAAATTACAACAATTTATATACAATATTTAAATTACAGCAGATATGTAGGTGGTGCAGTGGTGCAGCCATCCCATTAAAGCGATAAAAAAAGTTATAATTAGATACTATTCACCGTCGGGGTTACTATTCACTGCCGGAGGTGCTATTCACCGCCGGAGGTTACTATTCACCGCCGGGATATTTATTTAAAGTAATAAATTACAACAATTTATATACAATATTTAAATTACAGCAGATATGTAGGTGGTGCAGTGGTACAACCATCCTATTAAAGCGATAAAAAAAGTTATAAAACGAGGTAAATAAAGTATTTAAACAAATTAGGTACTATTCACCGTCGGGGTTACTATTTACCGCCGGAGGTGCTATTCACCGCCGGACGTTACTATTCACCGCCGGGTTATTTATTTAAAGTAATAAATTATAACAATTTATATACAATATTTAAATTACAGCAGATATGTAGATGGTGCAGTGGTGCAGCCATCCCATTAAAGCGATAAAAAAAGTTATACTACGAAGTAAATAAAGTATTGAAACAAATTATATCACATTTTAAATTAAATAAAAATTTGCGAAAACTCACCTTTTGGAGAAATAATGAATTTTCTGAATGACAAACTTTCTTTTGACTACTCTTAAGTCTGTGGAATATGTTCTCAATTCTCGGTTCAAATTTTGAAATTACAGCTTTAGTAGTTGTTTTTTGAATGGTGTAGTAATGAAATAGAAATAAAAATATTAAAAAAAATATTTTATTTCTTTCTCCCTCTTAATCCTTCTATCCCTCCTGAACCTCTCCCTCAGAATTGCTCTCTAAACTCTCCTCCCAGAATTCCTCTCCTTACAAAATGCTCTCGCATCCCCCATTCCTCAGAATTCCTCTCTGCTCTCTTCTCTCCCAAGTTCCTCCCTGATTACTCTTTATATAGGCAAAACATAATAAATATAATAATATAATCATAATAATATAATAATATATATATATGTTTTGTTGATGTCAGGCGACTGCCGACATCGTTTTTTTATTATTTTTTATTTTATAATATATATAATATAATATATAAAATATCTAAAATATATAATTTATACCAAAATACTAAACATATAATATACTAATATAATTTTATATAAAATACTAAATATATAATATAATAATTTTAAACACATAAGATAATTTGTTTTATTATTTTCTTTTATATAAAATATACCAAAAATATGAACAAACACATATTATTATATTATATGATTATGCCTATATAAGGAATTGGCATTGAATCAAAAAAAAAAAAAAAAAAAAAAAAAAAACGGGGAGGATTCAAAGAGAGTCGGGGTTACTATTCACCGCCGGAGGTACTATTTACCGCCGGAGGTTACTATTCACCGTCGGGATGAATTATTTAAAGTAAGAAATTATAACAATTTATATACAATATTTAAATTACAGCAGATATATGGGTGGTGCAGTGGTGCAGCCATCCCATTAAAGCAATAAAAAAAAGGTTATAAAACGAGGTAAATAAAGTATTTAAACAAATTAGGTACTATTCACCGTCGGGGTTACTATTCACCGCCGGAGGTTACTATTCACCTCCGGGATATTTATTTAAAGTAATAAATTACAAGATTGAGAGTAATCAAAAGAAAGTTTGTGATTCAGAAAATTCATCATTTTTTCCCAAAAGGTGAGTTTTCCCAAATTTTCATTTAATTTTAAAAATGTGATATAATTTGTTTAAATACTTCATTTACTTTTTTTTATAACTGTTTTTTTTATCGCTTTAATGGGATGGCTGCACCGCCCACATATCTGCTGTAATTTTAATATTGTATATAAACTGTTGTAAATACAAAACAACTTATTAGCTCGGCTTTTCGCGCCCCATTTCGGAAGAATGAAATAGCCTTTACAGTTCGGACTCCACTTGTGTGTTGGTTCCGAATCTGATTTCAGAAGTGCAATGTGAAACAGTGGAAACACAAAAAGAGTCCAAATCCGGCAATTGTTTTTGGAAAATCGATGTTTGAATCAAATCCCAAAAATAGACTACTTTGCCAGATTTCAGAGTCGCCACCTAAATATTTATGGGAAATTTAGGAAACCCGTGACTCGTGCCAAAGGCCATTAGTCCGTCGTTACCAAAGTGTCTTGGTTCGGGAACTTAGGTATGAGAGGGGAAGGTCAATAATTAAACACCCCACTCACCCGATCAAAGATCGGCCTCTACTAATCATGGTGTAGTTTTTATGTACAATATATGCTCTTGTTCTATATGTAACATACAAGTATAGACTAATTTCACGAAAAGTTGGAACGTTTGATTCCATGTTTGTTTTAAAAAATGTTTTGAATATGTATCACTGAAAATGGTGATCTCATATATACATGAATCAAAGTATCCCAATTTAAGTTATTAGCCTTCATCCACAGGCATTCAAACAGGTATATCAAGTAAGCATTTAGCCTCATGGTAGTATGTTTGATATGACAGCAATCACACTTATGCAATATGCTAAAGCATAAAAACTTACCTTATGTCCGAAGGCGAGTCAAAAGAAAGTAAATAGTTAGAAAAAAATGCATGATTCTAATTAATGTGATATGGCTAATGCAACACATACAACATGCAAGTAATAAGTTCGGCTACTAGCATGGCATGCGAGTCAATTCAAGGCATGTGATAGAGCATATATTCAAGTAAAGAGTTTGAATTTGACATTTGAATAATATGATGAGCCGAACTTTTATGCATGCAAACGAATGGATGCAAATCATGGAAAATGCTAAATTAAACATGATGTCCCTAATCTAACCATCATAAGCTGGTAAATAAAAAGGAGAAAGACGTGGGGTTGGAAGACATACACATTATTACAAATTTGTCTTCACGAAGGAGGGTCCAAATGTCCAAATGCGCCCTCACGCAGGAGGGTCCGAATGTCCAAGTGTCCGAATAAATAATTATTACAAAACTGAATGAATAATGAATGAAAGGGGCTGTCTAATTTATTACAATAATTGATGTAAGGCAAGCCTTGACACAATAAATTCAGTATAACGTCCGACCGAATTCAATTAATCATATTGGTTCTTTATGTCGGTTGTAATCCAATTTTAACCAATTTTATTAGCATTTTTTATTACCTTTCCATTTCTTTATATTTTCTCCTATTTGTGCAAAAGTGATATTTGCGTCCACTAAGTCTGAAATGCAATAAAGGAAAATTAGTGTCGACTTAACCCGAATAAACCTTATTTTCTTCCGAGAAAATCACAAAGGAAGAGTCAAACTCATGTACAAGTTAGGGATTTCAAGTCAAACTCAAGATGTGCAACAAGGACTAGTCAAACTCAAAAGAGTAATAATGACTTAGAAAAACCCAAACTTGAGTGATAATGACTTGAAATCCAAACTTGATAATAAGTGATAATGACACTTTCCTTGGTGATTTCCAAGGGTCAATTGGTCCCTTAAAAGTAAACACACTGATGAATAAAGAGAAATGACAAAAATAAAAGATTGTGCTTTAGTATAAGAACATGTATACATTTGGGGTAGTGAACCTCCAAAGAATTTAAACCGTTGAAGTATAGAACGTTTTATGCTTTTGGTGGTAAATCCCCTAAGAGATTAAATCAGTAAGCATAGAACGTTGTATACTTTTGGTAATGAACCTCTTAAGCATAAAACGTTTTATGCCGTTGGTAATGAATCTCCAAAGAGATTAAACCATTAAGCATAGAGCGTTTTATACATTTGGTAATGAACCTCCTAAGAGATTAAACCATTAAACATGGAAGAGTTCCTTTCTTATACTTGAATTACAATCTTAATTTTTCACAACTTTTTAATCGAAATAAGCAAAGAATGGAGGGAAGTTGCAGAAATGATTATGCGAAATTGATTAATTGGTTAGTACAAACAAACTTGATATTTACAACATAAATCGTTGAAATAAATTAAACAGCCCCCTAACTAGCATATTGTGATGCCCCTGTTCCGTAATTAGCTAATTGGTCCTTAATATGAATTTGATTATATGTTTGATATGATTTGGTGTGCCAATTATGTAAATATATGTGGTTTTGAATTTCCATCTGTTCACCGTAGGAATATCTGTTTGATTTTACCGCTTCGGGAATTAAATTGAAGGCCTTATCGGTCACAGAACCCGAAATTGATTACGCCATTGTGATTGTCATAATTTTTAGAACCTGAGAGGGTAATTTGTAAACAAGTTGGGCCGAGCTATGGAACCTAGCTACGAGACCTATCTACGAGACCGAGCTACAGGACCTAGCTACGAGACCGAGCTACAGGACCTAACTATGAGACCGAGCTACAAGACCTAGCTACGGAACCTAGCTACGAGACCTATCTACGAGACCAAGCTACAGGACCTAACTACGAGACCGAGCTACAAGACCGAGCTACGGGACCTAGCTATTAGACCTAGCTACGCGGCCTAGCTATGAGACCTAGCCACGGGACCTAGCTACGGGACTTAGTTACTTCCTAGTGGCGGTCAATGCTATGGCCGAGCTACCAAGCAAGGTATTCAAACAGAGAGAAGAGCCGAAGTAACTTGGTTGACCGCAATGTTAGCCGAGGTAAAGATATCAGCCGAGGTAAAAGTGTCAGCCGAGGTAGAGGTGTCAGCCGCGATCCAAGTGTTAGTTTGGTCCAAGTGTGGAGACGGTCACTACGGTCGGAGTGGAGAGTGGTAGCTCGGTCCAAGTGTAAAGACGGTCACCACGGTCGGAGTGGAGAGTGGTAGCTCGGTCCAAGTGTGAAGACGGTCACCATGGTCGGAGTGAAGAGTGGTAGCTCGGTCCAAGTGTAAAGACGGTCACCACGGTCGGAGTGAGGTCTGGAGCTCGGTCTACTTTGCGGCTTAAGCATGGTCATGTTAGTTCGGCTGTATTGACATTCAACCGAGGTAAAACCATCTCACTTGGTTTAAGCAGTGAGGGGGGTTGTTGAGAGAAGCATTATCTATCAGGAATGTGAATCCCAGGAGGACTCTACATGGAGGAGTAAGAGTCCTACTAGGATTGTGCCACATAAAACCTATAAAAGCTCACCAATATCACTTGTGGAGATTGGTTGTAAAGTGACTGTAGATTCTAGCCAACCTGTGAAGGTATGTTAGCCATGAGGCCATGAGAGCTGGCCATGAGGCCATGTGGCCATATAAGTTATGAGGCCATGAGGCCATGTGAAGAAAGCCACCAAAAGTAGGAGTGAGCTGGCAGTCAGCTCGCTTCCAAGATTCTCTCTTGTATTTGTAATCTCTATATATAGAAAGCTAAGGAGAGTTGAGTGGGGGGCTGAAGACAATAAGCTGAGGAGAGGGACAACAAGCTTATAGAGAAAAGAGAGTGAATTACGGAGTGTTGTTTGTAATTCTTATCATTTGTTCAATATAGTAAATCTGCAGCTCGTGGACGTAGGCAATTTGCCGAACCACGTTAAATTCCTTGTGTTATTGCTTGATCAACAGGATTATACGGGCAAGTTTATTTCTCTCCCGTACAGAACCTACGGTAAAATTTAATTGAAAAATTGATTCGGGTCAGATTAAATTGATTTAATTAATGAATTAGTGCCCATTACTTATTATTATTATAATGCCAATAGTGGGTTTTGTTGGAAAAGGGCACTACACCCTCTATTCTCTCTATTTGTTTCATTTGGACTGATTTGGAGACTCAAAAGAGAGAGAGAGGGAGAGAATTGGGTGATTTAGCTTAAAGCTTGGAAATTTTGGAGGTTTAACTCAAGAATTGAATGGGGCTTAGAAGATTAAAGCTCCTAGGTAAGTGAACTCATGGATTTTTGTTGTACATGTGTAGATTCAAGTGTATTTGATGATCAAGAACATGAGTTAGCTTGATGTTGAGGAAATTGAGTTGTTTGTGCTTATTTGATGGTCAATGAAGGCATGCATGTAGGTAATGGTTGTAGAATTGCATAATCTAACATGTATTGAATTGAACAAGAAAGTGAAGGTGCTAAATCTTATATGCAAACATGCTTTTGTGGTATTCCATGAGAATGAACACCATTTGCTTTGTTTGGGTTGGAAATGAGGTCAAAAATTAGCATGCATGTTTGAATAATTAAGAGATGAGTTTGAATGCATGATTTTACCATATTGGGATGGGTTTTGGGGCATGCATGTGACTTATTTGTGAAATTGAGCCTCATTGAGTTGTAATTTGGGGTCTATACCATGTTAGCATGATTATACATGAGATTTGAGCCATTGCATGCAAGAATTGTAGCTGGGAAATTGAATTTGGGCTCAAGAACACAACCTGGAATTCCCAGATTTTTGATGTCCGCTCGAGCGGGAAAATCGAGCTCCCAGCATTTTTGTCAAACATGGTGCCCGCTCGAGCGGGGAAGTTAACGCTCGAGCGGGGAGCTATATAGTCAGGAAGTCCGCTTGAGCGGCCGAGTTCACGCTCGAGCGGGAATTTGAGATAACCAGTACTTTTGCAGACCTAAGGGTCCGCTCGAGCGGGGACCCTATTTTCTGAAATCCTGTTTTTGTATTTTGTGTTCTGTTTTCCGTTCTCTTTCACTTGCAAACACTCTTAGGCATATGTTAAGCATTGTAAATGAGTTAAGGAGATAAGAATAAAGCCTAATGAGGATTATGTGAATTAAATAACAGATTAAACTGTTAGTGACCCTTTTGTGTTCATGAAATGTGTAGGGTCGAGCTCCAGGGCAAATCCACAAGCCGATCACTGTGAGTAATATCGATATTTGAATGTTTGTGAATGTCCGATTGTTTATTCCCTTATAAGCTTATGAATTGCTAATTGGGATATTGGATGCAAGTTAAACATGAATGGACCCAAGGTCGTTTTGATAAACATGAATGGACCCGAGGTCGTTTTGACATGAATGAATGGGCCAAAGGCCGTTTTGATAAATGGGCCAAAGGCCGTTTTGATACGAATGTGTAGGCCAAAGGCCGTTTGACACGAAAGTATATATGGGCCGAAGGCCGTTTGATGTAAATGTGGGCCGAAGGCCGATTGGTAAATAATTGGGCCAAAGGCCGATGGAAATGAATAATTGGGCCTAAGGCCGATGGAAATGAATGATTGGGCCAAAGGCCGATAGAAATGAATAATTGGGCCAAAGGCCGATGGAAATAAATAATTGGGCCAAAGGCCGATGGAAATGAATGATTGGGCCCAAGGCCGATGGAAATGAATAATTGGGCTAAAGGCCGATGGAAATGAATGATTGGGCCCAAGGCCGATGGAAACGAATAATTGGGCCAAAGGCCGATGGACATGAATGAATTGGGCCCGAGGCCGTATGATGTGTCTGGAACCTCAGTTACTTAATTCACGTATGTCTATGTATGTATGTATTAGTTAGAAATGCAAATTGGGCCCAAGGCCGTTTGATGTATGTTGTTCCAATGTATATTCTTTATTTGGTATTATTCACTGGGCTTTCACTCACGCTCATTCATGTATTTATAGGTGAGCCCGGAGAGGTCCAAACCCAGCCTCAGTGAAGTCAGTGTGGAACAACAAAGATCCTTGGGGAAGTCAGCCCTTGTGCCCCACGCACGAGACCCGCCTTCGCCTTTTGTCGTTTGTTTCTGTTCTGTTATGTTGGCGAAGTTTTGAGTACGTCTGTGTATAGTTTTGTTAGCTGACTTAGATTTGAATGATCCTGTGTGTACAGAATTTTATGTCATTGTACTTTCTGTCGTGAGTTATTAACATATGTATGTAATGATGTGCATATAAGCACGGCTCCATGGACAAAGTTTTGAATTTTTACTTCCGTTTGGCCCCTTTACTCTGATGAGTTATGTCTGATTTGTATGGAGGCCGTAGGTAATCTCAGGATTACTGGCCAGTTATGTCCTTAACCCTTAGGAGGGGTTCGGGTCATGACATATATAATAAAGCGAGCAAAATTAAATAGTCGGAGGTACTATTTACCGCCGGAGGTACTATTCATCGTCGGGGGTTACTATTCACCGCCGGAGGTTACTATTCACCGCCGGGATAAATTATTTAAAGTAAGAAATTATAACAATTTATATACAATATTTAAATTACAGCAGATATATGAGTGGTGCAGTGGTGCAGCCATCCCATTAAAGCGATAAAAAAAAGGTTATAAAACGAGGTAAATAAAGTATTTAAACAAATTAGGTACTATTCAAGGTCGGGGTTACTATTCACTGCCGGAGGTGCTATTCACCGCCGGAGGTTACTATTCACCGCCGGGATATTTATTTAAAGTAATAAATTACAACAATTTATATACAATATTTAAATTACAGCAGATATGTAGGTGGTGCAGTGGTGCAGCCATCCCATTAAAGCGATAAAAAAAAAGTTATAATTAGGTACTATTCACCATCGGGGTTACTATTCACCGCCGGAGGTGCTATTCACCGCCGGAGGTTACTATTCACCGCCGGGATATTTATTTAAAGTAATAAATTACAACAATTTATATACAATATTTAAATTACAGCAGATATGTAGGTGGTGCAGCCATCCTATTAAAGTGATAAAAAAAAGTTATAAAACGAGGTAAATAAAGTATTTAAACAAATTAGGTACTATTCACCGTCGGGGTTACTATTCACCGCCGGAGGTACTATTCACCGCGGAGGTTACTATTCACCGCCGGGATATTTATTTAAAGTAATAAATTACAACAATTTATATACAATATTTAAATTACAACAGATATGTGGATGAATTATTTCAAGTAATAAATTACAACAGTTTATATACAATATTAAAATTACAGCAGATATGTGGGTGGTGCAGCCATCCCATTAAAGCGATAAAAAAAACAGTTATAAAAAGAAGTAAATGAAGTATTTAAACAAATTATATCACATTTTTAAAATTAAATGAAAATTTGCGAAAACTCACCTTTTGGGAAAATGATGAATTTTCTGAATCATAAACTTTCTTTTGATTACTCTCAATCTTGTGGAATGTGTTCTCAATTCTCAGTTTAAAATTTAGAATTACAACTTTAGTGGTTGTTTTTTGGAATGGTATATTGATGAAATGGAAATAAAAAATATTAAAGAAAATATTTTATTTCTTTCTCCCTCTTAATCCTTCTATCCTTCCTGAGCCTCTCACAAAATGCTCTCCCCTCTCTCCTCCATTTTTTCTTTTCAGACTCTCCTGCTGAGCCTCTCTTATTTTCTCAGAATTCCTCCTCTTCAGAATTCTCCTCTCTGCTGAGCCTCTTAGAATTCCCCAGAATTCTCCCTCTTTTCAATTTTGTGTGTTAAGCCTCTGATTCAATGCCTTATATAGGCAAATTAATATAATATAATATTAGTAATGGGGGTTGAAAGACATACAACTTATTACATATTTGTGCTTTCATAAAAAAGTGAAATTCTTTATATAATATACTATATAATATATATATATATATGTTTGATTTGGGAGATGTCGGCAGCTAAGCTGACCGACATCAAATTTTATTAGTTTTATTATATAATATATATTTATATACATATAATCTATTATATAAAATATATAAAAATATGTAATTTATACCAAAATACTAAACATATAATATACTAATATAATTTTGTATAACATACTAAACATATAATATAATAATTTTAAACACATAATATAATTTGTTTTATTATTTTCTTTTATATAAAATACACTAAAAATATGAACAAACACATAAAATTATGAAAAAATACAAAAATACCAAATTAATGAAATATTCAATATTTTAAAATAATTTGTCCATAATGGTGAAGGTTGGGAGAATTTGCCTATATAAGGCATTGAATCAGAGGCTTAACACACAAAATTGAAAAGAGGGAGAATTCTGGGGAATTCTGAGAGGCTCAGCAAAGAGGAGAATTCTGAAGAGGGGGAATTCTGAGAAAATAAGAGAGGCTCAGCAGGAGAGTCTGAAAAGAAAAAAGGGAGGAGAGAGGGGAGAGCATTCTGTGAGTGGCTCAAGAGGGATAGAAGGATTAAGAGGGAGAAAGAAATAAAATATTTTCTTTAATATTTTTTATTTCCATTTCATCAATACACCATTCCAAAAAACAACCACTAAAGTTGTAATTCTAAATTTTAAACTGAGAATTGAGAACACATTCCACAAGATTGAGAGTAATCAAAAGAAAGTTTGTGATTCAAAAAATTCATCATTTTCCCAAAAGGTGAGTTTTCGCAAATTTTCATTTAATTTTAAAAATGTGATATAATTTGTTTAAATACTTCATTTACTTCTTTTTATAACTATTTTTTTTATCGCTTTAATGAGATGGCTGCACCACCCACATATCTACTGTAATTTTAATATTGTATATAAACTGTTGTAATTTATTACTTGAAATAATTCATCCACATATCTATTGTAATTTAAATATTGTATATAAATTGTTGTAATTTATTACTTTAAATAAATATCCCGGCGGTAAATAGTAACCTCCGGCGGTGAATAGCACCTCCGGCGGTGAATAGTAACCCCGACGGTGAATAGTACCTAATTTGTTTAAATACTTTATTTACCTCGTTTTATAACTTTTTTTTATCGCTTTAATAGGATGGCTGCACCACTGCACCACCTACATATCTGCTGTAATTTAAATATTGTATATAAATTGTTGTAATTTATTACTTTAAATAAATATCCCGGCGGTGAATAGTAACCTCCGGCGGTGAATAGCACCTCCGGCGGTGAATAGTAACCCCGACGGTGAATAGTACCTAATTATAACTTTTTTTTATCGCTTTAATGGGATGGCTGCACCACTGCACCACCTACATATCCGTTGTAATTTAAATATTGTATATAAATTGTTGTAATTTATTACTTTAAATAAATATCCCGGTGGTGAATAGTAACCTCCGGCGGTGAATAGTAACCCCGACGGTGAATAGTACCTAATTTGTTTAAATACTTTATTTACCTCGTTTTATAACCTTTTTTTTATCGCTTTAATGGGATGGCTGCACCACTGCACCACCCATATATCTGCTGTAATTTAAATATTGCATATAAATTGTTATAATTTCTTACTTTAAATAATTTATCCCGGCGGTGAATAGTAACCCCGACGATGAATAGTACCTCCGCCTATTTAATTTTGCTCGCTTTATTATATGCTAGTTAGGGGGCTGTTTAATTTATTTCAACGATTTATGTTGTAAATATCAAGTTTGTTTGTACTAACCAATTAATCAATTTTGCATAATCATCTCTGCAACCTCCCTCCATTCTTTGCTTATTTCGATTAAAAAGTTGTGAAAAATTAAGATTGTGATTCAAGTATAAGAAAGGAATTCTTCCATGTTTAATGGTTTAATCTCTTAGGAGGTTCATTACCAAAGGTATAAAACGCTCTATGCTTAATGGTTTAATCTCTTTGGAGATTCATTACCAACGGCATAAAATGTTTTATGCTTAAGAGGTTCATTACCAAAAGTATACAACGTTCTATGCTTACTGATTTAATCTCTTAGGGGATTTACTACCAAAAGCATAAAACGTTCTATACTTCAACGGTTTAAATTCTTTGGAGGTTCACTACCCTAAATGTATACATGTTCTTATACTAAAGCACAATCTTTTATTTTTTTTCATTTCTCTTTATTCATCAGTGTGTTTACTTTTAAGAGACCAATTGACCCTTGGAAATCACCAAGGAAAGTGTCATTATCACTTATTATCAAGTTTGGATTTCAAGTCATTATCACTCAAGTTTGGGTTTTTCTAAGTCATTATTACTCTTTTGAATTTGACTTGTCCTTGTTACACATCTTGAGTTTGACTTGAAATCCCTAACTTGTACATGAGTTTGACTCTTCCTTTGTGATTTTCTCGGAAGAAAATAAGGTTTATTCGGGTTAAGTCGACACTGATTTTCCTTTATTGCATTTCAGACTTAGTGGACGTAAATATCACTTTTGCACAAACAGGAGAAAAGATAAAGAAATGGAAAGGTAATAAAAAAGGCTAATAAAATTTGTTAAAATTGGATTACAACCGACATAAAGAACCAATATGATTAATTGAATTCGGTCGGACGTTATACCGAATTTATTGTGTCAAGGCTTGCCTTACATCAATTATTGTAATAAATTAGACAGCCTCTTTCATTCATTATTCATTCAGTTTTGTAATAATTATTTATTCGGACACTTGGACATTCGGACCCTCCTGCGTGAGGGCGCATTTGGACATTCGGACCCTCCTTCGTGAGGACAAATTTGTAATAATGTGTATGTTTTCCAACCCCACGTCTTTCTCTCTTTTATTTACCAGCTTATGATGGTTAGATTAGGGACATCATGTTTAATTTAGCATTTTCCATGATTTGCATCCATTCGTTTGCATGCATAAAAGTTCGGCTCATCATATTATTCAAATGTCAAATTCAAACTCTTTACTTGAATATATGCTCTATCACATGCCTTGAATTGACTCGCATGCCATGCTAGTAGCCGAGCTTATTACTTGCATGTTGTATGTTTTGCATTAGCCATATCGCATTAATTAGGATCATGCATTTTTTTCTAACTATTTACTTTCTTTTGACTCGCTTTCGGACATAAGGTAAGTTTTTATGCTTTAGCATATTGCATAAGTGTGATTGCTGTCATATCAAACATACTACCATGAGGCTAAATGCTTACTTGATATACCTGTTTGAATGCCTGTGGATGAAGGCTAATCACTTAAATTGGGATACTTTGATTCATGTATATATGAGATCACCATTTTCAGTGATACATATTCAAAACATTTTTTAAAACAAACATGGAATCAAACGTTCCAACTTTTCGTGAAATTAGTCTGTACTTGTATGTTAAATATAGAACAAGAGCATATATTGTACATAAAAACCACATCATGATTAGTAGAGGCCGATCTTTGATCGGGTGAGTGGGGTGTTCAATTATTGACCTTCCCCTCTCATACATAAGTTCCCGAACCAAGACACTTTGGTAACGACGGATTAATGGCCTTTGGCACGAGTCACGGGTTTCCTAAATTTCTCATAAATATTTAGGTGACGACTCTGAAATCTGGCAAAGCAGTCCATTTTTGACATTTGATTCAAATATCGATTTTCCAAAAACAATTGCCGGATTTGGACTCTTTTTGTGTTTCCACTGTTTCACATTGCACTTGTGAAATCAGATTCAGAACCAACACACAAGTGGAGTTCGAACTGTAAGGGCTATTTCATTCTTCCGAAAGGGGGCGCGAAAGCCTGAACTACAGCGATGCCTTGAATTGTTCAGCCGTTTGTGTAAGCCAAGACAATAGATTTCACACAAAATGTCTTCTAACACATCGTGGTTCTCACTGTTGTGTTCATTTTGGCCTTGAATGCTCCTGGTTTTCATGAATGTTTCTAAACAATTTAGCCTTTTTCATTCTCATAGAACCGGCCCCAGTTCGACACTCATATAGGTGATTCTTATTGTGAGTATCTCCTTATACTCATCTTGATTTTATGCCTCAATCAAGATATAAGTAATCATTAAAAGTAAAGCTTATCCTTATACCCCTGCATACAACATATGTTGCAGATATCACTCTCACCATAGGAATGGGTAGGAATTTTAATCACTTGGTGATTTCTGGCGAGCCACACATAACTTAGTTGTCCCTTTGAACTTAGTTCTTGAGATCTCCAGTCATATAAGTAGGGTTACCATTATGACGACTCTTATGTAATAGGCTTTAATTCCATTCCCTTTAATGAACTATACACTAGCTCTTTTGTCAAACCTTTTGTTAACAGATCCGCAATATTCTCTTTAGATTTTATATAATCTATTGAGATTATTCCATTTGACAACAATTGCCTTACGGTATTATGTCGACGACGAATATGTCGTGACTTACCGTTATACATATGATTATGTGCCCTGCCTATTGCAGATTGACTATCACAATGAATGCAAATAGCTGGCACAGGTTTTGGCTACATTGGAATGTCTTCTAAGAAGTGACGAATCCATTCTGCTTCTTCTCCTGCTTTGTCTAAAGCAATGAACTCGGATTCCATTGTGGATCGTGCGATGCATGTTTGTTTCGTGGATTTTCAAAAAACAGCAGCGCCTCCTAGAGTAAAGACATATTCACTCATGGATTTTAAATCTTTAGTATCCGATATCCAATTGGCATCACAATAACCTTCGAGTACTGCTGGATATCGAGTAAAGTTCAAACCATGATCACAAATAAATCTCAGATATCTAAGAACCCGAATGATCGCTTTCTAATAGTTTTCTTCTGGATTACTAGTGTACCTACTCAATTTACTGATAGCATAAGCTATACCAGGACGAGTACAATTCATTAGGTACATTAGGCTTCCAATGATTTTGGAGTATTTTAATTGAAACACCGCATCATCTTTATTTTTTGATAAATAAAGATTGACGTCTGCAGGTGTACTAGCTAAATTTATATCATTCTTGATAAATTTATCAAGAATTTTCTCAATATAATGAGATTGAGATAATGCATATCCATCAGATATTTTAGTAATTTTCATTCCTAATATAACATTTACGACCCCCATATCTTTCATATCAAATCTTTTGTTAAGCATTTGCTTAGTTGATTTGATCATGTTTTGACTACTTCCAATGATAAGCATGTCATCCACATAAAGACAAACTATGGCATATCCTTGGTCAGTGTTTTTAACATAGACACATTTGTCACATTCGTTTATCTTAAACCCATTAGTAAGCATTGCATGATCAAATTTTTCATGCCATTGCTTAGGTGCTTGTTTTAATCCATAAAGAGATTTTACAAGTCGACAAACTTTCTTTTCTTACCCCGACACTACAAACCCTTCGGGTTGCTCCATATAGATCTCTTCATTTAGATCACCGTTTAAGAAAGCTGTCTTAACATCCATTTGATGTATTTCTAAATTAAACAACACTGCTATAGAAATAAGCATGCGAATGGATGTTATTCTTGTCACAGGGGAATATGTGTCAAAATAGTCCAGACCTTCCTTTTGTCTGTAACCTTTAACTACAAGTCTTGCTTTATACTTGTCAATTGAACCATCTGCTTTCATTTTCCTCTTGAATATCCATTTATATCCAAGAGGTTTAAAACCTGGTGGAAGATTCACCAATTTCCAAGTATGATTTTGCACAATGGACTTAATTTCATTATTAACAGCCTCTTTCCACAAAGGTGCTTTAGGACCTGTCATTGCTGCCTTAAAGCTTTGAGGTTCATTTTCTAACAGGTATGTTAGGAAATCTGGACCAAAGGATTTTGATGTTCTCGCTCTTTTACTTCGTCTTGGTTCATCATCAGTTAAATCTTGTTGGTCAAGACCATTACTAGTCTCTTGTGTTTGATTGTCATTAGTCTCTTAACTTTGTGTACAATCATAAGTTCTTTTCTTGTGGGGTATTCTGTTAAGAACATAATTAGCGGACAATATTGCTTCCCTCCACAAGTTTTGTGGTAAGTCTGAACTTAGTAACATGTCATTCATCATTTCTTTTAGGGTTCTATTCTTTTTTTCAGCAATTCCATTTTGCTGTGGAAAATAAGGCGCTGTAGTTTAATGAATAATGCCATATTGTGCACAAAATTCATTTAATGGTGCATCATATTCACCACCCCTATCACTTCTAACCATTTTAATGGTTTTACCAAGTTGATTTTCAACTTCTGTTTTGTAGAATTTAAACATTTCTAAGGTTTCATCTTTACTTCTAAGTAAATAAACATAACAATATCTTGTGCAATCATTGATAAATGTTATGAAATATTTTTGCCTCCTCTAGTTTGAAAAATTTTAGATCACATACATCAGTATGAATTAATTCTAGAGGTTCGGTTTTCCTTTCAACCGATTTAAATGGAGCCTTAGTTAGTTTCGCTTCTACAGAAACTTCACATTTATGATTAGGATTAATTTCAAACTTGGGTATATAATCTAAACCAATTAATCTACGCAAAGCATCAAAATTCACATGTCCTAATCTACCATGCCATAAATTCGACTCAAGAATATAAGCAAAAGATGTGTTATTCTTATTCATAGCAACTTTTGGTACAACTGTCATTACATTCAATTTAAAGAGACCATCACTCATGTATCCCTTACCAACATACATGCCACTCTTTGTTAATACAAATTTATCAGACTCAAAAATAAGCCTAAAACCATTTTTACTTAACAAAGAACCAAAAACTAAATTCTTCCGGATGTCAGGTACATACAGTACGTTGTTGAGGGTCAGTTCTTTCCTTGATGTCATCTTCAAGATCACTTTTCCTTGTCCAGCCACAGTAGAAGTAGAAGAATTTCCCATGAAAAGTTGTTCACCATTTACAGCCTCATTGGAAGTAGTGAATATCTTCTTGTTCGTACAAATATGATGAGTTACTCCAGTGTCAACCCACCACTCTTTGAGATTTCCAACCAAGTTAGCCTCAGACACCACAGTAGAGAGGTTGATGTCATTCACTCCGTCAGAGATGTAATCTAATTCAGTTACATTGGCTTGATTAGTGGTCTTCTTACTTGTACTTACATGATTCTTTTTAGGGCGGCGGCAGTCAGAAGCTCGATGTCCAGTCTTGCCACAGTTATAGCATTTTCCTTTGAACTTCTTGTTGCTATCGCCTTGTTTAAGACCATCTCCAGTAAACTTCCTCTTTTTGTTATGTGGTTTATGAACTTGTTCAACCACATTAGCCTTGGACTCAATGGAATTTTTCCCATTCCTCTTTTCAGCCTTACGGTTATCTTCTTCAATTCTCAATCTTCCAATAAGTTCATCCATGGTCATCTCTTTGCGTTTATGTTTTAAATAATTTTTGAAATCGTTCCAAGCCGGTGGTAACTTTTCCACTAAAGTAGTGACTTGGAATAACTCGTTTAGAGGCATACCCTCAGAATGAATATCATGTAAAATTAATTGAAAACTTTGAACTTGAGAAATTACCGTTTGGGAGTCTACCATAACGAAGTCCAGAAATTTATCGACAACAAATTTCTTCGTGCCGGCATCCTGTCTTGTATTTCTTCTCCAAAGAATTCCACAATTCTTTTGCTGACTTCAAAGGACTGTAAACATTATACAGCATGTTGTCAAGGCCATTAAGGATGTAGTTTCTGCATAGGAAATCTGAATGTTTCCAAGCATATACAGTGGCAACAACTTACCAATCACTTTCACCCTCTTTAAGTGCTGGAGCCTCTTTATAGAGAAACCGAACCAAATTAAGAGTTGTAAGATAAAATAGCATCTTTTGTTGCCATCTCTTAAACTCAGTACCGTTAATTTTTTTTTTCCGTTTTTCTCCATGATTTATTGGTACATGAACATAGTTCTGGATAGGGACTGGTGTTGGTGTAACAATCGGAGTACCACTTCCAGTTGCAGTTTCAGTTGCAGTAGCCATAATCTCTGATTACAAAAATCAGAAAAAATTAAAACACCAATTAATTTTCTACTTACTAAAACCAGAAAATAAATTATAATACAAAATAATTTTATTTTCCTTGTTACTAAAACTAGAAAAATAAAATATCACAATAATTTTCTGTAACACAAACTAATATTCTGCAATTGTTAATGACACCAGCATATTACTACTAGTTGTCAAAGAAAAGAGACAATATATTATTACTATTTGTCAAATAGCATAAACCACTATTTGTTTTTCCAACCAGAATATGTCTTTATGAAATCACAGAAAATTTAAATACAATGAAGATACCAAAAATAATCTGTCTTAAGATTGTTGGACAATTTTCACTGTATTTAAATAGATTAAGGGTTGGTTTGGGATGTTCTAAAAAAGTGCACTTTTTGACTTATTGGCTTATATGGGTTGGATTTGAGTTGGGTTTGATGTGATGTGTTAGAAAGGTGATGTAATTTAAATAAGATGATGTGACTTAAATAAGATAGTGACTTTTTGACTTTTTGTATTATTTAGTAGATGCCAAACTTGGCCTAAATTCTGTTGTGTACTAAACAACAACAAGAATATAAAGAAATAAAGGAAATGAGAGAATTTGTTTGATTACAAAAATCAAATTAGAAATAAATAAATAAAAACAGATTTTATTTTGTTGCAAAAACAAAATTAAAATCTGATTTAATAAACAAATAAAACAGAATAATAAATTAAACAACTTACTTGATTAATTTCTTCTAATAATTATCTGATCAAGTCCAGTGTTTGACACTGTATCCTTAAGATAGATTCGTCTTCTCCGTGGTGCTTTTAGAATGTGGACGTCTATCTCCCAGGATAAAATGATCAACTACAAACAATAGCAGTACTACAAATTGTTTGTCTAACGAACACACTAAGTGTTTATATTCTTTCTTACAAAAATTAAATGCAGCAAAATGAAGAATAAATTTGCAGAGGTGAAGTACGAATTTTCTAAATGTGTTAAACATCAAATGAGGGTTGTCCTATTTATAGATGTAGTGGTGGCTGCAGGTTTTGAATTAAACAAGTGCAAACATGTTTGGTTCAAAATTCAAACAGATAAAAAGTGGGAAGGGCCCTATTTGGGTGTACAGGGGTGTACAGTAAAACCGGACCAGTTTATTTTCAGAATTAATTTTACATAGGTATTAGGCCGGACAAGCCCAACCCAACCTCGCACCCGCGCCCAGCCCGCCCGACCAGCAGAGCGCGTGGTGATTTTTGGGTCCAATGGGTCTAACCCATAACCTCCCTCTCTAAAACACTTGGGTAACCCTTGGGGCACACCCCAAGTTCCAATCCCATGCCTTATAAACCCATTCAAAACTTCTCACCAAATCAATGCGGGACAAGCCTTATTCAAACATTTAATGATTTTCCACCAAAACTCCATCTCCATGGAGTATACTTTGGCTTCAATTTTCCATTCACTCGATAGTGGTTTTGAGCAACCAAATATACCACGTGAATCACAACGCGGCATACAACGCGTTACCACTTTGACCCGCGAATATCGACGCACGGGGCCCATCTAAAAAATAGACCAAACTTAGGAAAGAATTCTGGTTTTACTCAGAATTTTCCAACCATTTCCAACACAAGGAACAAATGTTTAACAATTGTTGATTCTAATAAGAATACCTAATGTTCAAAAAAATAGTTTAAATTCAGAATTGTATTAATCATTATAATTAAAAGCAAACTTAACCTTACTACCAAACAATTAGCATACACAATTTGTTAACTAGGATGACAAAAATAAAGAAACAACATGAAAATTATCAAAAATGAAAATATTTGAACCTCTAATTCTGACTTCTATATCAAGAGTAACTGAAGATGCAAATCGTTTAAAAAATGACAAAATAACGAAATTCATGCCCTAAATGAATGAATTGGCCCAATAATGGATCCTGATTTCCACCGTATTTTTTTATTATTATTCCACCAATTTTCTCGCAATTATAAGTATTGGCCGTTTAATTCCAACTAGTGTTGTTTATTGAGAGGGAAGATTTGCATAGCAGTACGGCCGAGCTAAGGCAACGTCAGATTTAACGAGGGCACAAATAGCTAACCCGTTGACGCCATCGCTTGCGGCCGTCGACATTGACCGAAACAAATCTTGGTATGCCCTGGCCAAGCCGTGTTCCGGGCAGAGTTCGGAATATCGAGTGGCGACCGAGCTATAGAGGCGACACCTGGCCGAGGTTACTGTGAGCCGGCAAGCCTCGACAAACGGTAGAGATGGATAGCTCGTGTGACCAGAAGTCGATGGAATGGTTGGGGCATGCCCCTAATCGATTGATTACGGTGTCTGCGATGCAAAATAGCAAGCGGAGTGGTCTGCCTTTTACTCGCTCCAAAGGGACAGGCCGGCGATGTGGAGCTCGGTTGTGTACATGTAGTGGAGATCTTCCACAAGTAATAGGCCGGTCGTGGTACCTCGGTCAAGGGTGCCACCTGGGCCAATGGTGTGGAGGAGAGGACATCTACTCTACGAATGCCCCAATACCGTTAGACAGATCTGTGTGTACTGGTGGAAGGACAAAACCTTTACACGCGTAAGGTGGTGAGAGGCGCGCACTGCCACCTGTCCTGGGAAGGACAACGGAGGTAGTCTTGGCCTTACGCGACGACCTTGCATGGACCTAGAAATAGGAGAAGAGACGAAGGTTACAGGTATGCGAATTCATTCTCACAAGGGCTCTCTCTCTCTTTTCTCATTGTCTTCTTCCTCAGTGAACTGACTTGATCGTCGGAGGGTCTTTCCGGCACACCACCGCCGGGCAGCTCACCCTTTTTGTGTTGCAGAGACAGACGCTGTTGATGGAAGCTTGACGTTCAAGGCTTACGG
Organism: Camellia lanceoleosa; assembly: GCA_025200525.1. NCBI lineage: Eukaryota > Viridiplantae > Streptophyta > Magnoliopsida > Ericales > Theaceae > Camellia > Camellia lanceoleosa. The sequence continues at coordinate 98,044,660 of CM045766.1, forward strand.
AAAACAAAGGATATTTCGCCCCCGTACAATTGGCGCCGTCTGTGGGAATCTTTGATATTCAACCCTTGTTCTGTAAGCTTCTTCGACCATTTCCATGGCCAACAACGACGAAATTCCGCTGTCCGTCGTCGATGGTGTCACCCCAGAGTATGTGTGAAGGAGAGAAGGCCCCCCTAATGTCCCAACCATGGCGGGACTGGAAACCACTTCGCGAGGAGTGCGCGATAAGCGCGGAAGGAGCTCAGATCGTTCATAGAGTCCAGAGGGCCGCCGGCGCCGGGGCGAGTCCCGTGAGGAGCGCCTGGAGCACAAACTCAAGGACCAAGAAGCTCTCATTCGTAGGATGGCGGCGGAGATGGAGCTTCTGAAGCGCCAAGTGAAGGGGAAGGGAGTTGCAGGAGAGGGCAACCTCAGTGAGCGCACCCCCTCCCCTCGCTCTAGCAGTCACCGCCAGAGGAGGACCCATTCAATCTCCATCACCAGGAACTATGGAATTGGAGACTCTGACCAGCGAGAGGGCAGATCCACCACTCGCGACAGCACCTATCGCCCCTCGCGCCCGTCATCAACGTCGTGATACTCAACCTCCGCCCGTTCGAGGATCTCGAGGATGTCTTTGGAGGAGGCACGCCGGGAGGTTCGAGGGTGCCGCAGCGCTCGAGGGAGTGCCCCATTCGTTCATGAAGAGGTGATGATCTGGCACCGAAACGTAGCCCAAAGATCGGTGGACAAAAGAGTGGCGAGACTTCTGACCACGCCGTTGTCCCCGGAGATTGAGAGCACCCTCCTCACGGATTCCACCAAATTAAAATTTACTTTGTACGACGGAAAGACGGATCCGTACATGCATGTGAGTCATTACCGACAAGTAATGGCTGGCCACCGTCGAAACGACGCCTTGATGTGCCTCATATTCCCAGCAAGCTTGGGAGAGCTGGGCTTGAAGTGGTTCGAGAGGCTCCCGGAGGGGAGTATCGAGGGGTGGCAACAATTAGCGGAAGCCTTCGTCACCAGATTCAAGACCAATACTCGAATGCCGAAGGAGGTCGACCACCTCCTGGGCGTCAAGATGGAGTCTGGGAGTTCGCTGAAGGCATACAATGCGAAGTATTGGGAGACTTACAATGAGATCCTCGATTGTCCTACCAATCTGGCGATCACTCAATACAAGAGGGGTCTCCCAGTCGGACATAGGCTGCGAGACTCACTCACGATGCATCAGCCCACTACCATGGAATCGTTGATGCAGCGGATCAACGAACACATTCGTGTGGAAGATGATGCTGCCTCTGCGCCCGAGAAGGATAATCCGGTCGCGGTGGACAGAAGGGTAGCGGGGAAAGTTCATTCGGTCAGGCAGGAGGAAAACTGCCCTGGTGACCGACCAAAAGATCAGCATAGAGGGACCGGCCAAAACGACAAAAACAGAGGTCGCAAAAATGACCGGGCTGATGCACCTCGCGACGCAACAGAGGATGCCAAAAGAAAACTGAAGGCGCGGACGGGGATTACCACGGTCTTTAAAATTCCCATCTACCGCATTTTGAGCGAGATTCGAGGGGAGCCTTTTGTCCTCTAGCCGGCCAAGTTGGGGAGCGCGCAGCGGGGCTTCAATCCAAAGTATCGTTGCACCTTTCATGAAGAACGGGGACACCGGACAGAGGATTGCTTGCCGCTCAAACAGCATTTGGAGGAGTTGGTGGCGGCGGGACATCTTGACCAATATATTGAGGGGGGAGTCAAGGCCGCGCCGACTGGACAGACAGAGCCAAACGGAATGGCCGCCCTAGAGGCGCCCCCACAGGGTGTGATCAACGTCGTTTACGGCATCATTGAACCAGCAAGGGTCTGCGAGCTGAGAGGGATAATCAAGAAGGCCGAGCACATGAGGGAAGTGCTCTCGGTCCAGCCCGCGATAAAGAGAGGAAAAACTGAGGAGAAAGACGTCCTTTCGTTCTCTATGAAGGACCTGGAAAGGGTGCAGATGCCGCACAATGACGCTTTGGTGGTGACCCTTCGCGTAAAGGATTTCTATATCAAGAGAATATTGATCGACCAGGGGAGTTCGGTCGAGATAATGTACTATGACGCGTTCAAACAAATGAAGTTGGAGGACAAGGATTTGGCCCCTGCAACATCTCCTCTAGTCGGCTTCAACTCGCAACCAGAATGGCCGATTGGAAAGATTATCTTGCCGGTCAAGGCGGGGTCGGTTGTGAAGCAATTAGAGTTCTGGGTTGTCACGACCCAAACCCGGCCCTATGGGTTTAGTCCCGTAACCGGCCAGTAATCCGAGATTACCAAAGGCCTCTTGAATACCATATACAATCAATCGTAGTACGTGGCTGGCGGAAGCCAATACAATAAATAACTAGTGTCCATTGAGCTGTGGAAATCTGTATGTCAAAAACATTTTTCATACATTTATGCATTCAGACCAGTACAGTATACACAAGCATTACAGATATTCAAGACGGAACTCAATCCTCAATAACAAAGACAAGAAACCGTCTATACAAAAAGTCCAACAAGACAAAAACAAGAGGAGACTAGTGGGGACACAAAACACCCCAAGCCATGGCATGGCGTCTCGAACCTCACAAAGGAGGCACATAGGTTTGGTGACAAAGCGGGGACCAATCCCACGCCCTAGCTTCGTCTCAGGCCGAGAACCTACATATATATATAACAAAGGAGCTAAAGCCCGATGAATAACATAAAGCGTAAAGAGGTTATGAATGAATGTCCTTGCAAAGAAATGAAATCAATTCATTAAACAAGAGTTTCTTTTCAAGATTTCAATCAATCACCATATGTGGTACATCCAATAGCCTATAACAAGAGGGTCTTAATAGCCCCAACAAAGAATGATGGCCAATCATTCAAGAAATGATGGTTCCACAAGGAAACCGACAGAGCTCAGAATACCAATAACAAGAGGTGCTAAGGATGCCACAATACGCCTGTAAATAGGACATACATTCATTCGATAAATAACATCGCTCAAGAACAGTTCAAGAAACAAGATTCAAAAGATAACCATTTTGAACATATCTTTACACATTTACTCACAAGGATTGGGCTATCAAGAGCTAGAGCACGTCCCCGAGAGTCAACCCTAAATAGTCAATCAATAGAACACACACTAAGTTTACAGTTGGAAAGGATGATAATTAAATCTCTAAATTCCCTCGGTGTGGTTCTATGTCTAAATCCTCATTAAGATGCATTAAACTAGGCCTAAGAATGCCTAGGATGAGATGAGGATGCAAAAATACAGTTGGAAGGCACTTTTCAAAAGTTGCTGAAAATAGGCACCTCGCTCGAGCGAGCCTTCCTTCGCTCGAGCGAGCTTCCAAAATCAAAGGCTTTGATCGAGCGAACAATCCTTCGCTCGAGCGGAAAACTTCTGGTTGCTCGATTTTACGCGTGATACCACGCCGATGCTCGCCGAGGAGCCACGAATAAAGGTGCTCGCCGGCGAGAATCCTTCGCCGGCGAGAAGCAAAATCTGATTTCAGATTTGTCTCCCAAGTTCGAACCAAGCATTCAATCATCCAAAACTCAACCTCTTGGCCCCAATTTCTGGAAAAACACTTCAAACTCAATGTATAACAAGTTTCAAAAACTATTTTGCACATGCAAGGGCCAATGGTTGGTCAATTAAATACAATTTCAAACCCATTTTTAAGAGCAATATGTAACATGCAATGCATGGGTTCTAAACCAATTTCAATCTTCAAACCTTGCTCTATTGAGCTCCAAACTTTGAAAATAACTTGAAAACATGGACCATGATGAAAACATGAGCATGCATGTACAATTCTTTAAGAATTCAACCTCACAATACACCAATTCAAGCATGCATGGATGAATTATGCTCTAATTCAACTTATATGAGCAAAATCAAGTCTCAACTCCACAATGATGCATGAACCATGAGAAAGGAAGCTTAAGGACAACAAGAATGCAATGAATTCTCTTACCTAAGTGACAATCCCAAGTCTAGCAAGCTTAATTATGCCAATACACCTCAATTCCAAGCAATTACCAAGCAAATCTTCAAGGTGAACCAAGTTCTCACACTCTCTCTCACTTACTCCTCTCTTGGTCGGCAAAACAAGGAGAAAAGGGCTGATGAAATGCTCCTCTAAGTGTAATAAGGCACTACAATATTGAATAAACAATTGTCCACTACGTGGCTTAAGTGTAATTAAGTCGAAGTCTCTAATTAACTCAATTTAATCTAATTTAGTCATTCCTACTCAATTTTCAGATAAAAATACCATAAAATCACAAATATTAGGCTGATTCCAATACTTCAAACGGTTTCTAATTCGGCCGCCGATAAGGCCTTCAATTAGCAATTTAAACACATAAAGTCAAACAGATAATCATGGAATCAACCAGATTAGATATGTAATTAAATAGACAAACTCATTCAGTTTCGGTTTCAGTTTCATTCAGTTTGTTCAGTAGTTCATCCAGTTCACTTATCAGTCATTAGCAGTTCAGTTTATCAGTGATCAGTATCTAATTCGGTGGTTATTCAGTAATCGGTACGAGGGTTATTACATGGGTGCTCAAAGTTCCATCGACTTACAATTTGATTCTGGGCAGAGGTTGGCTACATGCCATGCAAGCGGTTGCTTCGACGTTCCACCAAGTCATGCGCTTTCCGGCACCCAACGGGCAAATAGAGGAAGTCTGGGGAGACCAGGTGATGGCCAAACAGTGTTTCGTTGCGGTAAACGGCAGCCGAGCGGCCAAAGGGTTTGTTCAGATGATCGAGGGGCCCGATGGAAAGGAGGTCCTTGAAGACGTGAGAAGGAAGGCCGAGGAAAAATCAGTCGAAGATTTGGTAGAAGTGCGCATCGACGAAAACGATCTGACCAAGTTCTTCCTCCTGGGGTCGTTTTTGTCGAGCGACGAACGGTCGAATTATGTCAACTTCTTGGTTTCCAACTTGGAGGCTTTCGCATGGACGCCTTACGATATGCCTGGCGTCGACCCAAGCTTCATCTGCCACCAGTTGAATGTCTTCCCACGCGCTACCATCATCTGAGGACGCCGTTCGTCACTTTGCACCATCTTTGAAGTGGTGGCAGAAGAAGTGAAGAATCTGTTGGAAGCCGGGGCAATAGAAGAGGTGCAATACCCGCGGTGGATATCTAACACGGTAGTGGTCCCTAAGAAGAATGGCAAATGGCGAGTCTGCGTGGATTATAAGACTGTCAACCGCGCATGCCCAAAGGATAGCTTTCCTTTCCCACGAATTGACCAGCTGGTGGACTTAACCGCTGGCCATCAGAGGTTTAGCTTCTTAGATGCATATCGCAGTTATCATCAGATAGCAATGTACGAACCGGACAGGGAGATCACGTCCTTCACCACCCCCAGAGGCTTATATTGCTACAAGGTCATGCCGTTCGGACTGAAGAACGCCGGGGCAACCTTTCAGCGGATGGTAACAAAGATGTTCGCTCCTCTCTTGGGCCGAACTATAGAAGCCTATATCGATGATATGGTGGTGAAGAGTAAGGACAAATCTCAGCACTTAGCCGACCTAGCAGAAATGTTTGCCATACTCAAGCGTCACAAGCTTCGCCTGAACGCCTCTAAGTGCGCCTTTGGAGTTGGCACTGGGAAATTCCTAGGTTATTTGGTCACAAACTGGGGAATTGAGGCCGACCCGTCGCAAATCAAGGCAATACGAGAATTGGAACGCCCTAACTCCATGAAGGACGTGCAACATCTTGCCGGGATGGCGGCATGTTGAAACAGTTATCGGTAGGTCTTGGATCGTTCAGCCGTTCTTCAAAACTTTGAAGTCCAAGTTCTTTTGGGATGAAGAGTGCGACCATGCTCTGACGGACTTGAAAGCGTATCTCTCTTCGGCACCTATCTTGGTTACACCTCAGCCAGGCGAGGAGTTATATCTGTACTTAGCGGTCTCTCAACATGCGGTGGCCGTTTCATCCGCTACCGAGGGCATTCAGCACTTGCCCATTTTCTATGTGAGCAAAACTTTGCTCCCGGCCGAAACGAGATACATTCCCTTGGAAAAATTGGCGTTGGCTCTCATGATGGCGTCACGAAAGCTGGCGCACTACTTCCATGCCCATACAATAGTGGTGTTAACCGAGTTCCCGCTCAAGGTGCTCTTCGAAAAAGCAGACTTTACTGGGAGAATTCTGAAATGGGTCGTGGAATTAGACCAGTATGACATTAAGTTCCGACCGCGCACCACAATCAAAGCTCAAGCCCTTGCAGATTTTGTGGCGGAATTTGCCCCAAGAACGCATCCTGTTTGTCCGGTTGATTTGGTTGATGCGGATTTAGCTCAACCCAGAGTTCTGGCAACAGAGGTATGCGATGGCTCGCGAGCGAAAGAAAAGCAAAGCTTAACCGAAATTGCGAGGGCCAACGACTCATCGAAAGAAGAACCCAGCAAAGACGTGCAAGGAGACCAGATTGAGCCTACCAGAGACTTGGAATTAAGAAGCTCCCAGAATCTGTCTAATTGCTGGAAGCTGTTTCTTGGCGAGATGTGGAAGTTGTTCGTCGAGGGGGCGTCCAATAGGCATGGGGCTGGGCTGGGAATTGTGCTAACTTCGCCAGATGGGCTGACTATTGAGCAAGCAATTACGCAGCTTCCGGATCAATAACGAGGAGTATGAAGCCCTCCTCGGGTCTAAGCGCTCGAGAATGAAGGTCCACCCTTATGGTGTTCGGTGATCCGAAGTGGTCAATCAAGTCTCGGGAATCTGAGACCAAAGATGAAAGAATGGCCAAATATCGGTAGTGCGGCGAAGTCAAGAAGTTCGATGCCATCGAGTTGAACAGATCAACCGTGAAGGAAACAAGATACCGATGAATTGGCGGTCTTGCTTCCACTCGAATGACCTTTCCCAATCCCTTGATGATTGAATTTTTACCGGCCAAGCATTGAGGAACCGAAACAATCGAGGTACTCGCACCGACTTGGGACCTTCTGGATGGACCCATCATCGCCTTTTGAAAGATCGAATTCTACGAGAAGAAAGAAAGAAGGCCCACAAGATCCGAAAGCAAAGTCGAGGCGGTTTGGCTCTCACCTTCCGGAGCCTTGTACAAGAAATCTTTCACAGGCCGTATTTGAAGTGTGTCCACCCCTCTAAGGTGGAAGCCTTCCTCTATGAGATCCATGAAGGCATCTGCGGCAGCCATACTGGGGGTAGATCTCTAGCCTCTGGAGCAATCTCGCGAGGTTATTGGTGGCCATGTATGCGGTGAGACGCTTGAATACGTTCGCCGATGTGAAAAATGTCAGAAATTTGCTCACCAGATCCACCAGCCAGCAAGGAAGTTGCTCTCCCTCACAAGTCCTTGGCCGTTCGCACTGTGGGGATTGGATATTGTTCGACCACTCGATGCATCGACAATCGCAAGTTTTTCATCGCCGCCACTGATTATTTCACCAAGTGGGTGGAGGCCGAGCCACTGGCAACTATTAAGGAGAAAGACGTTAAGAAATTTGTTTGGCAAAATGTGATCACTCGCTTCGGTATACCCAGGGCGCTCATATCAGATAATGACACTCAGTTCGATGGGAAACTCTTTCGCGGATTTTGCGAAGACTTGAAGATTGAGTTCTACAATTCAACCCCGGCTTATCCTCAGTCGAATGGTCAAGCAGAGGCCTCAAACAAGACCATCCTGGATGGGCTAAAGAAGCGGCTAGAGAAGGCGAAGGGAAAGTGGGTTGAAGAGCTTCCTAATGTGCTATGGGCATACCGCACTACGCCAAGACGGTCGACCGGAGAAACACCGTTCGCTTTGGCTTATGGTATGGAGGCCGTCATCCCATTAGAAATTGGCGTGCCGACCATCTGCTCAGAAAGTTTCCAGCCAGACTTGAAAAATGAAACCGTGGCATTAGAGTTGGACCTCGCTGAGGAAAGACGAGAGCGCGCAATGATCCATATAGCGGCCTATCAGCAGGAACTCTCTAAAAAATACAACAAGGCGGTGCACCCCAGGCTATTCAAAATTGGGGATTGGGTCCTAAGGAAGGTGCTTGGCAACACGGTGATCCCTGGCGAAGGCAAGCTCGGTGCAAATTGGGAAGGACCATACAAGGTGGTTGGTCTTGCTGGCAAGGGGGCATACCATCTGGAAGACTTAGATGGCAAAGGCGTCCCGGACCATGGAATGCAAAGAAACCTCAAGGTCTATTACTTTTGAAATGTAATTTGTTTATGTTCCTCGCTTTTTAGACCTCTAGCCCTTTGGCATGTGATGTAGAGATGGCAATGTTTTTGTAATGAAAATAGTCTCTTCTTGTTTTGTATTACGTTTGTCCAATGATATCATAAAACACAAAAAGGCAACTATGGATGCGGGGGCAAAAGCCGACTGAAGTTGGCCGTGTTTTCCTCGGAATGGGGCAGAACCGCACAAGCGATCAGCGTATGGAACAATACGCGTTAGGGCTGAGCTGGTTTTGCTCGCCCAGTGGGAATGTTGGCGGCATGACCAACCTAACTAAAACATTGGTGTTTTGCCCAATGTATGAGCCGAGCTGGTTTTGCTCGGCCCATCTAGCATATTGGTGAATTTTCCAATATGAGAAGCGAGCTGATTTTGCTCGGCGGAATTGACAATGCTGGTGTCATGCCCAGCAATTATAAGGCCGAGCTGAATTTGCTCGGCCGAAAAGAAATATTGGCACATTAAACTTAAATAGGCAGGCAGTTTTTGCTCGGCCGAATGGGTGTTGTCAATCGAACAAGGCCAAGCGGATTTTTGCTCGGCCAAGTACAAAAATATCATTTTATTTGGAAATCAAGAAAATAGTTGAAGTCCAGACTTTTAGCTCGACAAATTGTATGGCTAAGCCGATCTGACAGTTCGGTCTTTCAGCATTAGAATAAAGACACACATGCCATTCAAACAGAAACAGATAACGAACGGGCAAAAAGACGTTTCATTCATTCAAAAAAAAGTTTGTACAAAAGAAGGGGCCTTGCCCGGTTACAACGGAAAGAAAAGAACGAAATAACAAAGCAAAAGGCAGGAAGGAGTTCAGTCTATCTGAAGGTCAGTTTGCTCGGCCACACTTTCAGCCTGCTCGGCAGTGCCCTCGATTTGCTCGGATACATCTGCGGTTTGCTCGGAGACGTTGACAGGGAGCTCGGGCAAGGTTAGGTCCGCCTCATCGTTAGTGCCCTCCACCGCAACCACTTCCCGATCAGTCACTTCACCTTCCACTTCTGGAGTCGGAGTCTGCTCGGTTTATCAATGGCGTTTTTTTCGGCTTCAACCAGCTCGTGTAGTCCTTGAAGGCGGCGGGTGGATTCAAAACATTTCGCATCACCAAGAGGCCAACCTTCTCTGACCTTCGGCCAATCCTTCCTTGGCCCCTGCCTGCTCATAAGTTTTTTTTTCGCTTTAACCCCCGCCCCCGTCTCATCAATTGTCTCGAGAGCCGCCTTGAGCATCGGCACTGCTTATGAGCTTCGGCGAATGCGCCTTTGGCCTTATTCTCGGCCTTCTTTTTATCCTCCTCAACTCGGTCGAGCCTCTGGCGCAGTTCGTCTCGCTCCTCCTTGACAACCACTTGCTCGGCCTTGAGCATGTCTATCTCGGCCTTGAGCACTTTGTTTTCGGTTATGGCGTCTCGGAGGCTCTGCCGAACAGCAACCATCCGCTCGTGCGCGAGATAGTTCTTTTGTGCGGCCTGCAAACACAACAGATCATTAGCATCCCGAAGCCAAGCCAAAAACCGAGCACACAGTTGAACTTACCAACACAATTGACTTTGTAGCCAAGCGGAGGACCTTGAGGTCCGACAGCTCGTCATGATGCTTCATGTCAGCTGGAAGGATTAGCCCCTTGGTTATGTTGAAACCAAGGGTATAGTCCTTATCAGCATAGACCGAGTCATCGGTAGTGAATCTCGGGCGCCCAGACCGGGGGGGTGGCCGGGGCCTTGCCCTTGGATTTGCGGGCTAGTTGTTGTTCGGCCTGGTCGCCGAGCTCGTGGGAAGCCAGCTCGGTGGAATCTTCGTCCACGAGGCTCTGGCCGGCTTTGTCCTTCCTCGCCCTTTTCTTGGGCCGACCAGCTTGTTGTTCGCTGGCGAGGGCCAGCACGGCGTCTGTTTGCTCGGCGGGGGTAGAGGATGTTCCCCCAGTTGCCTCTGGAGGCTGGGATTCCCTTTCATCTCCAGTAATCATGGCCTTGATCGCCCTTATCTTCGCCATTTCTTGCTCGGCGGTTGTTGGAACTAGTCTGATCGGTGGCAGAGTTGGATCGGGTTCTGGGGATGGCGCCTTGAAAAGTCGATGACTTTGCTTTTTGCGTGGTGCTTGGTAATGGTATGTTTGTTGAAACCGGCGACTCGATGCTCCTCTCTCTCCTCGGTGGGTGTCGAGTAGAGCTCGGATGGCCTCTGGTTGGCGTCGATAGCCTTCAAGGTTTTATCTGCAAAAAAAAAAGAAAAAAGACAAGTGTCAGACCGGTGCAAAATAGCAATAAAGAAATGCAGTAAAGAAATAATACGGTCGGCCGGGCTCCTTACCAGCACTACCTATGTTTTTCCTAATACGCCAGCCCGGTATGAGTGCCTCTAGGTCTTCGTAACGACCGGACACCCACAGGAAGTCATCATCGTTTGTCTCTTTGTCCGGGTTGCCCTCGACGAGCTTTGCTCGGTCCTTTTTGACTTTGAGGTACCAGCAAAGCCCGCTCTTATTTCTACTTAGACTGTATTGGTGGAAAATCTCAGCAAGGCCGAGGTTAAGACCGAGCCTCCGATTCGATTCAGCGACCCGTTTATTATCTTGTAAGTGTTGTTGGAGACTTGGCTCGGGCAAAGCTTTATGCGCCTCAAAACTTCATGAGATCAAAGGTTGCACGGGAAGCGCGACCCTCCTTCAACAATTGATCTGACGCCGTGAAGGGCACCTGTCTAGGTCCCCCATGGCGTATCTCCCTTCTTAGCGAAGCTCTAAGATCACGTCGTCGGGGATGTTGTACTCCTCTTTAAATTCGCCATGGCACCAAAGAACTAACCTTATAGCGGTATTTCCCCATCTATTGTATCTCGGTCTTATTTGCTATATGGTATCTCGGTCAAAAATGTGTAGTGGTGCTCGGACTTTGAGCTCCACCAACAATAATCTTTGGATTGGGCGGTCCTACTTGTTACGCATATTGAAAAAATAAGCCCAAGGGTTATACGGCGTATATTCTTGACCTCTATTGGAAATAGCTCTGAAAGGTTCTAGGTGTTTGGCCGGCCTTCCACCTACCTCGGCCTATCAGGATGGCTGATTTAGCCTTCTTTTTTGGTGCTGGTTTTTACTCGATCTAGGAGTTTTTGATCGGTTCGGTTTTAATGGAGGTTTTAGCTCGGTCAAGCCGGATCAAGTTATTGGCTTATGATTTCAGGCCTTTAGCCCGGTTAAACCTATCTGCCGACCTAAGGTATATATAGCTCGGTTGTGACCTCATCTGAAGCCTAAGCTTTTTGCTGGTGTAAATCCTTCCATCGGATCTAAATGAGCTTATAGCTCGGTTTTACAGATTCATCATGTTCATCCTAGGTTCAAGGCCGATTCGTGGGATCTAAAAAGAAGCTAGGGCACGAAGGCCCCTCCAAATGCCAATTCAAGTTTTCTTAAGGTGTAAGGGTCCTAAAACAAAAAGGGCCTCAAAGGCCCGCAGGCAAGAACATGAAAACAATGAGCAAAATGAAGAACAAAAGCTGGAAGCGAAAAATGGAAGTAAAAGCACGAGGGACAAAAAACTTACCAAGAATGGAGGTAAGATGAGTGAGCAGGGGAGAAACGCGAGGCAACAGCAGAGAAGATGGAAGAGACTGGGTACTAGGGTTTTCGTCTTTGTGCTCAAGGAAGAAGATGGAAAAGTGAAGGTTAAAACCCTTGAATAGGGTTTAAGAATGGAAACCCCAAGCGGTATGGCCGTTTGAAATCTGCGTGTGCGGCGACTAAATCTGCGACCCAATAAAGCGGCGACCGTGGCAGCTTAGCCTTGTCGATCGGTTATCACGACCTTTGATGGGACAAAGAATGATCGTCATGGCCAATTGGGAGTGCTCGGCGGCAAAAGTGTTCTAATTCGATCATTGCGGCGGCAAAAGTTGCCCTATGCTAGCTCGACTGGCGAGGGTATAGCTTCGATCATGGTGACCGTTGGTAAACCCAATCACGATAGCTCGGATGGGTTTAAGGGGCAATGAGAGGAAGATTTGCATGGCGATGCAGTAGAGCTAAAACGCGTTAGATTTAACGAGGGCACGGGCGAAAGCTAACCGATTAGCGGCGGCTTGCGATCGTCGACATTGAAGCAAATCTGAATATGCCTGCAACCGTGTTCGGCAGAGTTGAATATCAGTGGCGGCAAGCTATAAAGGCGACATTTGGCCGAGGTTACTGCCAGGCAGCAAGCCCGACCGCCGGTCGAGATGGATAGCTCGTGTGACCGAGAAGTCAGATGGAATGGTTGGGGGCCGGCATGCCCCGCAATCAGTTGATTCTGGTGTACCGGTCTGAAATAGCTCGGGCGGATGCCTTTTACTCGCTCCAAAGGGACAGGCCGGCGATGTGGAGCTCGGTTGTGTACATGTAGTGGAGATCTTCCACAAGTAATAGGCCGGTCGTGGTACCTCGGTCAAGGGTGCCACAGGCCAATGGTGTGAGGAGAGGACATCTCGCTCCACGACGCCCCAATACCGTTAGAGGATTCAGGTGTCTTGGTGGAAGGACAAAACCTTTACACGCGTAAGGTGGTGAGAGGCGCCAAGATCGCCACTGTCTGGGAAGGACAGAGGTAGTGCGCCCGACCTTGAGGCTGCATGGCCAGCCTAGAAATAGGAGAAGAGCGAAGGATTCTGGTATGCGAATTCATTCTCACAAGGGCTCTCTCTCTCTCTTCTCATTGTCTTCTTCCTCAGTGAACTGACTTGATCGTCGGAGGGTCTTTCCGGCACACCACCGCCGGGCAGCTCACCCTTTTTGTGTTGCAGAGACAGACGCCGTTGACGAAAGCTTGACGTTCAAGGCATACGGAAAGCAAAGGATATTTCACCCCCGTACATTTATCATATTTTTTCGCCTATCTATTTATTTGTTTAAAGAATTGTGTAGCCAAACACTACATCAATATTTATTTTAACTAGTCTAAAGAACCGGCCAAAGGAATCAACTATAGAAAATACAGATAGAACAATATTTTGAATAAAACAATCTCTTTAATGAGGGATCCACCATCTATATCATAATTATTTTTCATTAATTGTGTCTCCAAATTTATTGAATTTGTTTGGACAGAGAGAGAGAGTTGGCCATGCGTAGAGAGCTCAATTTGTGATGAGTTATAACACAAAGGTATCTCATTCTATAATGTATATATCTCATTGATTAAACAAAACAAAACAAAACAAAACAAAAGGCATTTTATTCTTGTTTTGTGATGGTTATTGATCTCATTAGCTTCAAGTTAGTCCATTACGGTGGTTGATATATTAGTTAAGCATTACGTAGGCCAAACAGCGTGCACCTCTCTCTCTCTCTCTTGTTTTGTGTGTATGATTTTTTGGTAGGTGTATTAGGCATGGTTACTCTTTCTTTTATGCAAAGGTTGAGCTTCACAGTTCACTTGCAACTCCTCCATGCAAATTGCAATGTAACTTGGGGAATCAAAAAACGACGTCATCAAGGTTATGTCTGAAAAACAATAGTCTTTGTCTAATGTGAATTTTATTACTAGGAATTAAATTTTCAGACTGAATTCTCTCAAATCCACATGGACTGAATGGTGCAGTCCATTCACGTGCACTCCACATTTGACCTAAAAATCATACATTTTTTAAGTTTATGAGCTTATTTAGTACAACTTATTATAAATTAAAATTTACTAATTGTGAAATAGAAGTTAAAAGCACTTCTCTTATAATTTTCAAATAATTAATTTTTTTTCAACTTATTTGAATTATTTCTATTTAATAAGTTGTAAGAAGAAATTATACCAAATAATCTAATACAGACTTCATAAAAAAAATTTAGGGCAAATTACAAAAAAACAAAACCGAGGGTTTTGCATGTTTTTCAATTTAAATCTCAGGGTTTCAATTTTAACAATTAAAATCCTGATATTACTTCCGTGTCACAATTTAGCCTAACTATCCATCTCCATCTAATTGAGGTAACAGAAATCTTAACAAAATTTTCATATTCAAACTAACATGTTCAAACTCTTGTATCTCTCTCGTCGTAATTTCGTTTCAATTTATTTTCTTGTTATTAGATTCATCTCATAGCCTAATTTTCATTTAATTCCTCATGCACCTTGTTCCACCTCTTTTTGGATGCCGCCAAAGCTCCGAAAGTTGGCAAAAAATAAGGTTTTTCTCTTCTTCTTTTTTTCTTTTTTTTTTTTCTTCGTCTATCTTCTATCTCTATGCTTCTTCCTTCCTCTTTCCTTTCTACAATTATTCTCTCTCTTTTCTTCTTATTTCATGGCCCTTCTACCGAGCATGTGGTGGCTACCACTATTGAAGTAGTGAATGAATCATAGATGATTCAAATAAATAGATTTTAAAAATGAACGAAATTGATCACCAAAATAATAAGCCATGTAATGTAACAAGCCTACGTTGATGGATTGTATTCATGAGATTGGTTCATAAGGATTCCCCCATAAGGAGATGATAAAAAATTAAATATTGTGTGATCACTTGATATTTTTTACTCTTAAACGGGCAACATTAATTCATGAATATAAGATTCCCATAAAAAATTGAAAAATCGTATTCTTACTTAATTTGATAGTATGATTCCTATCAAATTAGATAATTAAAAATCACTTTCTATTTTAATTCTCCCTCAAGATTTTTGTGATCTAAACTTCGCCAAAAGTCGGTGTTTTGCTTTTCTTCGTTTTGTTCATTTATTTATTTTATTTTATCTTTGGTGTTCTCATAAACAAAAATAATAAGCATTTCAAAAAACTGTGAAAAATAGTTTTCAAAAAAGAAACTTTCTGGTGTTTCAAAATGGATTTTTTTTTTCAAAACACGAGGCAAAAACAATTTTTAAAGATATTTTGCCAAACAAATTTTATGAATTATCTGACCAATAATAGAAAACGAAAACATAATCAAATTCCTAAAACTTACATAAAAAAAAATAATAAAAAAAAAAATGAAAGAACAGATCATTCATAAATGTAAGATTGAAGCACAATATAATTCTTGGGTAATATGGATTGTACTATTTTCGCCCTTGTGACTTATTACCTTAATTTTATGTACTTATAATTGAGGAGGAAATAGTATCATGTGACTTTATGATCCTAATAAAAAGGATAAATTACACTTATATCCCGTAAGATTTGAGTTTAATACATATTACCTTTTGAAGTTTGAAAAATTACACTAACCCTCTGTCATTGTAATTATTTAGACAGAATGAAGATATTGAACTCATTTACTCTCTCTTTTCTTACTTTGTTTTACTTTCTTTTTTTTTGTTCTTTTTTTTGTTCTTTGATAGGGACGCGTGGAAAATAATGATTCATGTAGCCGACCCCATTTGATAGGACTTAAGGCTTGGTTTGGTTTTGTTTTGTTTTGTTTTTTTCCTTTCCTTTACTGTACTTTTTTCTTAGTGTAATTTTCTCTATTTTTTTACTAGGAGTTGTTGTCTTTTATATAAGTAGGAAAGTTTGTAAAATAAGACTATATTAACCACAGGGGTGGGAATGTAATTCCCAAAACATTGGGGAGTGGGATTTAATTGGACCAAATTTCAAGGAGTGTCAATGTAATTTACCCTAATAAAAAAATCAAAATCACTTTGGATATAATCTCATAGTGGTGCTACATATACCAATTGGTATACTAATTACTGTAACAACATATATATTATGATATTGTTACTTCACAACTATGGACCCACCCATTATACAAACTATAAAGATCTAAAACTTCTAAAATTATATCATATCATCTATTAGTACACTAATTGGTATATCAATTGATACGTATAGCTTTATTCATAACCTTAATTTGAAACGAAGCACGTAAATCTTTGTATCACTTAATTTTTCATTTTTATTTTGTCTTACTTATTCTAATTAAGTATATCAATATTTCTAAAGAATTCACCAAATTTATTTGCTTGTGGCCCCTTATCAAGGTGCATTGCTTTTGTTCCGTTGTTAACTTGTAGCCATTAATCCCTTGTAACAAATTTATTTATTTATTTTAAATAAAAATGATCATACTAATTTGTGTGCCGCTGGTCATGGGATGGTTGAAATGGGCAATCACGAGGTAATAAAGGTCATGTGATTATGGTTTCTTTCTTTGTTGGAATATAATTGATTTCAACATAAATCATTGTTTAATCTGTTGGTGACAAAATTGATAAAGTGTATTCCATTCAATGATATGAATAATAATAAAATATGCATAGATTCTGCTTGGATTAGACATATTCAATCAATGATCAGGGATTAGACATATAAGGTTGCAATTAAAAGGGAATTTAACTGTCCAAGATCTGTGACTCATATCATATGTCAAGATTAAAATCTCATTTCATTTATAAAAAATTTGTCACTTGAATAAATTGAAAATGAGTAAAATATATTAGAAATTTCTCGACTAGCCCACAATATCTTTCTAATAATCAGATGGACCAATCACACGTAAGGATGCAACTCGTGTGAACTCAATTTAAAAAATTTGAGTTCGACTTGAATTTTCTTAAAGATTAGACATCATATTTTTAAACTCCCATAATCTGAATTGAATTTGGATTTGGCCTAAACAAATACACTAAGTAACTTGAACACTCAAAATCCAAATTATATAAATAAATGTATAAAAATATGAAAAATATTGCTTGTCGAATTATGTTAAAAGTATCTAGACCAGAATATTAACTTATGTATTTCATGTCTTACATTCGTAAGTCCTAATCTTCTCAAACTCATTTACAATGCAATTATCTCAACTCTCTATCTTGATTGTAAGTATATATTTCATCATCATGTGTAATGCTGTAGTAAAATTTTCTATTTTATTAGGTTATTTTGATTTTTTTAAAAAAAAATGTTTATTTTGATGTTACTTATGGTTTTGTTAAAAAAACATAATAATAATACTCAGTTTTTTTTAAAAAAAAATAACTAACTTGCCCACAAATGAAAAGAAAGAAGAATAAAAAACTTCGGTTCAAATTTGTCTAGTTAGTCTTGAGCAGAAAAATTCAAACTTGGATTGGCCTGGAACAAACATAGGCTGGAAATCAAACTTAAATTAATATAACTCGAATTAGAAATACACAACTCCTCTTCCCAAGCGAGCACACCTAAATTACACCTTTAATTATAGTAACATCGGGATACTGAACAATTATTAAAAGATTATATTTTTTATACGTCCTTATTTTTATTTGTTGACTAGGAGAAGAATTAAATGTTAAAAAATTATTTTTAAAATTTATCTAAACAAATGAAATATGATGAAAAAGGGTATTGAATATTTCAAAAATATATATATATACAAAAAAAATAAAAAATTTATGAATACCCGGTAAAATATTTTTTTTTTTGTGTGCGCTCTAAGATTGTAACATATTAATTTGTTAGTAAAATTATATTATAATTAAAAAAGTTATCGTTGCTCCATCAGTTCGAACTTCTGACACCGCATCTTAGGCTTCGTTTAGGAAGTGAGTTGACTTTTGACTATTTTAGCCTGAAACTAAAAAGTCTGATTTTGTAGGACTTTTGGTTTTTTTGACTTTTTTTTGAGAGAAAGAATGTAATGATTTTAGGTTAGATTTAATGTTTTGTCTTATTAGGCTAAAAAGCCTATTTTATTTTTTTGTGGCTATTTTAGCAAAAAAAAATCCTCAAATCCAACTTCCCAAACATATTCTTAAGGGGTGACTACAAAACTAAGGGATAATTCTATTTCCACACACTAAATCCCTTCAGGCCACACACTTAGGTCATGTTTATTCGGGTGGACATGAGTTTGGGATTAGACTATTAGTCTAATAAAATTATTAATCCGATGTTTAGTTAAACAATTGAAGTACAGACTAACAATCCATCCGGATATGATATCCCACATATGATAGACTATTCAATCCCACAGAGGAGGTGGAATATAAATTGAAGAACTAAGCCAAAGTCTGGACTATTAGTCCCGCCTTGTAATCCTAACTCAATCTAAACATAGGATAGGATACACAATCCAAAAGGATTCGTAGTCCTATGACTATTAGTCATGAGAATGTTAATCCAACCTAATTCAGTCTGCCCAAAGCAAACATGACATTAATGAACACTTTCTTAGAACATATATCAAAAACAAAAATATTCTTAGTACACATCTCTTCATTCCAACAATGCCCTTATCTTTTATTTTCAAAATCATAATTTATTTATCATCCACCTATTCTTCTTCTTCCGGAAAACTTGGAATGTCACCACTACCATTAATGTCGCCACCACCACTACTCTTAGCCCTCCATTGCCACCGTTACTCTAAACCCATTTTCGTTTTAGTCTAAACCTCTCTAATATACCCTTGCTACCCACCATTTCTTTACAACCCTAACCTCTATGACCTTCTCTGCCACGGTCTCAACCTCTACAAATCTTTTTATTGACGTGAACCCAACATTTGCAAACCTTAGATCTGTTCGAAGGTTGATGTCCAGCCAAATCCTATATGAATGTGTACTTAGAAAATAGAAAAGATAAAGATTTGTTTTAAATGATAATTTAATTAAATAATAAAAATATAATTTAAAAAATTCATTAAATGCGTGATAGAGGAAATTTAGGGCTGTTTGGGATGAATTATATAATGTTGACACCAAAAAATAAATATCTGTCAATTATGGCTTTTTCATTATGCCCAACTCTCATTTAATTGATTATGGCTAGTCAATTATGGCCAAATCTAATCTCATTGGTTGTGACCAGTCGATTTTGGTCTGTCGATTGCCTGTCGATTCAAACCATAAATTATTTTAATATAAAATTATGACCACATATATATTTATATTTTATATTATTATTACTATTACTATTACTGTTTTGTGCAGGTAAATATAATTCAAACCATCTGGTGGGTCATGGCAACACAAAAGGAGAAATGGAGTAGTTGGTGACAAAATGAAGAATGGACACGTGTGGCTTCATGCAAGGAATGTGGATTGATTCATGGGATTATGGAACATGATTAGCAGGAAGTTTACTCAAGAAAGTGGTAAGGAAGTTAATGGAAGTTACACTGGATCCTCTCTCTCGTGTGTGTCACATCACATGTATAGAAGAAGAAACTGCCGAAGCAGTTGTTGAAGGAAACATGGACATGAGCCTATAAATAGGCCACGACAAATTCAAATCAAGGATCAATAAATGAACAAAAAATCAAACTCATCAAAGTTCTTTATTTAGCAATGTCTACCTTAATTTAGGAGTAGATTATCTTACTTTAGGAGTAAATTAACATTTAGTTTTTGTAACCCTTTTAATACCTGTCAATTTTGTAACAAAGATTGTGCTTATTGTTTGATTAATGCAATTGAGTGACAAGTTTCAATTTTATTACCAATTCTTGTGTTTGTTTCTTCACATTACAACCTCCAAAGAAGTCTTTGAATCTGTCAAGGCATAGGACACCAACCACAATCGCTTGATCTATTTATTGTTTGTAAAATTTTGGTTATTCTGTCGAATTACTCCTGTCGATTTGACCCTAACCAAATTTTTTGCTAACATATTTTGGCACGCCCAGTGGGACCTATCTAATTTGGAGTGATGGCAAAGAAGGAGCAAACGGATATGCATGGAGATTTAGACTTGGGCCAAACTAGTGGCTCATTCATAAAAATAAAAAATGCTCTTCTTCTTCGAACAGAACAATTATTGGAAAGCATACTTCCACATGAAAGACAAGAATTTTTTGTAGAAATGAAAGCCATATTAGAATCCAATTTGGCTAAAAAATTACAAACTGTTTTTCGTAAAGAGCCAATAAATGAGAGTCCATTGCCAGAATCTCATTTTTATGAGAATCCACTGTTCACTAAACAAGGTGATGAAGTATTTCAGAATCTCATTTTTTTGGGCAAAAGAGAACAAGAATAAATTAATGCCAATAATGGCACTTGGGGGCAATTCAACCCATTAGTAATTGAAAAAAAAGGACCAACTCTACCAAGTAATTGGAGAGCATCGTTTAAAGCCAAAAATGGCTGATAGTGATGAACAACCATATGTTCGTGATAAATTTAATATTTTTGACATTGTTCAAAATATTGAATTTTTTAGAATTTTTGAGCCATGCAAAACCACGGGTTATGACATTCAACACCCATTTTGGGTTTGTGAATCACACCAAAACTTAATTTTGATGAATTGGCTAAAGATCCAACATTGTTTGGATAATATAAAACCAAAGAATATAGTTGTTGAAAAATGGTTTATACATACACAACATATATTTTATATATGTCTATTTAGTAAAAAGTCAAGACCAAATCAATTTTTGAAGACCCTGAGAAAAGGGTATGAGAATCCACTGTCGAATATTGGATTGACAAAATGTTAGATAGCCCACCTTTGTCAATTTGCTTGCAAGGCCATGTATGGATGTGCATAGGTTTGTTTTGAAAATGAAAAATGTTTCAAATGTGCATTGATATTGTCAATAGTATACAGATTGGAAATTATTTAATTTCCCAAAAAAATGTCTATTTTGATATAATGGTTATAGAACTCTTTGAAAATTTGAGTTATATCATTTTTAAGAGTTTGAGGGTATTGTTTGCATTATAAATTAGTTTGTGGCCTGTCGATTGTGGCCAAAATAATTTATGAATTTTAGTAAATATGAATTGTCCTAAATTTTTGTCCTTTATATCATTTAAGACAAAATTCATTTTTACCTTAAATAAGGGGCATTGTTGAAACCAAAAAATAAATATCTGTCAATTATGACTTTTTCATTATGCCCAACTCTCATTTAATTGATTATGGCTTGTTGATTATGGTCAAATCTAATCCCATTGGTTGTGACTAGTCGATTTTGGTCTGTCGATAGCCTGTCGATTCAAACCATAAATTATTTTAATATAAAATTATGGCCACATATATATTTATATTTTATATTATTATTACTATTACTATTAATATTAATATTACTGTTTTGTGCAGGTAAATATAATTCAAACCATCTGGTGGGTCATGGCAACACAAAAGGAGGAATGGAGTAGTTGGTGACAAAATGAAAAATGGACACGTGTGGCTTCATGCAAGGAATGTGGATTGATTCATGGGATTGTGAAACGTGATTAGTAAGAAGTTTACTCAAAGAAAGTGGTAAGAAGTTAATGGAAGTTACACTGGATCTTCTCTCTCGTGTCGTGTGTCACATAGCATGCATAGAAGAATAAATTGCCGAAGCAGTTGTTAAAGGAAACATGCACATGAGCCTATAAATAGGCCACGACAGATTCAAATCAATGATCAATAAATGAACAAAAAATCAAATTCATCAGAGTTATTTATTTAGCAATAATCTACCTTAATTTAGGAGTAGATTATCTTATTTTAGGAGTAAATTAACATTTAATTTTTGTAACCCTTTTAATATCTGTCGATTTTGTAACAAAGATTGTACTTGTTGTTTGATTAATGCAATTGAGTGACAAGTTTTAATTTTATTATCAATTCTTGTGTTTGTTTCTTCACATTATAACCTCTAAAGAAGTCCTCAAATATGTCAAGGCATAGGACACCAACCACAATCGCTTGATCTATTTATTGTTTGTAAAATTTTGGTTATTCTGTCAAATCACTCATGTTGATTTGACTCTAATTAGATTTTCTGCTAACAATTATATAAGTATATTTTTTAACTTTTTAATTAAAAAAATAGAGGAAAAAAAGATGATTATTTGAGATAATTTTTTACGAAAAAATATATATTAAAATATTATATAAAATATTAAAATTACCATATTATCCCTATCAGTACTGACATGCGTACCGTACATGTCAGTACAGTTGTCTTTTTTTCCTTTACAAAATTGTGATGGGCAGCCGAGTTTGTTTGACTCTCTTTTTTTTTTTTTTTCCTTCCTTTTTTCTTGTTCCCAATGAAGGACATTTACGTCTTTTTGCCCTTTGTCTAAGATTTTTTTTTTTTTGGGTCAAACATGTGAATAATATTAATTTTTTAACTTTTTTTTAGTGATTTTTTAACTTTTTATCTTTTGTATGGTATCCCAAACACCTACATAGGTCTCGTTTGTCAATTTTTTGTTTTAATTAAAAAGTCACTATAAATTATCATATCACTTTTTTTAATTTTTCTATATAATTTTTTTTATAAAAATTTAAAAAATTATTAAAATAATCTATTTTCAAACCACTATTAATGTGTGAAAATAGAATTAATCTAAGCCGGCAAAAAAATGAAAACAATCCCATTGAACCGGAAACCAGCTTCCCTCTTCTCCGGTCCCTTTGTTTTTTCCATTTCCTTCCGTACATGCAAAACTTTCTTCGATACACTCGAGTTCACGGAAGTGAGTATCCCCCGAAATTCCTCTCTGAATCCCAACAGATCACCATACTCAAAATCCAAAACCCTAGGTCTGACATTCACAATCACAGATACAGTTTTATAGAGAGAGAAAAATTGTTGATTTTCAGATTATAGTGTATTTGTATGAGAGAGAGAGAATTGTGATTGGAGCCCTAGAAATCCGCAGCAGAGATGGCGTCGTCGAAGGTGATGGCGTCTTCGACTTCGAGAAATTCGGATCAAAGACGAAGGTCTTCGTCTTCAGCATCTACAAAATCCTCATCGATCTCCGATCTCCACAACCGCAAAAATCACAACAATAACAAAATCAACGACAAAAACATAAACAATTTAGGCTCAATGACCATCGATGGCCTTTTGAGGAACGTCTATGGCGACAATCAACCCGCAGACAACACATTGCTCGACGCCGAGATCACTTTATTGGATGCCGCCGGAGCTGTGACGGCGATCAGCGATAACGACGGCGGAGAGGCTCCGACGATGACGAACAAGACGGTGGATGATGTGTGGAAGGAGATCGTGGCTGGCCGGAGTGTGAGGAGGGAGTGTAAGCAGGAGGCTCCGGATGAGATGATGACTTTGGAGGATTTTCTGGCGAAGGCTGAGGCGGTGGAGGAGGAGGAGGATGTGAAGGTGGAGCCGGTGGTGGCGCCGGTGGAGAGATTGAGCGGAGGGATGTTTGCGTTTGATCCGATGCCGCCGTTGAGTTCGTTTCAGTCACAGCAAAGTGTTGATAGCGTGATAGGGTTTGGGAATGGAGTGGATGGGATTGGAGGGAGAGGGAAGAGACGAGCTGTTTTGGAGCCCATGGATAAGGCTGCTCAGCAGAGACAGCGGAGGATGATTAAGAACAGAGAGTCTGCGGCCAGGTCGAGGGAGCGAAAGCAGGTAAAGTTACCTTTTTTCAGACCCTTTTGTTTTTATGGTGTTGATGAATTTGATTGATTACGGTTTCGTGGTTTCAATTGTAGGCTTACCAAGTTGAACTAGAATCTTTAGCTGTGAAATTAGAGGAGGAAAATGAAAAGCTGCTGAAAGAGAAGGTAAAATCTTATAATATTTGAGAATGATCGAGAATTGTTTTTGCTTGTTAGGCCTAATTTCTAAATAATTGGAATTTGTTGAATAGTATTGGTGAGTATGTTAATAAGTTTGGGGTTTATTTGTTGGATGGAAATTGGGTTTATTTCACCTTGATGTAACACATTGCTAAATTGCTAAAGCAGAATAGGCTTTTATAAACAATTGGGTGAAGCGATATTTCATTACTGATCAGAACTTTCCTGGCCATCTAATTAGAGGATGTCATGTAGCAATCATGTTCAATAGTGAAGTTAGATTTTACGTTTGTTTTTGGGCCTCGCATATTTATTTGAGATGCATGTGTTTCCCGACAAGAACTGTCATTTCAGCTTGTCAAAACTTACTTCCTCAGATAAAGAGTTCTATCAATTACAATGGAAACCAACACAATTTTTCTTATTTGGTCATGTCACTAGTCTACTTTAACCAAAACTGAACCATCTTAATCATTATTCTCTAATAATCTATTTGTCATGTCATTGTTGTATCTGGTACGGCCGTTTGGTGCCCTATCTTCAATATTCTCATTTGCCTCAATATCCTCTTGCTTCCTACCTGTAACTTATAGATTCGTCATTTATTGCTTGCCATATTTCTTTCTTTTATATTTGTACCTTTTGGTTGCTCGAAATTATGTGACGCAAAGCCTAGTTGTTCTTATTAGATGTAGGATGATGTTACTATTTGGAATTATTAGTCAGGTGTTTGCTAAGTGAAAATTTTGAGGGGTATCTATCCACTTGTATCTTTCTCTTTATGAATGAACAAGTTGGGGTATTAATAATGAATACTTCGCAATATCTCTTGACCATACTTACTATTTTAATATGACTAGACTACACTTTTCTTACATTCATTCTTCGTGGAAAAGTTTTAAAAGGCATTTCTTTGGTGCGCTTCAAGGCGAGACGCACCTAAAATGCATCGAAGCATTGAAGTTTAAGTTTCAGTTTTATTAATAAAGTTTTTGTTGTTCATCAAAAAAAAAAGCATTGAAGTTTAAGTGATACACCTATTATGTGTACACCTTTATGATAACACATTACATTTGCCTCATGCGTAAAAAAAGCCAAGCCTTTCATGCATAACGTGTTAAGGCGTACAAATGAAAATTGCAAGTCAATTGTCTAGTTCATGGGACAAGCGGTTTGAATCAGTTAAAACTACTGAAATTGTGCTAAACTGGATGGTTTGAACTGCCTAAAAGCTCATCATTATGTTGTGCAAAGTAACCCAACATATACTGCCCACGTGTCCAACGGGTGTAGTAATACATAGCCTTTTACCTCATACATCTTCGTCTCTTGCTTGATGTGGGACTCCAAACAAAATCTAAGTTTCATAACTTGTTTTTATTGTGTAATAATATATGCCTCAAAAGGCATGTAAACCAGCGACGTGGGATTCATTACAACTTTTTTTGTTTTTTTGTTTTTCTTGGTGACTGATCAATTGACCTGAACAAGATTGGTGAATTACGTCTACATACACATTGAAAAAACGTGAGAAATATCAATCTATTAATTAAAAA
Organism: Camellia lanceoleosa; assembly: GCA_025200525.1. NCBI lineage: Eukaryota > Viridiplantae > Streptophyta > Magnoliopsida > Ericales > Theaceae > Camellia > Camellia lanceoleosa. The sequence goes on from CM045766.1 coordinate 98,069,923, forward strand.
TAAAATGTGAAAAAATATCAAGTAAAAATGAACCTATATTGATATATTAATTAAAGCGTTTGGATCCTCTGGAGTCTGTGTTTCCTGCAGTTTTCATGGAGTGAACAAAACGACATCATTTTACTTTCAAGACCAAAAATAAAAATAAAAATAAAAACAAAATGAAGAGAAAGAGGAGAAGACTGCTAGAAATCTGCTGGAAGAGGCAGACTGCCGGAGCAATCTCCATCACCAACCCCAGCCTTGCCAGCCGACCTCTTCCTCCTTGTTCTACGCAGTCTGCCGCCTCCATTCTCTCCTCCTTGTCCTTCGCTTCTTCGGTGTGACCTTAAGGTCCATAACGGAATGGCCCCACTCCACCTCTGCTGGTGCCCCACTCTGCCAGAGAATCTGTCTCTGGTGCCTCTCTCTGCCTCCTTCTCCTTATTCTTTCCCCAACACCCTAGATCTAGGGCTTTCAAAGATCGATTTGAATACATACATATACACATATACATCTATATGTATAACTTTCTCACATCACCACCAGATTTGAACAATTTTTTATATTGTGAAAGGAGGCGTAGTGCTAGGCAAACTGAGTACAGTCGGCGCTGCTGTTTCTGAAAACCTAGGTTTTCAGATTGGGAGAAGAAGGAGAAAAAGAAGAAAAAAAAGGAGAAGGACGAGGAGGAGAGAAGGGGTGCGGAAGAAGGCGGAGAAGGGATGGAGGAGGATGAGCGCAAGGAGAAGGACGGCCGGATATGGCTCTGGCGGCAGTAGGGGAAGGAGTGGCCACCGGCGTCTACCTCTCTCTTTCGTCTTTCATTCTGCGTTCTCTTAACTTTTTTTTTTTCTTCAGCCTTGAAGTAAAATGACATCATTTTGTTCACTTCACAAAAACTGCAGGAAACGATGTCATTTTGTTCTCTTTAACTCTTTTTTTTTTTATTTTTTTTTAATTTAAGTAATACAGTATTTAAAAAATATAAAATAAAAATTCAAAACAAATGGTTTATGCCTCAACACCTCTGGACTTGTCTCATGAGGGGTAAAAAATGTCTCTCCTTGTGCATTCGCCTTTGAAAACTTCACTCCGTGATAATTTTGGTTCTCTGTTTCTCCTATATCTGCACTGCACCAATACTTGCCATCTTGAGTCACTATGACAAGAAGGAAATATTGCATAGACCACAAAAGAATTTAGTGAACCAAGAATGTAGTTAAATGTGGTGATTCAGTGGTGTCCTTTCTCCGTGGATATAATTCTTGTAGTTAAATATGGTGATTCACTAGTTAAAACTTTGCTTTCTTGGTTCATGATACTGCATGGTAACTTATGAAGTGTATTTGTTGGCAATTTGTATGCTGAAGACCAAAGAAGCTTTTGTTTGTGACTAATGCAATTTTATTTTGCGACTGTTCATGTCCTGCCCAGCTTCTTCTAATAGAGTATAAATGAATTGCATTTGGATTACGGGCAAGTACTTAAGCCGAAGAATGAATATGAGCCTTGTTAAGTTTCAGTTAGTTAGGGAAATGGTTTTTGCTAAAAAAAGTGGTTAACCATGAAATTTTTTGTTTCTACATGCACTGTAGGTCTGTATTTGTCAATGAATTGGGGAAGCAGAAGTTGAATTTCTCAATTTTGTTTGATAGCCTCACTTTCTGGTTTTGCAGCATTGTATATAATCTCTATATTTTTTATGTTCAAGAGTGAGCCTGCAAGAGTGGATGGGCTGGAGTGTGTGCTATCCATGTTGGGATTTTTATTATATTCCTTTGGTGGCAACTTCAAAATATGTTGTTTATTGTTCTTTATTGTTTGAAACCTATGAACTAACAAATGATTTTCGATTGCAGGCAGAGCGAACTAGGGAAAGATTTAAGCAGGTATGAAATTAATTCTGCTACCTGGGCTCTCTCGCTTATCATTGTTATTATGGAATATAGTCTTGAGAGCTATGGCGGTTTTGTGAATGTTATTTTTTATTGATTTCTAATTTTAAGTTTTGTATTTCACATGAATGTGACTTTGTTTTTAGAGTATTCCAAAATAAAATTTTGAAAAAAGGACAGTTTAACCTTATGTTATATTGGATGAACAAAATATTGTTGAAGATGTATTAGGTTTTCGTATAGGCTTGGCAAAATAACTTTCTGAATTTCTAGCCAATCTCATACAATGAACTATATTTACTAAATCGATGATATACATTTTCATCTTTACCATCTTTACCCTCGTGGATTCTGACAAGCCCATATGTGACATCTCAGGGGAATCCACGATTATATTAGTCCCACTTTAGTTCTGAAGTGCATTGTGCGTTGTAAATCTTTTTTCTTTATCCATTTGCCGTGTGGCTTCTGTCATTTAGTTCTTTCTTCAGTTACTGTAGCCACAACTATTCTTCTGTTTGCCTAGTATAACTTTGGTATCTTTTTTATACAATCACTGTTTTTGTGCTTTGAATACCTTACCTTAATGACCTATTAGGTCTTTGCATAAAATAATTTGCAGCTTCCATTCAATGTAATCAAGGTGAGAGAACAGTGTAGGGAAAAAAATGGACCTAAAAACACCACGTAAAAGAAGAGAGAAAGGGGAAGAGGTGTAAGAAACTAGAGAGAGAAGCTTGGGAGATAGAAGAAGAATAGAGAATGGCGAAGAAGAAAATTGGAGGTAGAGGGTGACAGATAGCAGTGACATTAGGGATTATCATGATAAATATTTTATATATATTTAATAAATATTTTCTACTCTATTGAAAGCTGCATACGTCTGTAGTGAGACTAAAATTTCATGTTAGATGATGTTGAAATCAATTAAGAAAAGATATGGAGATGAATTTTGATTAGCATATGTGGCAAGTATTGCTGCTTCTGCAATTTATGTAGTCCAAGGTTGTAGGATGGAGTTACCTTTGTGTTGCCATGTTGTAATGAAAATTTATTAAGTCCAAGATTGTATGGTCGAGTTTCCTACATGTTTGTGACTTGAGTTATTTCCCTCACATGATTTAATCTTCTCATTGTCAATCATGAATATCAATTTTTGTGTGCTGGTAATGTAATGCCAATACTTGGGGAGGAATGAATAGTGAACTTGATTTGTGAAGGCGGTGTCGGCTTACCTTATTATTCGCTTAGCTTTTCATGCTAAAACAATTTAGACATTGAGCTTTGATTTTGTTACAAATAAACTAATAGATAAGAGGAGATAAGAAGGAACATAAACAATATTCTATAATCTTCTTTGCAGCTCATGGAAAAAGTTGTTCCAGTTGTGGAGAAGCGAAGGCCACCACGTGTGCTCCGGAGAGTCCACTCCATGCAATGGTAGTTACTTATTTACTCCCTTGCGATCTATGGGATAAAATAGAAATTCGATTTTTTATGCATGGAAGAAGGGAAGGCAAGGCAGCATCTTTTCTGGAAAATTATTTTTGGTTGAGACAAATCATTCAACCGACAGCAGTTAATGTTTCTCCACTACAATGAAAAAGCCTATTCATTACAATCTCAGTGATGAAATTTGTTATTACAAAGACTGAAGGATGATTTCTCTCTGTTAATAATATTGAGAGAAGTGTTCACTCTTCTTTTTTCGTTTCTTTTCCTTTTTTTTGTTTTTTTGGTAGTTAGCAGGTATTGTAGTACAGGCCTCATGTCCCAGAGGATGCTGGACGAGTATATTGTATTTATATGTTAACAGGGTTATGTCTCGGTGTTTATGACAAAAATATAGGGTTGGTGAATAGTGACTGGTTTTACTTTATTGGACCGTGTATTATATTACATTATTTTGCAGAATCTGTATTTATTGGTAATGCTTCGTTAGCTGTTTGTGTTCTTTTTTTATGGTTCTTTCATTTTTGAGGAGGTTGTTTGGCTGAAATTTGGGCTATATGTATTGACCTTAACATTGTCCGGTGAGGGGTCTCAAAGCTTCTGCTGAAAAAAATAATTGTTCGCAACTGGTCGGAATTGGAGTGCCTTTAAGTTCATAGCTACCAGTCTCCAAATTTTAGCACCAAATCAAAATACATGGAAACTCATCTCACCTCAAGTTGGTTCATGCAATGTGTTCTGTTCTTTGTTTGTTTTGTAATTTTTTTTGGCATGAGTTTTTGCATTACTAAAATGACGGAACCACTAGCAATGATCTTTACTTCCTTTTGTTTTTTTTTTTTTGGGTTCAATAATATTATGATAATTAAATATGTTATCATATTTTGTTTATATTGGATACAAAAATGAGTAGTGCAACTCATTAAATCAATAGAATGGTGACTTGTGAGATAATAAACAAAGGGATTGGACTGTTTCTAACTATCAGATTGGATTGCTCAGTCCGGCCAATTTGGCCATTTAAAGATTCATCGTGTGATTCGAACTGTTTGTTTGTCAAGTATATCATTTTTACAAAAAAAAAATCAAGTCTATTAGATACTGAAAACTATGTGTTTAGATTAATTTTGTATAAACTATTTATTTTTTCACAATTTATTTTTTTTTCATAAAAAACTAATCCACACAAGTGGTTTCCATTATTTGATCGATTTGATTTTTTGTAAGAATAATATACTCGACGAATCTTATAATGTGAACCGTTCAGATCATCGAAACGAAACTAAAAAATGAGTGCAATAGTCCTAACAATATATCTCCGATCCGATTTGAGATTGAAGGGAAGTCAAATCCATAAAAAAAAATTTAATAAGATAATGTAATGATTATAACATTATTATTGTTGCTATTATTATTTTAATAAAAGGTCTTACCTCCCTTAAAAATAAGAGCTAAGAAACATTTTTCAACTAAGCCATCCAATATATATATATATATATATTTTTTGTTCTTTTCAAGGTTATCTAAGTGGACCTGTCATTTGTTTTCTTTTGTGATCTGGTTAAAAATGACCACTCGAAGTAGAGTCCTGTGTTTGTGTTTGTCTTGTAGTTGTTTGTCACTATGTTTATTTTCTCTCCTTTTGTTGCAAAGTAGGGTGTTTGGACCACATTATAAATATATCCAGGGTTACAATTCTAATTTCAAGGGGGTGGTGACCCCTGGCCTTTGGTCTATGGCCAGTGTCTACTGTTTACGGCGTGTTGGGCTTGGACTACCTACTCATCCTTAATATCTCTTTATTTTATATCTATTTTATATTATATTATATTGCAGTCCAAGCTACACACCTCTTATGCTATGGGTTAGATGGCTAGAGAGGGCTTGCCTTTTAGGCTCATCTTGTACATAAGTCTTCTTCTCATGCCTATTATTATTATATTCTATCTTGAAACAATTCACAGTGTTGTATAATATCATAAAGTTATTTTCTTTTTGACCTTAAACATTCCAATTTTCAAGAATACTCTCTTTTCGCTATATCTAGACGTATTCTTGTTGAGGAAATTTAAGTGCATACATTGTTTTCAGATAATGGGACATATATGTGAGCCAAGGGTGAATTTCACACATGGTGAACTCCTATGTAAGACCTATCTTTGTTCCACATTTTTGTTTTATTTTTATAAAAATCTTCGGTGTCCATAGTATAATTAATTCTTAAAAGAGTATAACTTGTCTCCACTGGACCATTGCAGTTGGGGTTTTAGAACTTGTCACAGGCTCCAATTTATTGATTCAAATTGTTCATTCTTTGATGTGCAGATCATCTATTAAAAAAAATCATATTGGTCAAATAATCAATTATTTTTATTTTCAAAAAAAAAAATTAATGGTCTATTTTTATAGAACTGTCGAACTTGGAATTGAATTTTTAGATATGAAGTCAAGTCAAGTCAAGTCATGTTTGGGCACAAGATTTCCGTGTTTCTTTCTAGTTTTGGCCCGACCCAAACAGTCAATGGCCACCACTAGCAGAATTCTATTTACACCCAAAAAAATGTTAAGTGAGCCAAGCTTTTCATTACACCCTATTAAATTTAGGATTACAATTTATTCTCAATGCACCTAAATAAAACAAATTAAAAAAAGTCAAATTACTTTTGAAATATCCTCTGAAAAATATTTGTTCTGTTTACGTACATAGAGAGAACACAATCAGGGAACCTGGCACCAGCAAAAGAGAAAGAGAGGGTGAAGTTCGCATTTGAACTTCTAGAATCGAACAATAATAATAAAAAATACACTGAATATTCGCTTTTATGTTAAAAAAGCATAAAAATCAATAATTGTACTTTGATATTTATGTGAATAATTACCTCTTCTTTGATGAGTTGTTTCAAAAAATTATTTTGATTATTACTCTCATTTATTGTTTAATCTTGTTCAAACTTTCATATATTTACAAGTAATAATATAATAAAAAAATAATGATATTGATGATAATGGTGAGTTTTGGTGGAATGAATCGGAGTTTCAAAGTGAGGAAGAAGAAGAAAAAAAATAATTGAAACTTAAGGAAAAAGATGAAAAAAATTGAATAGAAAGAATACGTATAATTAATTAAGCTGCACCATGAGAGAAAGTAATATTTTATTTTAATATTTAATTTGTGTTATCCTTATAAATAAATTCACATTAAAATATAATAAAAATTAAAAATTAAATTTAAATTAAAAGTACTGAAATAATTTTTGAGTTTAAATAAAATCGCCCACCACTGCCCGCATTTGATCTAGCTCACGAGAGATTCTTATGATTTTTTTTTATTTATTTTGCAAGTATGTCTAGAGTATTTTTTAGCACAGAATTACTTTTTTTCTTGAGGGTCCATATGGGTTAACTTTTTAGGTTTTTAACTTTTAACTATTTTAGTCTAGAATTAAAAAGTTTCGTTTGGAATAAATTTTTTGACTATTTTAATTTTTATAAGAGAAAAAATAAAATAATTATGACTTAGAAGTAACATTTTATCTTATTGAGATAAAAAATCTATTTTATCTTTTTGTGACTATTTTAACCAAAGTCTCATTTTAAAGGGTTGTTTGGGTGTCATAAATAAGTGTATTTTTTATTTTTTTGGACTAAAAGTTAAAAAAAAAAAAAAAAGATGTTTGGGTTAACTTTTTGACTTTTTATGAAAAAATGTGTATTAAAAAATTATATAAGTAAGTGTGTAGGAGAAGATAGAGTAGGAGGCCGTACAGATTGGTAGTGGAGTTTGCTGGGCGAGTAGATGAGAAAATATTGTCTCCTTCGGGCTTTAATTAGATGGTGTTGTTTGTTTGTAGGAGCCCACCATGGGTCCCGTTTTTCTAATCGAAACCGTTCAATATGTAGAACTCGTCAAGTACTATATATTTGTGAAAAATCACGTTGATTGGATATCAATAGCTATCTGATCGTGTTAGTTTTTTTTGTTAACTGTTAACTATAACACTATCTATTTTTATATAAAACTGATTTGATCATATAGTTAGTGATCTCCGATAAATGTGATTTTTTACAGGCATATAATACTAGACGAGTTCTACATATTAAACGGTTCAGATAAGAAAAATGAGACTCATGGTGGGCCTCCATGGGTCTAACTTTACCATCCAATTATGTGAATATACACATAATTTCTTTTTGTCTCTGTCACCGAGTTCTACATCACGTCAGTACCAATCTTGAGCCATCTACTTTATATGTATTAATATTTATATATTAATTTTTTAATATTTTTTTTAATAAATAATGATAACTTTTTAACTTTTTAAATAACTTTTTAACTTTTTTTTTAAGGTCGTCAAACCAGCCCTTAATTGATTTACTTAGAAACAAACAATTAACATTCATCAATCTCTTGTCACACAAGTATAGATAAATCTAGTGATATTTTAGAGCTCTTCTAACATTATTCCAACGGGCTGGTTTCCCTGTAGTCCGTGATTAGATTAGAAGGTATTATTGGGTTCGTAGAGGCCCACCACAAGTCATGTTTCGATAATTTAAATTGTTTAATGTATAGAACTCGTCAAGTATTATATGCTTGTAAAAAAATCACATTGGTCAGATATCGATAACCACGTGATTAAATCAGTTTGTATAAAAAAATACACGGTAAAAAAATAAATAGTTGACAGAAATCTGATCCGATGAGATTGTTATTGATATCCGATTAACGTGATTTTTTACAATTATATAATATTCAACGAGTTCTATACATTGAACAATTCGAATTATCAAAATAAAATCTATAATAAATTCTCACAAACTTAATACAGTGTTGCTTCTTGACTCCAAAGGACGCATTGGGTTAAAAAATTAAAAAAAAAAACAAATTTTTTTTTTTTTTGGACCAATAGGATCAGAACTCCCCAATTTTTCCTGGGCATTTTTCAACTTAATAATACCCTCCAATCTAATGACAGATCGAAGGAAAGCCCATTACCACATGCTTTTGACAATTATAGAGGTCACTCTTAAGAGTAGACTTTTCAACCATTATCTTGATTTTGTACTATGACAAAAAACAAAATGACAAAAATACTTTAAAAATACATTTATGTAATCATAAAAAATTTCATTAGAGGTCCTTATAAGAAGTTGAGATGTTTTTGAGATTTTGTGACTTATTAAGAGTATTTCTAATCGTCTATTAGATATTTTATTAAATTTGAATAAAAATTTGATTTAATACATTACATTTCAATCATTTTATCAAATTTAGTTGGTCGATCGGTCAGTCATTCAGCCAATTGTCCATCTAGAGTAAATTTTTATCAAATTCATCCCAAAATCAATTATTCAAGAGGATGTCCAGGAAGACGTTCAGATGGATATCGCATGCAAAAGTCACCTACAAATTTATACTGTGTTTGGTTGAGGGATTTGGGGAGAGATTTGAAAAGGGAAAGGAAAAAGGTGTGTGAAACTATGTGAAATGTAGATATATTTTTTTCACATTTCACCTACCTTTTTCATTTCCCTTTCTAAATCCCTCCTCAAATCCCTCAATCAAATACAGTATTAATAAAAAGAAAAACACTTCATTCATTTGATGAAAAAAATTATTACTTATTTTATTTGATACCAAACTGATAAAACAGGTGAAATACAACTTTTATTAATTTTTTTATCAAATTTAAATTTGATTAAAAAAAAATCTAATAAAAGGTTAGAGATGGTGTAAAAAGTCTTCTCATCCCATGAAGCGTAAGCGTCCTTTGGCTTTGATACTTCCCTACTAAAACAACTCTGTGGTTTAGTTACCAGAGTACACTTTCTTGGGAGAGGCTCCCCTCTAGTTGGGATATCTAATTGGAAGGTGTTGTTGGCCCTCCTTGGATTCACTACAGAACTTGCATGGATAATTAAAACTGTTAATATGTAAAATTCGTCTAGTATTTCATTTATGCAAAATATTATATTGATTGGATATCGATAGTAAGTTGATCAGATCACATTTGTATAAATAATTTATTTTAAAAATCATACGTACCGTTGACACAAATATAATCTGATCAAGTAACTATTGATATCCGATCAATATAATTTTTTGCAGAGATGAAACACTCAACAAGACTTATTCAATGAATGGTTTTAGATTATTGATGTGAGCTCCGTGATAGGCCCACAGAGGCCCTACAGCACTTTCCAATTCAATTTATATTAGAGAAAAGCTATGGCCTTCTTCTTCTTCTTTCTTTCTTTCTTCTTTTTCTTTTTCTTTTTTTTTTTTTTTTTTTTTTTTTTTTTTTTTTGTGGCACAAAACAGAGTACCCTTTGATTGTACAAAGAATGGCTACTTTGGAGATTTTATTCCTTCGGCCATAAATAAAAAAGAAGAAAGAAAAAAAAATATAAGAATCTATCACCTTGTGTTGTGTAAAGTAAAGTGCTAAATATTAGTATTAAATTAGTAAAATAACTTTAAAAACCCTATTAGAAAAAATAAAACAAATTGGATTCCCCACCTTTTAAAAAATTAAAAATAAAAAATTATAGGAGTACACAAAATTGATGATCACAAAACTAATCATTTTAGAATAATAAACCCACTCATCTTCATTCATATCACAGCCACCCATATGTAAATGTATCCTCTCTCTGTTTTACCAATCTCTCTTTTTGCAAAAATGTTTTTCAGAAACAAAATCATTTGACCTTTTACTGTGAAAAAAAAATAGAGATAATAATAAATACACACACTCCAATATCACAGGCCCCCATCTCTATCTGTCACCCATTCAAACTCTTCCCGTGAAAGGCCAAACACGCCTGCCACTTCGCTCTTCTCTCTCTCTCTAAAAAAAAAAAAAAAAAATTGGCATGTTGGATTTGATTTTCAAATTTTAAATTTTTTCAAAAAACTATAAAATTAATTTGGTGAAAAAATAAAAATATTAAAAATACTTATATCATTTTTATGCAATTTTGGCCTGGTATGGTTTCTTTTTCCAAAAAAAAAAAATTCAAAATTTGTTTTGAAATATTGAAAACTAATTTGATAAAAATAAAAATAAATATAAAAAATGTATTTTTAATTTTTTAAAAGTATTTTTTGATCTCCCAAAAGATGGAATAATGTAAAAATTATAAGTGTTTTTTTATTTATTTTATTTTTTTACCAAATTAATTTTTAATTTCTTAAATTTTTTTTCTAAAACAAGTTTTTGAAAATCAAACCAAATATGACCTTTATCTTTTAGGATGTCAAAAATAATTTTTAAATATTTTTTTGATATTTATTTTTATCAAAATAGTTTTTATTTTTTTCAAAAATCTCTAATTTTTTCTTATCAAATTAGTTTTATGTTTTAGTTTGATTGTTTTCTAAATTATTATTTTTTTCTCTCTTACAAAACATATTTTAAAAATAAAATCAAACAAATACTTCTTTTGGGAGTTGGAAGGTAATAGGGTTAGTATTGTGTCTTATGATGTGAGCCTATTTCCATAAATGCAATTCATATAGTAAGGTTTATCAAAAAAATTATACATAAAAATAACTAAATTAATTAGACATTTATAATCACATGATCAAATTTTAATTATTTTTTAAATAATAGACAATCAATTATCAAAATCATGTTTGTTGTTTATTTTTTGAAAAACAAATATGATTTTGTTACATAGTTATAAATATTCAATTGACCTGAGTTTTTTCATGGATGATCTACTCAATGGATCTTCCCAAATGAATGATCTTAATCATCGAAGTAGGCTTGAGATACGTTCATACCACACCTCACAACAAGCTACAAGCTACAAGCTACAAGCCCTCTTTCAAGTTGGGATGACGTGCCTTTGATAGAAGGCCCCATTTGAATCCATCTTTATCATTCAAATTATTCATCTCATAAGATTTATCAAATAAATTAGTTTTTTAAAATATTAAGATTGATTGAATATTAATAGGAAAAATTATTGATAAATCTCATTTAGAAGTGTTTTAACTTAAGAAGTCTATGAAGGAATTTTTTAACTCGTTTAGTCCCATATATGTATAGTTTTATTCCATAAAGTCCTTTTTCTTAATTTACACTGTTTTCTTACACACTTATGCCCTTATATTTAATTTTGATACCCTTATAAATATTTTTTGAACGGTTAGTAATTTTATGATGTGAACATGTATATTTTAAAATTCATATTGGTAGGAATGTAAAATTGGCCCGTAGGCTGCCCGAAACCCGCCCGCGAGCCGGGACGAGCCCGGCCCGTTGATAATGTGAATATTCACATTGACATGTTAACATTCATATTAATAGGAGTGTAAAATTGGCCCGCGTCCTGTGGCGGCGCGAAATCCGCCCGCGGCCCGGGTGCGAGCCCGGTCCGGCCCGTTGACAATGTGAATATTCACATTGACATATTAATATTTACATTGATAAGAGTATAAAATTGGCCCGCGGCCCATGGGCTGCCAAAAGCCCGTCCGCGGCCCCGGCCCGTTGACAATGTGAATATTCACATTGATGGGGGTGTAAAATTAGCCCACGGCCATTAATCAATGTGAATATTCACATTGACATGTTAACATTCACATTGATAAGAGTGTAAAATTAGCCCGTGCCTCGTGGTTGCCCGAAACCCGTCCACGGCTTGTGGGCGGCCTAGGACGGGCTCGGCTCAGCCTGTTGACAATGTGAATATTTACATTGACATGTTAACATTCACATTGATAAGAGTATAAAATTGGCCAGCGGCCTAGGGCGGGCCAGACCCGGCCTGTTGACAATGTGAATATTCACATTGACATGTTAACATTCACATTGATAAGAGTGTAAAATTGGCCCGCAACTCGTGGGAGGCCCGAAGCCCGACCGCAGCCCGAAGCGGGCTTGGCCCGACTCGTGACAATGTGAATATTCACATTGACATGTTAACATTAACATTGATAGGAGTGTAAAATTTACCCGCTGCCCGAAACTTGCCCACGGCCCGGGGTAGGCCCGGTCCGGCCCGTTGACAATGTGAATATTCACATTGACATGTTAAAATGCACATTGATAGGAATGTAGAATTGGCCCGCGGCCCGTGGACTGCCCGAAGCCCGCCCACGGCCCGGGGCAAGCTCGTTTGGGTCCGGACTCGAGCATGTCCGAGACCCTAGGTTAGGGCTTAGGTCATCACTTTGAAGCTCGGCCTGGACCATCGGCCCCGCTTAAGTTCCATTCAAGGCTCAATCCGAGACTCAGCCCGCGCCAAGGCGCAATATATTTTTTTGTGAAAAATAATAAAATTTTGGTAGAAAAAATTAAAAATAATTAAAAAAAAATGGCCAGGCTTGCCCAAGCCCGACCTAAGCTCGAGGCTAGGCCCAGGCCCATCGGCCCGACTCGAGACTCGATCCATCGGCCTATCCAAAGCCTGAATACCCTTGTGCCAGGGTTAGGCCTGGGCCTAATTTTTTGGCCCATGGGCCGGCCCGAGAAAGACTCGTTTGGGCCCAGGCTTGAGCCTAGTCCGAGACCCTAGGCTAGGGCCTGGGCCATTACTTTGAAGTCCAGCCCGACCCATCGGCCCGGTTAAGGCCCATTCAAGGCTCGGTCCGAGGCCCGACCCGCGCCGAGGCCTACTGTCTTTTTTTGTGAAAAATAATAAAATTTTGGTAGAAAAAATTAAAAAGAATTAAAAAAAATGGCCAAGCTTCGCCGTCAGCCACCGACCGTATGGTTTTGAACGACCACGAGGCACAGGCTAATTTTACACTCCTATCAATGTGAATGTTAACATGTCAATGTGAACATTCACATTGTCAACGGGCCGGGCTGAGCCAGCCCTAGGCCGCTGGCCAATTTTATACTCTTATCAATGTGAATGTTAACATGTCAATGTGAATATTCACATTGTCAACAGGCCGGGCGCAGCCCGCCCACGCGGCGGGCTAATTTTACACTCCTATCAATGTGAATATTATACTTTTATCAATGTGAATGTCAACAAGCCGGGCGGGCTTTTGGCCGCCTATGGGTCGCGGCCCAATTTTATACTCTTATCAATGTGAATGTTAACATGTCAATGTGAATATTCACATTGTCAACGGGCCGGACTGGGCCCGCCCCGGGCCACCCATGGATCGCGGGTGGGTTTCGCGACGCCACGGGACGTGGGCCAATTTTACACTCCTATTAATGTGAATGTTAACATGTATTCACATTGACAATGGGCCGGGCCTGCCCCGGCCTGATTCGAATTTTTCCGAGCACCCACGTGGATCGACATGGGCCGAGCCCCTACACATTGACGATATGAACATTCACATTGACGATGTGAACATTCGCATTAGGGGTATTTTGGTAATTATGTCACCCATAGGACTTATTGAAACATAAGAAAATAATGTGAACTAAATGGAACATAAGTAGATGAAAAGGGTATTTTGGTTTTCTTATCTCAAATAGGACCTAATGGAATAGTCAAAAAGAATATGGATTGGATGGAATAAAACTCTTAGAAAGTGAATTTATCAAAAAAAGCAACCATATTAATAATCATATAATTAAATTATATTTATTTTAAAAAACATTATGATAATTGTAATTTTTTGAATAATCAATTCATCCTTTCAAAATAAATATAAAATGATTATATAACTAGTAATATCTCAATTTAATTGTTGGGGTAATCCCACATTTAGGTCGTCCGGCAAACTCTCTCGCTGTTTGCGGCCCAGTCCGCTGGGGAATTATGTTGGGGTAATCCCACATCGCTTAAGAGGGACACTTGCAGCCAACTTATAAGCGTACTGACCCCCTCCATCTTGTAAAAGGTCTTTTAAAGCCGTGAGGCCGACGGACGTTGTTTCGCCACCTCGCCAGAGCGGACAACATCTTACAGGGGCACGAGAAGCCAGTCACTTCACTAATATTTTACATAAATAATATTATCAACAGTCTTACAAAATAAACAATTGGATCCACAACGAATGCTATTGAAAGAGAGTAAGTCTAAGAATACAGAATCAAGCACAATTCTGTTATGTGATGAGGGTCTTATATTCATGTGATACATACCGAACACAATTCTTTTACAAGATAAATTTTAGGAAAATTCTTTGGTCTATGTGTTTCTACAATTGCTTTTAATCTTATGTCCAATCCGTTAATTAATTTTTGTACAAAAAAGCCCAACGCCACAAGACTGCCTAAAAGACAGAGCAGGACCCAACTCCCTTTTTTCCAGTTACTAGGAGTGCAGAGGCCAAAGATAAAGCCACGAAACTCTAAAGCCTTCCCTAATTCTCTCTATCTCTCTCTAATCTTTTTCTCTCTCTCAAAAACAAAGCAAACAGAGAGTTTCAAATTTCAATCATGGAAGTTCCCTCTAGGCTTGTGTTCCTCTTGGTCTCTCTTCTGAGTCTAGTCTTCTCACTTTCTGACTCTGCAACAGTAGTAGTAGATGGAGTTTCAGAATGGAAAAACCCAACTGTTAATATTGGGGATTCTATCAGTAAGCATTCATTCAACATTCTCTTCCCCAAGAAAAAGTTGAAATCATTTTGTTTTATTTAGTTATAATTTTTAACTAACACCCTCTCTCTCTCTCTCTCTCTCTCTCTCTCTCTCTCTCTCTCAGTTTTCAAGCACAAGTATGATTACAAGCTTTACATTTTCCAGAACAGAGGAGCCTTCAATCTCTGCAACTTTACTCAAGCTTCACTTCTTACCAAACCCAATTCCAACTCCTTCACAGTATGTCTCTCTCTTTCTCTGCATTTGTGTGTGTGTTCTTGCATCTGGGTATTAAGGCAATTTGTTTTTTTGACTTTTTTTTTTTGCAATGTCAAGTGGCATTGTGTGTATATATACATGTGTGTGTCTCATTTCCTTGTGTGGATAAAATGTGTTTGAATATTGAATTTATAGGAAAATTTGTGAATGAAAAATGGAAAAACTGAATGAACTTATGGTAATTTATTTTCCTAAAATCCCTTTTTTAGTTTTAATTTTTCTTTTTGGTTGGAGGATGTTTGTCTTTATTTATTATAAATTCTTCAAAAATTAAAGATTCAAACACAACATATAATAGCATAGTAAAATCTCAAAATTTGCTAATCAAAGTTCATTTATACAAGATTTGTTAGCAGTATTCATTTTTTTTTTTTAAATCTTGCACATTATGTGTCCAATCTTTAAATTGTCCAACCAAGTAGTTGTTGTTTTGGTGATGTGAAGTGGCATCCATCAAGAACTGGTATCTTCTACTTCTCCTTCAACAATGGCACTCTCAAATCATGTCAATCAGCCCAAAAGCTCGCCATAACAGTATCTCTATCACCACCACAAAACTCCGCCACCTCGCCAGAACTATCTCCCGCAGCCTCCCCATCACCGAGTTCAGGCGGCATTGTATCATCATCTCCGGCATACCCATGGCCATTCCAGCCTCGGGAATCGATGTCGCCAAGCCCGGCTCCGACCGCAATACTCCCGGCGGCGAGCCCAGACAAAGGAGATGGCATACCATTTATAAACAGTAACCCGGCGGTGCCATTGCCGACCGATGAAGTAGACTCTGCTACAATACGCCCTTTGCCCACATCTTCTGTCCATGCAGCACAGGTAACTTTCCTTGATATTGATATTGATGTTTCATTCGTACCGAATACACCAAATATGTATTTAAATTTTTTTGAAATTTTTTTTGTTATATATATTCTAAATATATTTTTTTAATTTTTATAAAAAGATGTATAGAAAAGTAGAGATGAGATGTTGACTGATATGACCTAAAAAAAGATAAAAAGTAAGGCCTTGTTTGGAGTATCTTATTTTAGTTCATCTTTTTATTTTTTTTAGGTCACATCAATCAACATTTCCTCTTTATTTTTCTACATATCTTTTTATAAAAATTCAAAAAATACAATTATTTAAAACATTTCAAACCATCCCTTATTTTGAGATGCCAAACCATCCTTTAATACATATTTAAATCGTATCTCAATCGAAATAATATTATTAGAAGAAGTAAAATGAGTTTCATTGAATTTTTTTAAAAATGATTTGTATTTAATTTTAATTTATATTTTTACTTTTGAAATTAAATATGAATAGTAGGTTGAATGTTGAACAAAATAAACATTTAACTAATTTTTACATTATTTTAAAAAAAACAAAAATTTTGTAAGTGCTCATAGTCATAATTGTACTTTTTTTAAAATGTTTTTTTATCATATTACCATATTTGTATCATACTAATATTAGTATTTGTATTCTTAAATGTGTTTCATATGATGTTTTTGTCTAATTCTATATATTTTCCATGATGGCTCCAAAATGTAATTTTCGTCAAGATGGGGTTGTTTGGAGTGTCTTAAATAAGTGCACTTTTTATCTTTTTAGACTAAAAAATTGAGGAACAAAAAATGAATGTTTGGATTAACTTTTTAACTTTTTATGAAAAAATGTGTATTAAAAAATTATGTAAAGAAGTGTGTAGGAGAAGATATGTAGGACGCTGTATGGATGGGAACATTACAGTCGGCTGGGTGAATACATGAGAAAAGATTGTCTCATTTTTAGATTTTAATTGTACAGTGTTGTTTGACCTGTGGGAGCCCACCATAGGTCCCGTTTTTCTAATCGGAACCGTTCATTGTGTAGAACTCGTCGAGTACTATATATTTGTGAAAAATCACATTGATTGGATATCGATAACTATCTGATCGTGTTAGTTTTTTTTGTCAACTATTAACTATAATATCATCCAATTTTTATACAAAACTGATTTGATCATGTAGTTAGCGATATTCGATAGACGTGAATTTTTACAGACATATAGTATTAAACGAGCTCTACATATTGAACGGTTTGAATTATCAAAACGAGACCTATGATGGGCCTCCTACAGGCCCAACTTTATCATTCAATTTATTGAATGTACACATGTTTTTTTTTTTTTTTTTTTCCTTTTATTGCAAGTGGCTGATGTTAGTACTTTAATGGGTGGGAAAAGTTGAACTTTTATATTAATTTACTATTTAAATTAATATTTGTATATTAAATTTTTTTTAATAACTTTTTAACTTTTGTTTGCACTTACCAAACCAGCCCTTGTTTGAGCTTAATGTTTTTACTTGGCTTTTTATGAAGAAAAAAGATGGCAAAAACTCATTTAATTAATAAAATAACTTTTTAAATTGCTTTGTGTTTAATTGAATTTTTTAATTTAAAGGTCTTTTAGTTTAAAAAAATCCTAAATACATAAACATATAAACACAATCATTCATTTGCTAAGGTTATGATGGGCATCAACATTATAATATGCCTGGATTCTTTTCTCATCTACTTTATATAAAATTTCATAAGCTTAACCATCTAAACAAAGGTGAGAAATAAAAAAGTAGAGTGAAATGCATAAAAAGCATACATGTATGAATTTAATAATAGGTATGCTTATAATGGGAGACAAATGATGACATATTTGATTAGATTCATTGTTTTTGGTTGGAGAGCAGGTGGTGGGCTTGCTTTCACTTCAAATGGCTATCTCTTCTGTGGTTTTGCTGGTGCTGATATGAGAGAGAAAGAGAGAGAGAGTGTGTGTGCTGGTATGGGGAGAAAGAGAGAGAGAGAATTGGGCTGATGTGTAAAAAAGTTGAGCCAAAAGAAGAGTAGGGGTATTGGGCTAACGTGCGCAGGGAAGTGTTACTTTTTTAGTCTAAAGTAGCTTTAATATGGTGATGATTATACCATGTAATTATATGCTATTTTTGACCTACTTTGGGATTATTAGCACTTTTGTTCTTTTAACTCTTCTTTACTATTATTGTTGCCATGCAATCAATTACTACTACTTTTTCTTTTATATTTGCTCCTTTTTAGCCCCATTTTTTTTTTATTGGGTTTTCTTTTTAACGAGAATTTGAAGTTAATTACTAGGCTCACATTGTCAAATTCAAGTGGATAATTAACAATTTTCTTTTATGTAAAAATCATAGGGCCATTATTTTAACGGTCTTCTTAACGTAGGCATATAATAAAAGTAACTTGAGAAAATTATACATTCATGTAATAAAGAATGTATAATTTTTTTAAAGTTTTTAACATTATAAAATTCTTATAAAAGGGATAAATTTGAAAGAAGCTTGATATAATTTAATGAATCCAAATATAGCGTCGCAAAGTTATATAAAATTTTAGGCTTGATTTCTTGTAAATTTACATATATCAGTTTTTCCATGCAATCAATTGCTGTTTTTTTATTTACTCTTTAATAACCCCCTTTCTTTTTCTTGGTTTTTTTTGCTTTCTATGGCTATGATTTACATTTCACAGTTCATAATTCACTTAAAAATAAGCTTTTCTTACGATAAGCTTCAATTAAAATTTGAGCACAGACTCACCGATCAAGTTTAATTATGAGAATCTATTCTCAATCCATTGTGGCATGAAGGGTCTAGTTCTATGAAAATATTTGAAGAAATTTTTATGAAATAAACGTAAATATTGAATTAGTATTGTATATAACAATTTAGTCTTTTTTCCGTACAAAACAATTTAGTCTTGATCACATGGGACTTTATTATCATTTTATTAAGTTTAAACCTTTAATTTGACACTTGGGTTTTGCAAATTTTTTTTAGTAGTTTCATAACTAAATTTTGGACTGTAAACTTGTTTAATCGAGTGCGCATTCAACAAATTCCAACTACAAATCCAAATCTGTTCAACAAGTTCCAAGTTTGTAGTAAAATGTGTAAAAATGAGTACCAACTTGATTTCATATTCATATAGAATATGATCACAATCCAATAATTGATGGAACATAATAATCTTCCCAATCTATCTCGAACACTGCATAAAGGTATTGTAATGAATATGTAATCAACTTTTGAAAACCACTAACGACAGACATGACAGTCACTATAAAAATAAAATGAAAATCAAAAAATTTCTTGAGAAATTGTTTTGAAAACCACACTAACAAGATCTACAAATAATTAATGAACCACAAACTTTAATCCAACTAATTTGGAAGAACAAAGGAAAGTATGCCATTGGAACAACACAATTTCATATGTTTAGCTCTAATCTCTCTTTTTGCTAGGTGGGCTTTTAGTCCT
This sequence comes from Camellia lanceoleosa, assembly GCA_025200525.1. Lineage (NCBI taxonomy): Eukaryota > Viridiplantae > Streptophyta > Magnoliopsida > Ericales > Theaceae > Camellia > Camellia lanceoleosa. The sequence continues at coordinate 98,089,370 of CM045766.1, forward strand.
AATCAAGTGAATCACAAGCACAATTATAGAAACAAGAAGAGCCGATCCTGCCATGATCGGAACACATAAGCTGGACCTTTTCTCCTGTGGTTTCTCCATCCCTTGAGGCTCATGAACTTCTTGATCTTTCATCCTTGAAGTTTCAATTTTATCATGTTCTTCTTCACCTTTGTCTTCCTTTGGTTCTGCAATAACTTGAGGTGTTTCCTCTCTTTTTGACTCTTGTCCCTGCATTTCACTTTCCACTTGGGGAATTTCATACTCAATCTGTTCATTAACTACTCGAGCTTTTTCAACTAATGGTGGAGGAATTGGTACTTCTTTTTTTTCAATCACTTGATTTGTCACACTTTTTGTTGATTCAACAGTCTCTTCAAATCTTCTTTTCTCGTGAGCCTCTTCAACTAATGGTGGAGCACTTGGAATTTCTTTTTCTTGAATCACTTGATCTATTACAGGTTTTGTTAAATCACTTGGTTTTTCTTTCTCTGCTTCTTGATTTTCTTTCTTTGTTGCATGAACCTCTAGGCCTGAACTTTCTTCTGGGTGTGCGGCCATTGAATCACCCTGCTCAACTTTCTCAGTACCCAATTCTCCAAACTCTTTATCGCTCACAATTTCAGTCCCACCGGGTTTTTTTTCATCATCTTGATCACTTTCTTCGATTTCTTCAATACCTGGTTTTCTATGTTCTTCTTGTTGCAATATCTCACTTTCAGCAACTCGTGATGACTCTGGACTTGCTCTTGCAGCCTCCACTTCTTCCACTTCCTCAACCCTAGTCCCGCTGATTCCTTTTACCAACTTTGGCATTGAAATTGTCAGAGTCGATTCTTCCTCCTTAAACCTTGCTTTGATTTTATCCAAATTCACCCCATCTGGAATCTTAAAAGCCTTTTTAAAGCCTCTCATCTCTATCTCATTCTTGTACACCTTCCAACCTACCATCACTGTATCTTGAACCGGCTTTTCGCCATTTATCGCAATTTGAGTCCCATCCTCATTTATCTCTATCTTTATGTATTCTCTCTTGTAACCTGCATATTTTTAAACATCAACAATTATTCAAAAGAAAAGAACTTCTCATTCAAAAACAAATGCCCATAATTTACAAATAGAGCACTTTTACAAAATGTTTTTAAAGGTATGCTTGCTGCAACTTATTCTACTTTGAAAACTGATAATCTATAAGCAAAATTAATTTAAGAATAATCTTATTTTTATTTCTCAAAACAATCGATCCACGAATCTGGATCATAATGCATACCAAATGGTTCCAATGGAAGCACACACATAATTTACAAATAAGAGTACTTCTACAAAATGTTTTTAAGGATCTGCTTGGTGCAACTTATTCTAAACTAAACATTGATAATCTACTAGCAGAACTAATTTAAGGATAATCTTGACGCACAAGCAAAAATTTCCAGGAACATTTGATACATTTTGTTTCTGAGCAGAAGATCCATTTTCAAGGTACAATTGATTAGGTATTAATCAATATTTGATACATTTCGTTTCTAAGCAGGAGATCCATTTTCAAGTAGTATACAATTGATTAGGTATTAATCAATATTTGATTCTTAGTTTGTTTTCGTCTTAGTTTTTTTCAATTCATTTAAGCTCTTTTCACCATATAAACTGTAAGCAGATACTAAAAAATTCGTAAGTAGTTCATTTACACTGCACCAAACAACACCTAAGGGATAAGAATGCCTACACCAAGTGCAAGTTGATCATTATTCATATAAAGATGTACATGTGTATAAAGCATATGCATAAACATATATAAATAGACAAACAAATGAAAGAGAAACAGAGACCTTTGAGATGGGCAGTGAGGATGAACATGGTGTCTGTTTCCCTAGATACAAAAACAGGACCAGCTCGGTCTTTCGCAATTACAAGGTTAGCTGTGGCAAGATCATCTACATTTCTGGAGATCTTGAGGCCCAATTCAAGTTCCATTTTTTCTGAAAATTGGGTTTGATTTTGATTGAATTGAGTTGAACAATAGAGAGAATTGTTTGGTGGAGATTCAACAAAGCAACAAAAATGTACTACTTACATATTTACATGTTAGCAAAGCATATGTGCTTTGCTTCTTCACATGGTGGTGATGTTGAGGCTATTTGAAAACAGCTTTAAAAAGTTGGTTACTTGTTTGAGTTTATTTTATTTGCTTTGGCGGGAAGCTAATGTCGAATTTGTGATTCTTAACTTGATTAATGTCCATTCTTTATTTACTCTCTGATTAAAACAGAGTTATTTATAGAATTTGAATCATTGTAACATTTAATATTGTATAATGCAGGAAGTCATATTCTCAAACAATATCAGGGCATATTTGGTTGCATGAATTGCCTTATTTCATAACTTTGTCTATTATAAATTAACTTATTGAAAGTTTACATTTGTGATCTAGCGTCAAGGATTCAAACTACAGAAACAGTCTCTCTGTATGCAAAAATAAGATTATGTACATTTGATACTCACCAAATCTCACAATAGCCAAACTTTAACCTGTATACATGGCTTCTTTTGAATGTAACATTGCGGAAATCGATTGTGACGGCAACCATTGATAGATTGCCCACATTATTGATGTACGGGACTTTTAACGCCAACCAACAAAAACTTTTAGCAATTAAAGCAATTGATGTTGTACCAATAACAAGAAGCAAGTTTGTTGTGATGACCATTGCCCCCAATGGCTCCTCTGATTATTTTCCTTGGGTAGGGTATACAAAATTTTGATTTGCATTATTGAGGAAGATATAGATATTTCTAGCCAGTCTATTGCCGCCAAGTCAACATTGGATTACTGGCACAGAATCCTTTGTCATAAAAAAGATACTTATCCTTTGTTCATGTAGTATAGAAACACTATTTGATTTTTATTTTATTTTTAATTTAAAAAAAATTAGATCACGTAATTATAAATGATGGGACATAAGACCGACACTTTTTTTTAGAACAGAGGATTCCAGTGCTGAAACACTGGCCTACTAGTATAACAAAACTTATGCCAATCATAATAGAGACAATATTATAGGGAAATATTACTACCATTGGCTTGAACAATAGAACACTAACTAGTTTGGCATAAAAAAGGGTATAATAGGAATAAGTATTAAGTAGAATGGCGTTATACTATGGCGGTATCACTAACCAATTACAGTTGTTTATATGCTATAATAATAGATAAAAGGAGTTTAACAACCTTAGAATGATCGTAGATACAAATTATTCACACATCTTAAGCTTATATTTGGATCTTAAATTTGTAAAGAGAAAAGAAAGAGAAGGAGAAAAAGTGATTAAAAGAAAAATATTTTTTTTCTTTCTCAATTTTTCCTCCATAAATATATTCACAAATTAAAAATTCTAAAAGAATGAGAATTGAACTGCAGGTTTGGTATGGATCATCAAGCAAGAATAGTGGTCTATGTGTTTAGTTCCTTAGGTTGCGTTTGATTGAGTCAAAAATAAAAGTAATAGAAAATAAAGTGAAAGTAATGAGTTAATTTTCTTGTACGCATTTTGTTATGATAAAAATTTTGTAAGAAAATAGTAAAAAATTTGAGAAATGAGATAACAACGGTTCATTTCCAATAGAAAAAACTATATAAAAGAAAAATACCTTGTGCCTAACAGAAAAATTCCAAGAAGCTGAAAGTCAAGTAAATATACTTTATATGAGTTGCACAAAAACAATTAACTTTCTTGCAATTTTTAGCACTCTCATATCAATTTTCTGCACTTTCCACCTCTTTCATACCAACCAAACTCACCCTAATGTTCTTGCTACAAAAGCAATTCTTGGCACCTTTACTGTTGTCTGAGAGGGCTAATTGTGCCTAATTGTTTGTTATGAACCAATTTAAAGCACTGCAAAGCTAATTAAAGAGATTTTGGTGTGAATAACCATACAGTCTGTTTCAAAGCTACTCCAGTAGTAGGTTTACCTAAAATTTTCTGCTGCTAACCACTAAACATTTTCCTTAAAATATAGTAGCAGTGTGTGTATCAATCAAGTGCATGCAAATAATGTTAGTTCTGTCCTGTATAATATTTCTCAAAAAGGTAACAGAAAAAACTTAGCCACACAATTTTTCACATTGGCCCAATCTTTTCAACCCTACTGAACAGATAGAAGCTATTACAATTTAGAAGTAGTTTCCACATAAATAAATATATAAAAGTATATATTTTGCGTATTCCCACATGATGTATCCTATATTTTTAAAATTTTCATATCTGTGTAGTATCAAGGGTCCATGTTTTTAAGATCGTGTGTGGAGGAAGAGAGATTTTCCTAGATGAGGAGCTGAAATGGAGGAAAGCATATATAGATCAAATTAGAAGAGGGAGAGCAGGAAACAAGAGAGAAAAACAGAGCAGATAAAACAGAAGATTTTGAAATCATGAAAGAAAAAAAAATTGTTAACTCCATAATGGAATCATACTAACTAAATTTTAGGCACCAGAACAGTGGAGAGTTTTGACATGCTCAAAATTTCTGCCAGGTCATCAATCTAGCAGCAGAGTCTCCCTTCCTTTGAATGTTCCTCAAAACAATAAACCTGCAGCAAGTATGCAAAGCAGCATCCTTGGGCGATTTCTTTCAAATCATATTTTCCAAATACGCGTTTGCAATTTATTTCTCGAACTCATATTGTTTTGTGAAGTCGCTAACACAACTTCAACTATTTTTTGTATAACTTTTTTAAAGTAGTGTTTTCATAACATGACTTCCCAAAAACCAACATGAGTATAGGAAATAACTTCAAAACAACTTGTATTTGGAAAATATTATTTATAACTTGGTTTTGGGTATTTTTAAAAAAAGAAAAGAAAAGAAAAAACTCCATCCTTGGAAGACTTTCCTGATGTAATCCATCTTCTATTACAATCAATAAAATTTGTTTACCAAACAAAATTGTCCAAAGCTTGACCAAACACTAAAAACCAATACCCAGTAATGCCAAACACTGAAATTCCCATCTTTTTCTACAATATTTATCTTTCTGGGATCACAACAGACGAAGCTGAAGAACGAATATATAGGTCAACGAATCAAATGGAATCCTCTACATAAGGGATTGAGCTTTTGACCAAGTACTTGGAAGATGATGAGAGCACAAACCCATTTTTTGGTATGGGTTTCTAAGGGTCGGAACGCTTGAAGACCAAGAAAATATTCAAATGGATTTTCTTTTTCATCTTTCTCTAGAAACAAATGAATTGGAATGAAAAGGTCAAAGAGCAAGGCAAAGAAAACTTATTGTCTGCCTTCACCACTAACATTGAATCGGATAAAAATGGACTCAACCTGACCTATTATTGGATTTCTTATTAGGCCGGACTAGGAGGCAAGACCATTAGATGTTCTCATTTTATTCAACTAATCCAACACAGCTCTTGTTATAGAAAATGAACACTCTCATAATACAATCATATACAAAATTGTAGCAAGAACAAGTGCAATCAATCCAGAAACAGCTAGATCATGGGATGCAAATTTACTCTGAAATTTTGATTTTACATTGACAACACCAATCTGATCAAAGCAACCATGGACCTGGAAGATCCAATTCATATACAAAATATATATATCCTGATAAAAACAAAAACTTTACTTCCTTAAACCCCTTATTCTGTTGGCACATTGCCTCAGAATCATTCTTTTTCAGAACACATTCATCCGCATTGTTTACATAGCGTGCCAACAGGCAACGAAACCCATACAAAATCACTCAGGATGGTTTCCCCTACTAAACAAATCAAGACCCTCTGTTCGGCTACGCACAATCCTATGAAAAACTTCCCTCACCTGTCGTTCCAACGGGTCCAATTCGTCCTTCACCCCTTCAAAAACTTGCCTTAGCTCATTCACTCTCTGTCTCACCTCTCCTTCCTTAACCGCTGTCAATGGGAACTGAACCGAGTCGGTCAATTCATTCATGTGTCGCGCACATATCTGAATTTGATGAATCTCCTTCAACAACCCACAAGCGTTTCTACGCTCCCGCTTTTTTGATTCCTCCAAAATCCTCTCGTGAAGTGAGAGCATTGGAACCGCCCAAACAAACTGCCTCGGTATGTAAAAATGGGTTTGGAGACCACGGTCCTGGCATGGGATTGCGGCCACCAATGCCCACATTACAAAAAAAAGGACACAATTCATCGTGAACACTGCAACCGCGAGTCCATTGGTGGCTGCGATTTCATTGGTTTTCGGGGCAGCTAAGTTTGCCCCGATCGCCTGTAGCTGCCTGGCAGCTGACCAAGACCGTGAAACGCTCCACGACAACGATCGAAAATGACCCAATGATCTGTTATCTTTTGGGATGTTGGTTCGCCCAAAAGACCGGTTTCTATGAGCAACATTGGCATTCGATTCCTTGTCGTCAAGCATCCCAATTGCCAAATCAATCAAGGCCTTCTTCGAGCGACGAAACTGGCCTTCCCCAAGACTCCTTTGATTGTCCAATGCACACAAAACAATCTCCAATTGTTTCTGCCATTGTCTGATTTGCTCAACCCCATCACGAATCGCATTGCACACATCAAGAGCCTTGACATTTCTCTCGAAAAACTCAGAGAGTAATCGATCCATTGGGGCTCTATTCATGTAAGGTTTGTTCTTGAACAAGACCATTCTGAATTCCTCGTGGCAACAGAGAAACACATCGAGGAGTTTACGAATCCATGAAATTGAGAGCAACCCATCTGATCCAATAGATGATAGATCGTAGAATTGGTCAGCGACCTGTCTCTGAAACGACTCGAGCTCGAACTCTTGGCTCGTAGAGTCATGGATTGTTTCCATGGAATGAACTTGATCGCGCCGAATACTCAGAATCGAGCGACCCAGATTCGACAAGGAAGAAGATGAACCTTGATAATCTGTTGCTGGCATTTCTCACATAGACAAGTGAACAAACACCAGCAATAGATTTGTATATGTATCTATCTATCGATTATTAAAACCAAAAACGAAAAGAACCCAATTTTATTCAAGAAGAGTTGAAAATGGAGAGAGTGATATCAATCAAATTACTGCTCCAGAATTGAAAACCCTAGAACAAAAAACCAAACCCAGAAACAGATCAACCCAATTGGACTCAAAAAAGAATTGGGTGAAAATGGAGAACAAACCCAGAAACAGAACAACCCAATTAGACTCAAGAATGACAAACCACAATGAATCAAAATCAAAACAAACCCAAACAGAGAACAAACAACCCAATCGGACTCAAGAGAGTGACAAGAACACACAAGATTATCCAAAATTGAGAAGAAAAAACCCAGAGAATGCAAATGAGTTGAGGCTCAAATACTGTGAAAATCAACCTCTAGATTTCACGAAAAACATGGGAATTCAAACGGTATCCAAAATTGGAGAGTGAAGAGAGAGAAAGTGGAGAGAGAGGGGTGTAGGAAGAGCATGGAACCCTAATAGGAGGGAGAGAGGTCTTATATTGGGGTTGATTTGGACCGCGTATTATGGGTCGTTGAAATTTTCTAAAATAAAAAGTAATTAATTAATAAGTAATTACCATAATTAGATAGTAATTAAAAAAGTATTTTTGTAAATAGACATTAAAAAATAAAGAAAATTTAATTTTAAAAAAAAAATCTCTCATAATAAAATTTTAATATATTAATAATAAGTATAAAAAGTTTTTTTTTTAAATTCAATACATATCACTATTATCAAAATATTAAATTTTAAAATAACATAATTTTTTTATGTAAATGTCGATTTTTAATAAAATTAACATTTTAAAAATGATTTCATTAAGACCTATCAAATAATATTTATGTTGATTATAAATTTTTTTAAAAAAAAATTGTTATCATCGAAATTGATATAAACAGTAATAGTAATATATTATTCTCTTTGATAGCAATATGTTATTATGAGAATATTATCTAAAAAATATTTTTTATTTTATTTTATTTTTACTCAATTATTTTAGCAAACAAGGGTCAATGAAGAGATTTTGATTAGAGTGGTTTGGGATGATCTAAATAATTGTACTTTTTGACTTTTTATGAAATATGGATTGAGTATGGGTTGGGTTGAGTTTGAAGTGATGTGATAGAAAAATAATGTGATTTAAATAAGATGATATAACTTAAATAAGATAGTGACTTTTTGACTTTTTGATTTTTTTAAAACATCCCAAACGAGGCCAAATTTTTCCAAAACAAAAGTAATCTTAGGAGTTGTTTGGAATAACCGAAATAAGTGTACTTTTTATCTTTTATGAAAAGATATACAAAAAAAAATAAAAATATAATGTGATAAAAAAAAGACAAAAAAATAAAAAGATAAATTATATTGGAGTTGTGAAACTTGGTTTTAATTTAACACGCCTCGTACACGTAGTGGACGCGACTCGTCTATTACATGGTCCGTTGTCGCAAATCCCGATGTGTCTCTCCCTGTACTCGATCCATGTACTCGATCAGAACCGTCCGCTTGTTGTTTCCCATAACAGAATCTAGCGGCGGAAAAACAGAGATGGAATGTTTATGTTTTTAGAAGACAATAATCATAAAATAGATATCATAAAAATAAAAATATCAGAAAATAGAAATTACAAGTTTTTGTCTTTTAATTTTTAAATAATTATTTTTTAATTTATTTAAATTATTTCTGACTCATAAGTATAAAAGAAATTATATCAAAAGCACTATTTAGCCCCCGTTTGGGAAGTGGATTGGTTTTTTGACTTTTTGATTTTTTTGGCTATTTTAGTCTGGGCTTAAAAGCTTGGTTTGGGAAGGACTATTTGGCTTTTTGACTTTTTTGAGTTTTTTTGTGAGAGAAGAATGTAATGATTATGGGTTGGATGTGATGTTTTGTTTGTTATGGCTAAAATAACTTATTTTATTTTTTGTGATTAAAATAGCCAAAAAAATCCCAAACCAAGCTTCCCAAACGAAGCCTTAGTTCAATTTATTAGAGTTACTCATGACTATTTTATTTTATAAGATTGTGCCAAATTATTTGATAAATATAGTTTAAACAAATTTTTTAAAAAATTAACTATCCAAAAAAATTTTAATTTTAATTTATAATGAGTTGGACCAAACAAGCCTAAATAATCTAGCACAAACTTTTAAAATAAAAAACTTACAAAAAAAAATTAAAATTAAATGAATTGTACCAAACAGGGCACTAGTTCCGTTATCTGAAGGGTTAGTTTAGGATGACTTGGCTATGGAGATATAAGGAAAATTGAAAAAATCGATTAAACAGATTAAAATCAAATTAAATCGGTTGTATTTGATTTGTTTTGTAACAAGAATTGATCTGTATGGTTTTTAAATTTAAATTTTTTAATTTTTGATTCGGTATACATTCAAGCACCTTATATACACCGAATTAAACAAAAATCGACCACTTCAATATATATTGTATTTATAATATATATATATAACCTAATAATATAATAATATTAATAAATATGATAAATTATTAATCTTAATTAATTAACATTATCATCTTATAAATTTGTAAACTCATATTAGATATAATCTTAATTAATTAACATTATCATCTAATTTAATATTTTTATATAGATTGGTGATTATATTTAAAAGTAACTGAGATTTAAAAAATCTTAAACCAATTAAATCATATCGAATTGAATTATTTTAATTGATTCAATTCGATACAATTTGATCAGAAAAACAATTTATATTAATATTCAAAATAATAAAATTGATATTATCGACTTGATATAATTTCTTACTTAAACATCAACCATCTATACTATATATTAAGCAAAAGGGAATTTTTAACCCTAAGGCCTATGGAAGCTTCAATATCTCAATTTGAATTTTTTAAATTTTTTATTTAAAAAAAAAAAAACTCAGCATTTATTGATTTGGTCAAAATCTCCTGATTAGCATTTATTAACTTTTTTCAATCCACATATCTTTTCACATTTCTGCAATTATTGATTTGGTCAAAACCCCCTGATCAGCATTTAAAATCTCCTTATACAAATAATTATAGATACAATTCGTGTATAGTTACTGCAGTACCTTTTTCAACTTCCCACATATATTATGGTTAGTGATAAGAAAAAAATCTTAAAAAACATAATTTATGTATTAAAAAAATCTAAAATAAATAAAAATATTTATAATTATTCTGTGCAATAGCACGGGTGATAAGCTAGTACCGAATTAATTAAAAGGGAGTGGAAGATGGAGACCTTAGAGTCTGCCGCGTGGACAGACTTTCATCATTTTGTGTGGAGGTGGAGAATGTGTGACCACGTGGGAAGATGTGATTGGTAGGCGTAGGTGACGGGGAGGGAGGACGCAGTCATTGGTTCCACAAGTGCAGAGCGTGGGGGCGAAGACAGCTGATTATTCGTTTGGCGCGTAAGGTTTAGGGAGGGACTTGGTCTGGTTTCCTCTTCTAGAAATAAAGGATAGAAAATGATATCACATGCTCTATTTTTTTTGTAAGAATATATGAATATAATATAATGGCAGCTTCTATTGACACCTTAAAATTATTTTATTACATTTCATTTTTTTTTTTAATTGTCAAATGTTATTTTTTGTACTATTAGAACATATGAATATGATAACATCTTCTTTTATAAGATCATCTCCAACGTAATATTGAATCTTTTGTTAAATTTAAATTTGATAAAAAATATTTTAAATGTCAACTCCAACTCTTTCATCGAACTGATATCAATGGAAGGAGAATCAAATATTTCATTAAATGAAAGAAATTTTTATCCTTTATCGAATTTTACAGTTAGCCGTTGGACCGGACGTCCTCCACACATCCTCTTAGAGAATCGAGCTTTCTTTATCTAAACATCAATTTTTACTCATAGTCGAACGTTCGTCCACTAAGCTTGTACCAAGATTTGATAAAAATTTTAATGCAGCACTAGAGATACTCTATATAGGGGTGTAAATTTGGCTCGGCCCGGCCTTGCCCAGTCCACTCGAGCTCGGGCCTGGGCCTGGGCCCGAGCAAACCCATTTCGGGTCTCGCGAGCTCCCGTCAAAATTCAAGCCCCGCTATGGGCCAAAAAATTAGGCCTAAGCCCAAGCCTAGGCCCAGGAGGTATTCGAGCCTTGACTGGGCCGGTGGGCCCAGACTTGGGCTCTGTCTTGAGTGAGCTTGAACCATTTTTTTTTTTTTTTTTTCCTACCAAAATTTTATTTTTTTCTACCAAAAAAGACATTGGGGCCTCTAGCAGGCCGAGCATTGAGTGGTCCTTAAGCGGGCCGATGGGCTAGGCTGTGCTTCAAAATGATGGCCCAGCCCTAGGCTTAGGGTCTCGGGCTGGGCCCAGGCCTAAACGGGTTAGACCCACCCTGGGCAGCTCACGGGCCATGGGCCATTTTTACACTCCTAAAATCTAATAACTCAAATATATTTATTATTTTTTTAATTATAATTTTGTCTTTATATAAAATTGTCATTGCTCAAATTTTAAAAATTTTAAATCCTAATTTTTTAAGACTTCATCTCTTATCTATCACTAGAACCATTATTGTCATCCACCGCCATTGCTACCGCTCACTACCAAGACTCCCCCCCCCCTCTCTAAATCTCCTTTTTACTACCACCCCCATCTCTTCTCATACCCTTCTTTAGGTCTTCCATTTCCCAACCCTTTTCCAACCTGACTACTTTGGACCCTAATCCCTTTTTCTTCTCTTTTGATGTGTCTTTTTTTTTTTTTTTTTTGGTTGCAAAACCCTTAAATCACCAAAGGATCCCATCCATCACTATTTGAAACTCTAGTCATCACCTTACTAGATTTGGCTGAGAGATTGAAGAAATTTTATGTAGCAACTTTTACAATAAATTTGGGAAAAAAGGGATCAACCAGAGGTCGACCATCGCAAATAATGAGGAGAATTGAGGTAGCTTGGGAAAGGAAAGGAGGTGGTTGAGGAATGAGAGTGAGAGAAGCAATGGATGCCTTAAGAAAATGAAGAGGTGGGGCAGTGGTGGTATAGTGGGTAGGGGCTATTGTAGTGGTTGGGGGAGGAAGGGAGGGAGGGAGAGTAAGAAAAGCTCATGGTGTCTAATAAAGAGAGGTGTGGCTAGGGTAGTGGGTGGTGGGGAGTGGGACTATTGGATGGAAATAAGAACAAAAGATGGATGTATACATTAACACAAAACCAAAAAAAAAAAAAAAAAAAAGAGAAGGAGAGGTTTTTGAATTAACAAATTCATTCGTTCATTGTTAATTTTAATTAATAAAAATAGATGAAGTGTCACAATTAACATAAATTAAAAAGGTCGGAGTTTACATTAATAAAATTTAAGATTTAAGATTTAATTTGTTAAAAAGATAAAATTTCGTTTTGTTTTTCTTTTTGTAATTTTTCCCATTTTTTAACATATATTTTATTGGAGTACCTCCTCTCTATATCCCTCCATACCTCTTCTGTAGGTTTCAATTCACACACAAGCACAAATAATCTGAGTCATCTATCTCATATACCTCATAGTAAAAATTATACATGCAATAAATCAACTTTATTGGATAACTATAAATATAAGAACAAATCGCATTTTATTTTATAAAATTGATGGCTTAAAACAATTTATGAATTGTTTATTTTATAAAATAAAATACGTTTTGTTCTTATATTGATAGTTGTTTGATGAAGTTGACTTTTTCACATGGATAACTTTTATTATGAGGTTTATGTAGTATATGATTCAAATAATTTGTGTGCACCTGAATTGAAGCTCATGAGAACGGTAAAAAAAAAATATAAAAAGATGAGATATGAAAAGGAGCTACTTCCATTATCAAGTCCTAAGTTCAATTTTAAATATGATGGAGATGGGGTTACCTTTTACAACCGCATCAATCTTTTACCCATTTACCATGTACACTTTATTACTTTGTAGGAAAGGGAAATCCAATGGAGTTAAAAAGAACACCATGTCAATTTCCAACCCCTTGAAAGCAACATGAGTGATTTGCCAATGTGATAAATTAATTAAAAGAGTAGTTGCCAACTTGTTAAATCTCATTACAAATTAAACAATAAAAAAGTCTATTGTATTAGAATATTTCCATTGCATATATTTGTTCTTTGATTGAGAAGTATGCAATTTTTTAAAGAGGCACAACTTTTTCTTGTGTAATAGAAAATGAAAAATATTATATAAATTAATAAATTTTATTATTTTTCTGATTAACTGATGCATTGTGTAGTAATAAATTTGCAAAACTTAAAACAGAATCTACTTCAATGATATGATAGGTGTATTAGGATTTACGATTAACTGAAACACAATTTGTTTCAATGATATGATAAATGGTACATCAATAAATAATTTTTTTTATAAAATTTATTAATTTCTATAGTATTTTTACAATATTATATATATATATATGTGTGGGTGTGGGTGTGGGTGTGGGTGTGGAAACCATATGCTATCAACATCATCACCACATATACATAAGAATGTCATGGAACCCATGATGAATGGTTGTACCTATCATCTGATGATGTAGGCTCAAGTTGTGTGGCCTTTCAAAATAATATTTTCATGGCCCACTAGAAGAATAAAAATAGGGATATGTCTTCGGCCTAAGAAACAATTTATCAGAAAGTAATTTTATTCCACAATTGCAAAGTTGACAACACATTTCATATTACAAGCTCAATGAATAATGCTTTAGTTTATTTACCTTGAATAATACCCAACAAAACAAAGTGGGTCAAGACTTCTGGTCTAGGGTTCACACCTCTCTCTAAAGTTTAACATTTCCAACATATCTTTTTTTAATCTATTATTTTATTTTGATTTTGGTGAAGAATAAATTATTGCTCATCTACAAAGATGGTGTTCTATTCCATTTTTTGATATGTTAGAGGTTGTAGTCTCAGAGAAAAGTCTTGCCTCTGGCAAGACTCGGGTTTTGAGTAACTGTTTTAACTCTAATTAATTAAAATATTAAATTCTAATAGTTATAGTTGGAAATCTTTGAAGATTTAGAAATGAGAACGTGCAAACCTTAAATACTATGGGTAAAATAGTTATACTAATTAATCAAAACCAAACTAAGGTGATGTTTGATACAATTGAAAATTAAATATTAAAACAAAATATTAAATTTTTTAATTTGGAAAGTTAATTAGTATTTATTAATGAGGAATTGACCAGTAAATCCCATTTTGTGGACTTGTAATTCATAAGGTCCTAAATGTTTTTTTGGTGACTGGGTGGTCCCTTAATTTGTTTGTTGACTGTTTTGCCACTGTTAGTATTATTGGTTGACAATTGTCGTGGGTTTATATAGGGAAGGTGAATGAGTGTTTGTGTGTCACGTTGATCGGAAAAGCACACTAATACCTTTTTTAATTTAGTAGGTTTGTAACATGCGCAGAAATAGAACGTGGTTACATCGTATGGTTGTTTTGTGCATGACGTGAACACGCGCAATAAGGCACACTGAACTGGTTTCGGATTTCCATTTCAAATTTCTTACAACCCAAGATCATAACCAAAATCATGAGTTCCCATTTCCACAATTCAAGTTCATACAATCTTTTCTTCCTAAATCTAGGAATTGCAAGGCTACAAGCTAAAGCACCAATAATCAAAATCAAACTCACCAATTGAATCACAGACCATGTACTGAACTTCATCATCTTGTACACTTCGAGCAAATCTTCATCCAAAAAAGGATTGTCCTTGTCGATTTCACTGCTTGTGCCCAAAAACCTAGATTTCATCATCCTCTAAGATCTCTAATCTTGCTCCCGTGGGTACATCAATCTCGACTTCGTCTTCGCATTCAACAACCCGATGCTTTTTTTTTTCCAATTGTTGTTGCCATGGGTTTTTGAAATTCAAATACCTGTGACCAAATCCCACAAACGTGATTTGTAGGATTGTATTCGAAATAGTTTTCAGATCAATTTGGTGTGGGTAAGTTGTTCGTTGTTGGGTTCACGTTATAGATTGAGTACGCGGTGTGATTCCGAATTCTGAAATCCACGTTATAGATAGAGTGAGTGGGTTCACGTTATAGTTGTTCATTGGGTTCACGTAAGTTGTTCATTGTTGGGTTCACGCAATTATGGTGTGATTCCGAAACCACGTTATGGATGGAGTGAGTGGGGTTGATGTCAACTACAATACTGTTGGACTGTCACACAAAAAATTTTGTCACCGAAAAAAAATAGATTGATTGTTGCACTGTTGGCATCAAACATAGGTATGAATGTTTCTCCATTCTTGTTCCACTGTCGGTGTGATAGCAGGGACATTGATTTGTGCACTGGTGTGAATGTGTGGGAATGATGAGAGATGACTTTGTAATACAAAATTCCGGACACACCTGTGTTCAACGGTGGTGTCAACGTTAATTGCTGCACTTCCTGACTGTCACACAATACAAATGCACTTACAGACGAAAACCCTAGTTTGAAAACTTTATCAACAAATATTCACCCCTTCCACCTCTCAAGAAAGTCGGGATTACACATACCCAAACAAATATAACATTCCCATAACTCACGTGAGGGCCTATCCGTCAAGCAACTAACCACAAACATTCAAAAAAGGATTTTTCAGTAAGCAATCACGACGCAATAGGACTTGTTGAATGAACAAAAAATCAGAGGGATCAAACGGATCATAATTCAGTCATATAGGACTTTCCGATAAATTCCGCTTTATTAAAATTTAAGTATTAAATTTAATCAAGTTAATTGATGGGTGGAAAAAAATGAAATCCATTGGTTTAGTGTCGGTGTAGTGGTAATGATAGTGGTAGTAATGATCGTGATTGTAGTGTTGTTAATGAGGTGGAAGAGTGGTGGGAGTAGCGGAATGACAATAATGGCGGCATTGGAATGGTGACAAGGGCACACCTCAATGATGATAAAACCATGAAAGGTTAAGGGTATGTTTAGTTTGCATTTGGGAGATGAGTTTTAGAAAAAAATTTCTTAAAAATTGTTTGGTTTGAGTTTTTCTCAAAAAATTTCTAAAATTACTTTTTCTCTCTTACACATCAATCAATCACTTTTTCTCTCTCCTCTCTCCTTCTCAATCACTTTTTCTCTCACACACATCTACTCAAATTCTCCCAAAATATCAAATCATCCCAAACTCCCAAAAATACAACTCTCTCAAAATATACAACCAAACAAATCAAAAAAATTTCTAAACTCTCTCCCCAAAAATTTTTTCAAAAACAAATCTCCCAAAAACAAACCAAACAAGCCCTAAAAATTTTACATTTAGTACTGATATTAAGTAAAATATGTGAGTTAAAATTTTACTAAGTTTTTAAAAGGTATTTAAAATTTTAAGTCATATAAATTATAATTATCAAACTAATTCAATTTTTATTACTAAACTGAGTTGTCAAACACTACCTATTACATAAGTCTCGTGACCCAATCAAACATGCTATATGATCAATTAAAATTTTAAAAATATAAAAATTACTATCACATCTCATGTGAATTTAAGTTTTCTCTATCTTTTTATAACATTTTCATTTATAATAGTTATTTCATTTTTTCTTACAATTACATCTACTGCTTTTCATTGAACAATAGGGAATCTATTTGATGGCTTCTCTTAATAGGATACTGGCATGTATTGTAATATAAATATGTTTAACCTTCTTAATAAATAAATTTAGTTTTTTTCAAATTGTTATCTCAATTTGAGAGAGCGTTTGGTATGTCCATTTTGAAACAAATTTTGGTGATCTGAAGCATTCGCTTTTGTAGACTCGTTAAGTAGAATATTTATTTAAAAAATCAAGTTAATTAGATATCGATAGCTATATATTTGAATCATATTTATTTTTTTTTAAATGAATAGTAAATATAATTTTAAGAATAATCAATCATTCTTTGTTATACAAATTTGATTCAAACATATAACTACTGATTATCTTGATTTTTTGCATGAATATTTTATTCAACAAATCTGAAAAAATGAACAATTCGAATTAATAAAACGGAACTTATGCTGAGCTCCACAGATCTCTCAAATTCTTTTATCTTGAGATGCGAATATAGGAGAAACTTAATCCAATATATATATATATATACTAGGGTATGTCCGTGCCTGAAGGCACGATGAAAATATTGTTAGAATGAAAATGTAATTGAATATAAAATTGTTGGGTTAAAATGTAATTTATTTAATTTGTTGGGAAAAAAAATTTGAGGTGAAAATATAAATAGATGATTTGTATGGTTTTGGATTTTCAAATGAATTTTATAATTAAATTTTTGAAAAGAGTTTGTCAAACTCAAAATTTTGTTTGGTTGTATAGGTTAAAAATTAAAAATTTAAAATAATTTTTATAAATTTAAAATTCAAAACTTACTTGGTTTTACAGTTTCAAAAAATAGTTTGTAAAATTTTAATTTGTATTTTATGATTTTTAGTGAAATTTTTAATATTTTAATCAATATTTTTCATTTTTCAGATCTAATCAATTTAAATATTTTGCATTATAAAATTAGAGAGATGGAGAAATTAAAAATAGTGATGACACAACTATTACCTTGGCAAAAAAAAACGTGAAAATAGTGATAACACACATGCAAACAAAGATCAAATCACCAAATATAGGCTTGGTTTGGGGTAACTTATATAATTCATCTTTTTATCTTTTTTCATCACATCACCTCTCTACTTTTCTGCACATCTTTTCGTAAAGAGACAAAAAGTGGACTTTTTGGGGACACCCCAAACTATTTTAGCCACAAAAGACAAAATAGGCTTTTTTAGTCACAAAAAACAAAACATCACATCCAACCTATAATCATTACACTCCCCTCTCACAAAAAAAAAAAAAAAAAAAAAGTTCAAACCAAACTTTAAACTTTTTAAAATAGTCAAAAAAGTCAAAAAGCCAAAAAGTCAACCCACTTTCCTAACGGAGGCGTAGTATTTTTGTTTATGTAACCCATTTGCAGTTTGTAATAGAAAATAAACATTTTATTATCATGGCCAATAACAGTACCCAAATAAATTTCTATATTCACATTTTTTTAGATACTGAATTTTGATTGAAATAAAGAAGAGAGATCTCATGGCTATAGTTTTGCATCAATTTTAATGTAATGGTTAAAATCTACCAATTTTTATGGTTTGGTAGTCAGTTTATTGTGCAGAAAATTAAATAAATGAAAAATAAATAAATTGTATGCTACTTGGTGAATAAAACAATTTAAACATAAATTTTCTAAATTTTTAATGACAATTTTTTTATAGATATATTGTTATATAGATATATTGGGCATGTGTTGTAATGACAATTTTTTTATTAATGGAAGTATTGAAGCTTTGACAAAGATTATTTCAAGAGTTCAACCAAATCGAAACTTGGGGTCTGCTGACATTCACAATGACCAATTCAAAACACACATGAAACGGACGTTTATTTTAGGAAATAAGTTAAAAGTTAATTTTTTTATTTAAAAAATGTATTAAAAAAAATATGATTTAAAGAAATTAAAATTTTTAATTAATTAGAATGATTTAAATAAGTGTATTTTTTTATTTTTTATAAACAAAATATGTAAAAAAAATAAAGAGATAATATAACTTAAAAAAATAAAAAAAATAGAATAATAATTAAAACCCTCACCTTATAAATCTAAATTACTCATAATATGACCTTACAAATATATAAATAAGTCACACACATATATAAAAAGCGGTTTTGATTGGTGGCACTAAATTAGGGACACTAATGTCTCTAATTTTCATATAAGGCAAAAAAAACAAAAAATAAAAACAAAACAATTACCCAAAATAAAAATTAAGGACATTAATACCTCTAATTTAGTGCCACAAAATATTTTCCATATAAAAAGTCTAAGATCACTTTATCAATGGCACATGAAAGGCTCCAAAAAAGTACTTATATGGCACACCCTAAACAAGCTCCTATTGTCAAAATGGAGGAACAATGACACATGGAGGAGAGCGCTGAGGTCTATCACCCATTGTTAAAAATCATTGACCTTGACTTTGAAAGATTCGTGAAATTGACACACCACCCCCCTTAAAAGTGGCGCACAAACCTTGGCCACATGTAATTCTTTACCCCAAAAAAAAAAATAAATAAATAAAAATAAAAATAAACAAACAAACAAACAGTGATTCTAAAAAAATTTGTTCTTATTTGATGTAGTTTATAGAGGTAATTATTTTCCTTATAAAAAAATAAAATAGAGGTAATTATAAATTTTCTTATTTAAAATTTTAGGACAAATTTTAAATATATTTTTTAAAATTTACTTAAAATACAAATTACTTCATGTAGTTTTAAAAATTATATCATACCTTTCAAATTTCTAATTACATAGTAAATTACTCATTTTGTTAATAAATTATCAAATCAATTAAATTTTTTAATAATATTGTAAATATATTTCAATTGACAATTCAAGTAATTTTATTGTTGTATATTTTATTTTTAAAATTTTAATATATATATATATATATATATCAAGGCATGTGGACTTTAAAAGTTAGAAAAAAAATGACCCAAAAAATTTAAAATAAATACACTAAAGGCGAAAAAAAGATGAGGAAAAACAACTTAAGGAAAAACAACTTAAAGTTAACCGCCAAAAACTTTTTCCAGGTTGCGTTTTAAATTAATTTGTATAACTTAAGATTTTTAAAATTATAATCAATATTTTTTTAATTGTTAGCAAACAGGGCTTTTGGATTTATATGTTTAGATTATTATTATTATTATTATTATTATTTTGAAAATATGAAAAGGGTTAAAATAGTTAAATTAGTAAAAAAGATAAAATAAATTAATTTAATTAATAAGATAAAATATTACATATACTAAAACTTTGCTGGCACGTCAAGGTTGGAACTCTTTCTTTGTCAGGATGATGAAGGGAATCTACTATCCCCATTCAGATTTTGCACATGCCTCAAAAGGGTGGCACGCATCTTGGGCGTGGTCAAGTTTATTGATCGGCCGAGAGGTGCTTGCTAGGGGCTTACAGTGGCGGGTTTGTAATGGAGCTTTTGTTAATTTCAGTAATGATAAAGATCCCACAAAACACAACCCCTACAACTCTTAAAATGATGTAAACCATTCATGTCACTGTCAGATATAATTCTAAAAAAAAATTCAAACACATCAATAGTTAATACATCAGTCGAGGTCATGGGAGTCCTCTTTTATAGGAATCCCAAACATTTTCCTATTAATTTTTGGGAAGATCGTTGGATTTCATCGATGAAAGATTTCAAAGTCCACTCCCCACGTGGTTGGGTGATCTCCTCTCCCAGTTTGGGATTTCTTAAGAATGCAAGGATACTGTTTGTAGAGTGGCTTGGATCATGTGGGCTATTTGGAAGGCCTGTAATGTGTTCATCTTCAACCAAATTCCGGTCAACCTCACGGTTATTATTGGCAATGCAAAAAGGGAAGAAAATAAGTTTTTGGCTGCAGTATCGATGGACTCATATGTAGGCTGAATAGGCCTGCTCCTGTTTTGGCAGAATGGAGCATTCATTGTGATGTTACCACTGATCTTAGTTCAGGGAGGGGTGCTGTTGCAACTATCCTGCGTGATAATCATGGGTGTCTGATAGATGATTTGGCAAGGAAAGTTCCTTTCACCTGTGCTTTGCAAGGGAAGGCTTTGGTTGTGCGTCTTGCGTGTGTCTTGCCAAATTCTCAGTCGAGGTTTTTTATGACAATTTAGCTGTTATTTTGCTTTATGTCTCTAAAAATGTACTCCCTTGGGAGTGTGGAGTTGTAGTTGAGGATATTAGATCTTTGGCTAGGCGAGGGAGTGTGTCTTTTGAGTGGTGTCTTCGAGTAACTAATACGATAACCCATTGAATTGCTCGCGGATGCTTAGATGAGGCTTTATCGTTGGATTGGGTTTTTTGCTCTCCTTCGGCTCTTATTGGGTGTCTTTTCAATTCTATGTGATTACGGTTTTTCTAATCAAAAAATTATTATTATTATTATTATTATTTCATTTCTTTTTTCACAACCATCACATTCAAATAAAAAAAAAAAAAAAATTCTTTTCAAACAAAATTAATTTAACTAGACTAAATTAACTAAAAAAACAAAACTAAATTTACTCTTTTCAAACTAAACCTAACTTTCCTACTTCCAACTACCAATTTCCAACTTCCAAATAGTTCTGACCTCCGTCTTTTCGGAGCAAATTGAGAACAGAACCTGTGATGTGGGATAAAATAGTAAGGAGGTAATTATTTAAAATACGTATTTATAAATGTTATGGCGATTTAGATTTTATTTAAGATTTTTTGAATCAATAAATATTATTTAATAAAATTAAGAATATTATTAGTTGTTTTTAATTTTAAAAATTAAGAATATTATTAATTTTGTATAGTAGTATTTCAGATAATTGTTTTACTAACTAATAAAAAAATAGAGTATAAGATTAAATGTTTTTGTCCTCTATTTATTGATTTGATTCAACTATTCAATAAAATCCATAATATTATCAGTTTTTTTTTTAGTTTTAAATTTGAGAATATTATCATTTTTTTTTTCATTTTTAAAGTTTTTTTTTTTTTTTTTTTTTTTCCAGTTTTACACATCAATGTTCCATCATTATGCTTCTTTATAGACACAAAATTTTCAGTTTTGCATAAAAAAATAATTCAATTTTTTCAATTCAAAAAATACACATAATTTTTTTCTAGTTTTTTCAATTTAAAAGTTTTGAAGATCAAAATAAATATCAAACTATCATATTTCTTTATAGATAATAATAAATGATGAGCAATTAATATTTGAAAGGCAATTTCTACTATTAAAAATTTAATAGGACTTACAGGTCTAAAAAAATTTAGTTACAAGTTAGGCTTTATTTGGAAAGTGGGTTAAAAGTCACTTCTTAATTTTTAACTCATTTTGAGTCACATCATCTCTCACATTTTTTACACATTTTTTCAAACAAAATCAAAAAATAAACTTTTAACCATCTTCTCAAAATACCCCTTAATGAAATATAAGTTCATAAATTAGGATTTATGTGTAAATGCCCCAATAGTAAATTTTCCAGAATAAGTTTAAAAAAATAGAATAAATAAGATAAATTAGGTCAAATAAGTCAATAAGATAAAATATCATATTCAAATCATAATCATTTCACTTTTTTTTTTTTTATAAAAGTCAAAAAAATCAAAAAAATTAAACCAAACAAACTTTTAATCCTAAATTAAAATAATCAAAAAAAAAAAAAAAAGATCAAAAAATTAACTAAAAAAAGTCAATTGCCAAATTCTCACCGAAAATTAAGGAGGCTTTTTAACATGATACCGGCCACGTTTTAAGGGTTGCTATCAACTAATCTTTTATCACTACACAATCAATTCCATTCGACTCAAATGATTACTAGATAAACTTGCAAATTATATGGGGAAAAAATTGAAGTAAATAACTCCATAAGATTGTTGATTATAGTAAATGGGTATGATTTGAATTCGCTCAAGTTGGATACTTTGGGTTTTGTGGGCTAATTTTGCAATCAAATTTAATAAGTCAAATTGTTTGTAATTTAGGATTCGTTGAATAAGATATTTATGTAAAAAATTAAGTTAATTAGATATTGATAAGTATATGTTTAAATCACATTTGTATTACAAAAAATGAATAGTTATTCTTGAAATTATATTTATCGTATATTTTTTTAAGAAAAATATGATTCAAACATATAGCTAAGGGTGTACACGGTGCAATTCGAGCAGTTTGAGAATAAAATTACAAACTAAATGATGGATTGGTGGATCACGGTTTGGTTGGTTTTGGACAAATTAACAGATCACTACAAGAAATTTCACTTTTGGCGACTAAAATTTTAGTCGCCAAAAACCTATTTTTTAGTCGACAATCACTTTTGCCGACTAATATATTTGGTCACCCGTTTGGTCGCCAATAGATCGTCGGGAAAACAATCGGCGACTAAAATTTTTTTGGTAGCCAAAAATTACCTATTGGCGACTAAAATTTTAGTCGCCATATATTTTTTAAAAATAATTAAATATATATATTTTTACTTTTAGCGACTAAATTATTTAGTAGCCAATTGAGCATGTATGTTTGGCGATTAAATTTTTGATAGCCAAAAGTTTCACTTTTTGAGAATTGGCGACTAAAAGTTTAGTAGCCAAAAGTTTCATTTTTTCACAATTGGCGACTAAAATTGTAGTAGCCAAAAACTAACATGTGATATTTGTTTAGTCGCCAAAAGGTTTTATTTAGTTTTTATAATTTGTTCTGTAATATTTTTTGCACCACCTGAAACCTATGCATATACAAAATTATTCATCTATTCATTCATTTATTCAATTCTCAACCATTCAATAAAAATATTTCTCCACAACCTGTAACATTCAATTTCCAACCATATACAAAATTAAACTATTAAATGCCATTCGAATGCCTTATTTCAACAAAATATAATAAGCAGTGAAGAACGGAGACATGGACAATGTAATAACCATCAATCATCCTTAGCCCTTTGATCTCTTAGTTGCTCAAGCTCTTCAATCAACTCCATCAAATTTCTATGAGATGATCCACCTTCTTCAAGAGCTTTCAATGCCATCTCTCCTAGCACTTTAGCCTTCTCTATCATCATCACCGTCATCCATCACCCTCCTCACGGCGGCCTCTATATTTTCTCTCCTTACCACATTCTTTCCAGTATCAATCCACAAGTTCCAATCCTTCTTCTTAATTATTGAATTGGCACTGTCAAAAGAAACATTATAAACATTGCGGAATGAATTTATGAGACTATGATTTATAAAAAAAATTATGAGAGGCCAACAATTTCAAAAAACATTCATAAAAATTTCAAACATGCCCAACAATTTCTAATAAGTGAAAAACATTCATAAAAATTCATAAAAATTTCAAACAAGCCCAACAATTTCTAACCAGTGATAAACATTCATAAACATTCATCTATAAGCCAAACCTAAAATTAAACCTTAATTTGGTGATAAAAATAAATGATCCTACATCACAGAGCATGCGAATTACTATTGTCACTACAAGAAAAAAAACACTTTTAGCAACATTTATATTAGTATTAGCGACCCAAAAAAAAAAAAAAACGATCACTGAAGCCATGTCACTAAATGATTCAGCGACCAAATAAACTAACATAGCTTGAAATGTAATGAATTTGAGTACTTTAATACTGAGTGTTGTCAAGAAAACTGGGGCAAAATGCAAACTCATAGCATTTCTACCTTCTAAGATATACCCTAGCGGATAACTAAAATAATTTGTTAAATGCATTTGAGCATTTATAATTTTAGTAAGATTGTTAGTATGCATAGAATTATTCATTAGAAACCAAGAAGCCAAATTAGAAATCAAAAGCAATTAAAACCCATAAATTAAGTTCCTAAATGCATAAAACAAGCTATGAAATTTAGGGTAAACTACCAATAGGTCCTACTTTGGAGACTTATTACCTAATAGGTCCTACTTTGGAAACTTATTATCCATTAAATCCTATTTGATATAATTTATTAAGTGATAAAGATAAATTTATCAGTCTTTTTTTTTATGAATAATTTTATAGTGATAAATTTATCAGTCTCTTTGTTTTATGAATAAATTTTTAGTGATAAATTTATCACTCTCTTATTTTTATAGTGTTAAACTTATTAGTTAGGACTTGTAGGTAAATAAGCCTAGTTAACAGGACTAATTGGTAAGTACCCCTGAAATTTATATTAACAATTCCACCTTCAAATGGACAAAACCCCAACCTATACCTAAATCTAACCCATCTTCCCATATCATGAACTTATCTAAACAAACATGAAATCAGTTTTTCTTCACTAAATTAGACCATCGATTTTCCTTAGAAAATTATATATATATACACATATATATGGGACCTAATTAAAAAGAAAACCATAACTAAAAAAAAAATTATTGATTCAGTTACTTTAATTTTTCCAAAATCTATACAGAATCATAGTTCTGCGATCACCAGACTATATGAATCAACTTTAACTTTTCAAAGAAAAATAAATAAATTCAACTTTACCTTTTATTTGTTTATTTATTTTATATATATATATATATATATTTGACTATTAAGCCTCCTTCTCATGTCTAGACAATAAACAAATCAATCAAAATTGGTAGTGTTTTGTCTGCATTTCTTGGATGAATTTCCTGTGCTTTGAAAACCAAAACCCACAAAACAGAAAATAAAATTAAAAATTTGCTAAAACATTTCAATTCAGTTAACAAAACTGCAATAAACATATTCAGATTGACAACTAGCTTGTAGCCTAAAAAACAAGCTAGCTAAGATAATGAAACAATAAACATAACAATGACAGATTGCCTAGCTATCAACCAATTTTCCCCACCTCGTGGGATCTAAATATAGCGATATACCATCATAGCTATTATGGGGATAAATTTGAAGGAAGCTAGGCCAAAAGAGAAGGTTAACTCTCAAGAGAAAACATAGTGTGATAGGTGTTAAAAGAGTAACAGAACTTGATAGTAAAGAGTTGAACATGTAAAAAAGTAGAGTTCAATACCTTTCCAAATAGTCTTGGCTGAAAATGATACTTTTTTCCACCAGGGACATCAATAGTAGCACTTAGCTGCACCAAAAATTTAAATAGAATTTATTAGTCCATCAATTTGTCATTAGAAGATAAACAATCTAACAAACTAATATTGGTTACAACATTAACAGCAATTGAGGAAAATAAATGATGGCATTGGTGCCGACAACAACAGAAGCAAAGCTAGTACTGCCATCACAATGGCAACAGCTGCTAGCATTAACAGCAGTCTAATGATAAAGGCAGCAATTGAAAAAAAAAAAAAAAACTACACTTCTAATGCATACCAGAAAAATAATTTTTTTTAAAAAAAAACTGACCTATAAAAACCATTAAAGGCTTGTTCTGTTATTCAACATAGAAGTAACACGACATATAGGTATAGGCATGTACATACCTGCAATACATTCATCACACTCTGTAATCAGTTTGGTGAATCATGAATCATTTTGTGCTAAATAAGTACCCTTTTCTAGTGCTGCCTTGGCCGTATGATATTCTTCAAGCTTAAAGCATGTAGTGCTGAAGAAAAGGGAAAGTTAAAAAATTAATTATTGAAAGGATTGTTTTGAAGAGGGATGTTTGATATCATGCAGTTGCATGATAGTTAGAATAATATTAATCCACTTCAAGAAAAATCTGAGGGGTATAATATGCAACTACTTAAATGGAATCAGTTCATATCACAAACATAAATGGTCTAGATAAAGTAAACTAAAAAGGACCCCCCAGGGGGGGTGAATAAGCTTCACAATGGGTATAAAAAGTGAGTTAGATGTGTAGACAACAAAGACAAGGATAAGTAGACAAGTACACCAGTTTGCGAAGAATCTTAGCCATTTTGCACAGGAAGCAAAGCCGAGGATAGGTAGACAACTAAGACAATAACTAATTCTGATGGAAGTGATGAATTATATCTGTGTCTACATGAGTTGGTGAATTTTTCATTTAGGCATTGCATCAAACAGTTGGTAAGCAAAAGGTGCAACAGGCAGCAAAAATTCATGGCAAACCACACATGTATCAGCACAAACCAAACTCAAAAATAGAGAAACAAAGACAATTTCCCATCAAGCAAATACAATGGAACAAAAATCAGACTACTTTGTTTTTTCTTTTCTTCTTCTATTTTTTCTTTTCTTATTTGAACTCCATCGAATGAGAGTCATAACCCAGTTAATGAAACCACTTCAAACAAATCCATTTCAGAAATGAGGACAAAATTAAACTGAATGGGTAGAATAAACAATCCTAGAGCAAGAGTTCACAGTTGGAGAAATAGAAGAAGGGGTAGAGAGAGAGATAGAGAGAGTCAGAGCGAGACAGAGAGCGAGAGAGCAACAGAGTGAAAGTGAGTGAGAGAGCGAACCTGTTAGTGGCTGTAGCGATGCTGATTTGCGGCGTACGGGGACTGATGGTGCTGAGGATGCGTGGTCGTGAGTTTTGATGACCTTGAGGTTTGTTGATTTGCAGTGGTGAGGTTTACAGAGAGAGGTTATGTGGTTGTGGTGTATACACAGAGAGGGTAAAAGTGTGAGACAGATGCGTGAATCTGAAATTATTCCCTCTATAAAATTTTGAACTTTCATGACCAAATGATTTACTTGTCGGGAAATGTACATAAGGAGTAAATAATTTCATGTCATTTGGCGACTAAATATTATTTTGGTCGCTAAAAAAGGTGCAAAAAATCTGACTACATATTATTTTAGTCTGAATTATATACTATTGCCGACTAAAATTGTTTTGGTCTCTAAAAGTAGTAATTTGGCGACTAAATATTTTGGTTGCCAATTAATTTTATAAATCCCATCAAAATTTGAAATTTTCCCTCCAAATATTTTAATTCTTTGGCGACTAAAATATGTTTTAGTTGCTAAAAATAAATTTTTGACAACCAAACTTTTGGTCGCCAAAAGTTTGAAAGTAATTTTTTGTTTTTCATTTGACGGCTAAAAACTTTTAGTAGCCAAAACTATCTATACAGCAACTAAAACATTTTTTAGTCGCCAATTGTGGCATTTTTAGCAACTAAATTTTTTTTTAGTCGGGAAATATTCAAAAAAATTAGTAGCTAAATATTGTACTTTTGCCGACTAAAAAAATTTTTGGTCGCCAATTCCACAAGTTTTGGTGACTAAATTTTTTTTGGTTGCCAAATTTGGTCACCAAAAGTGCATTTTCTTGTAGTGGATTGAAGAATATTTTAACCAATTATTAAACATTTGCATAATATATAATATTAATTTGTATAATATTTTTCATATATATAATACAAACTAATTTTACATAATATGTTTCATATGTATAATTACTAATTTATAACAAATTTCACATCTTAAATTTCTCGCACACTCATTTTTATTTTGATATTTCATTAGAGATTAAAAAATATATATGTATTAATTATAGTGGAACATAGTGGTTTCAAAAGTGGATTATAAATTTTTAAATTTAATCCGTAGTTAGTAGACAGAACAGTGCAAATTTTTGCGGATCGATGCGATTTTAGTGAATTTGATAGTATTTTACACAACCGTACATATAGCTATCGATATTCAATCATCTTAATTTTTTACATAATATTCTACTTAATAAATTTTAAAAAATAAACAGTTTAGATTATTAAGGCCAACTCCCAAACAGACCCACTAAATTCAACTGTTCTCTCAAATTTTAGATGGTCAATTTAAAAGAAGAGAGATGCTCTGAGACCCATTTGAGGCACCCTGATGACCCCAAAGGATGTGGCGTGTGTCACATCCGGTCCAAACCTTAAAAAAAAAAAAAAAAAAAAAAAATTATTTTCACCTTGTCGGGAGAGACCCAGGACTAATCGGGTCCAAGTCATTTTTCTTAAAAGAATCCAAACTTAAATAGATAAGCATATAATTGATTAATCAAAAGATACAAAGGCATCATTGTGAGGGGTAAATTCGC
Source organism: Camellia lanceoleosa (assembly GCA_025200525.1). Classification (NCBI taxonomy): domain Eukaryota; kingdom Viridiplantae; phylum Streptophyta; class Magnoliopsida; order Ericales; family Theaceae; genus Camellia; species Camellia lanceoleosa. The sequence continues at coordinate 98,117,961 of CM045766.1, forward strand.
ACAACCACACTGCTCAGCTGAGCAAATTGGGCGACGCCTGAGCAATAAATGTGACTTAACATCTGAACAACACGTTGGATCAAAAAGACTAGAAAGTGTGAGGGATATAAAAATTATCAATACTGCTCGACTTGTTTTGAAAAGTAGGCTAAAAATAAATTTTTAAAATTAAAAAAAAAATGGTATCTTTTAAAAAATATATAAAAAAATAGAGAGATGATATGATCAGGCTAATTTAGTAACTTTTTGGCTAATTGGCTAAAAAGGTTAGTAAGAAAAACCTGTATGTTTGGGCCAACTTTTTGGCTAATTACGAAACGACGTGCAAAAAGTAGAGAGAAAAGGGAATCTTTGACTTTTTGGTATGGGTTGTTGGCTTTTTGGCTAAAAAGGTAACTTTTTGACTAATTGGCTATTTTAGCCTCTTGCCAAACGAGGCCTAAAAGCCAAAAAGTGACTTTTAGCCAAGTTCCCAAAATAATGTGAGTAATTTGGTAAATTTTTTAATAAAAAATTTGATGTCTCTAGCATTGTTGAAAAGACTAATCATAAGTCTAATCCTAAACAAAGAGTGCATCAAGTTAACGATAAGTTCACAAAAATGAGATTATACTTGTCCTGAGAGTTTTACTCACAATAACACTAACGTAAATATTGAAGTGTCTCTCAACTAAACACTCAAGTCGAAAAGAGATCTGAACTTGGAAAATGTTTTGTATACCAATAAAGTATAAAGTGGCACTATTCTTCTACCAATCACAAATATATGAGAAATTTGGCCATAAATCTCTCTTAGATTTCTTTTCGTGTTAAAAAGACAAATAAAATAAAATTTAGTACTTTAACACAACTCCTTCATAATTATAAAGTCCTATATGAAGGACAAAATTTGTTATTTGAATATTTTATTTAACTATTATACCCTATTTTTCTTCTTTTTCTTTTACAGTACCCTTTCTCTTTACCAACTCGATAGTTGTTCATCGCTTCTACCATCTTTATCATCTGTTGGCATCGCTTATCCTCACTGTCGACTAGCAACCACCATTTTTATCGTCAAATCACCACCATCTCAGATTTAATACTTATGAACTCAGATTTGAGATCAATATTTTCATATCTGAGATAAATGAACTTAGATTTGATTTTAAAAAATGAGAAATCGAGATATTACAATAAAAAATTAGGAATTTTTGTTTGTTTGTTCATAGATCTAAAAGTAAAATTTGACTTTAGTTCGTTCATTATGTACTCTGCTTTTTGTAACAGTAAAATTTTATTTTGATTAACAACATGCTAATCTGCTTAACGATAGTAAAATTTTACTTTGAATTAAAGTAACGTCAAAGTAAAATTTACTCTGAAACGCACTACGATGATGGTTTTACAGGAAAGGGATGCATCACAAACCAAAGTGAAATTTTATTGTTCGAAGAATAGAGCATCATGAGAAGAAAAAGAGAGAGATAGAGAGGCAAAATTCGAAAATAGAGCATCATGAAAAGAAGAATAAGAGAGAAAAAGAGAGAGAGAGAGAGAGAGAGCAGAAATGATGAGTCACACACACACACAAAGAGAATACAAACCGTTAGAACTAGAGGGGGGGAGAGAGTAAAGAATCTTAGATTTGAGGTTCACGAACCGCACACCATCATTTTTCGGCGATGAATACGTGAATGATCTCAGATCTAAGGTCGTGAATGTGACAAGTAAGGTGGTGATGAAAACAGTGGAGAAAGAGTTTCATAGAGAGTAACGATGACGATAGTGGAGAGTGTTGATGGCACCGATGGAAAGCAACGATGGTAAAGAGAGCGAGACAAAGATAAGAAAGATTGAGATAAGAGAGAGAGAATTTGCAAATCTTTTATATATATATATATATATGAGAGTAGCATAGTAAAAGAAACAAATTGTAAAATATTATAAGAAGTTTTGAAAGGATTCATACAATTCTTGTCCTTTTCTTGTCCTTCTGAAGAACAAATTAGATAGTGAAAGCTATATCACCAAATCTCCCAATATATATGCCCCATAATGTTCTCCAAACATCCAATAATATAGTTTATATTCCACTATCTTCCATTAATCATAATAGTGGAAGATACCATATAGATAAACCCTAAACTTGTGATTACAAAGTATTCAGAGTATAGAGAGGTCAAGATGTTTGCCATCATTAATCCTGACTTTGTCAATATATCTATATCCAAGATTAATTAATACTATCAAATTCCACAATTGATGTTGATTTGGGTATTTAGATTTAAAAAACAAAAACAAAAGCATTTAAAGCAAATGACTTTGAAGGTGTTGCATGAGTGTGTTTGCATAATCCATTATGGATAATTCTATTCATACCACTAATTCAACTCATTACACCTTTCAATTTTAATTTTTTTTTAATTACATTTCAATCCTGGTATAAAATTACTAAAATATATTTTCATCTTAAAATTTGAAAATCCTAATTTTTCATTATATTTCATCACCATCACCTCTATCAGCCCACTATTGTTGCCGCCCCTTCACCGCCAACCGTCGCCATCCAATCCCTCACTGCCTTCCTCTTCCTCCTCATTTTTCTTCTTTTTTTTCTTCCAAATCTGAAAACCTAACCCTAGGTTTTCATTTCTCTATGTCTCTCTCGCTTTGGTAAAAGATGGGGCAGTCGCAATGGCGGTGGATTGCAATAGTGGGGACAATCTGAAAATGTTGCAGAAAGGGTTGGTTGCGGTAACTTTTTGTTGCCCTCACCTCTTCTCGTCACCGTCATTTTCCTTATTCTCCCTTTTTTTTTATTCTAGATATGAATTGCGGTGGTAAGGACGATCTAACCTTAGGTTTCATCTCTCTCTATCTCTCTCACTCTCGCAATGGATTGCAGTGGTGGGGACACAAATCTAAAAGTGATGCAGAATGGGTGGTTGCACCGGTAGTGATGGTTGCAGCGTGAAGTGACAAAAGGAGTTATGGGTGCAGCAGTAAGGGGCTACGAAGGTGGTGGTTGAGATAATAGGGGTCGCAGTAGTTTGAGGGCTATGAAGATAGTGATAGTGATAACTGGTGGTGATGACAGTGGCAACGATCGACGGCAATGGCAGTAAGGGGAAAAGAAAAGTGAAGGGGAAAGAGAAGATGAAAATAAGTGTAAGGAGAAGTATGGGTTGAAAGGGGTAAAAGTGGTATAATGAAAAATGTAAAGAGAGAGTAAAAAATTGACTCATTGTAATGAGAAAATAGGTGTAAGAAGTTCAAATTGTTGTATCAGTGGAATTACTCATCATTTATAAACAACTAAAGATGTCAAGGTTGCTCGGTTCTAAGAATATTGAGAAAAACTATGGTGCCAAAATAATTCGCCCAGAATTTTTTGGATGGTTGATTGTATAGTGGAGAGATTAATTTGTATAGTATGAAATTCATGTAGAGTTCATATATAAAATAAATTAAAATCATAAGATAAAAATTTGGATAATTTCCGGGTTAGTAAGAGTAGGTTTGTAGTATTATTGAAAAATATTTTCTCTGTCTTCTAATACTATGGGAATATATTTTCTGAACACCAACACGTGGCCAAGGTGACGCCGACGACGTATCAGCCGAGGTGCCATGTATCTTGGTCATGGGGCCGAAGTGATCTCGGCAAGGCCGAGGTTATCTCCGAAGATATCGGAATCCAAGATAAGCGGATAAGGCACAAGAGTCTTAGATTATGAGGGGACTCAGCCTAGATAAAGATAAAGCTCTTAAGGAGTTTGTCTCTATCTATTAAAGAGTCCTAGATAAGTACTGAGCTAAAGTCCATTGAAGCTAGGCTTTTATTGGAACAAGGATTGAGTTAATTATAAAAGAAAGTCACCCCCGATGAGTCTAAGGTACGCAATTTATATTCTGAATAGTTGTAATAACCCCGACCTCCAATTAATGCTAAAACATGATTAATTATGTTTAACAGTAATTTAGAAGAAATCTGGAATTAATTTGCATGTGTATTGCATTATCTTTGTGTTTCTATCTGTTTGCTCGTAAATGCATCGATTAAGAATAACCCCGAATTATATCGATTATTGTTAAAAATCGATAATGACCGATAATCGAATTAACTGAGGTACTGAATGAACTGATTGAAATCGAAACTGAAATTGAATAAGTTTATCTATTATATTACGTTTCTATCTGTTTGATTGATTGATTACCTGTTTGAGTTTATGCGTTTTAACTACTAATTGAAGGCCTTATCGGCGGCCGAATTAGAAACCATTTAGTGTTTTGGAATCAGTAGAATAATTATGATTTAATGGTATATTTATCTGAAAATTGATTAGGAATGATTAAAGTAGATTAAAATGAGTTAAATTGCATAGTTTGGCTTATTTACGACTTTGCCATTGAGTGGGCCACTATCCTACACAATTGAGGACTTGAATTACACTTGATCAAACTCTTCCTCAGCCAAATTGAGAGCCCAACCGACCAAACTTAGAGAGAGTGAAGGAGAAGAGAGAATTTAGCTCATTTGTTGAACTTGCTTGGAGATTGCTTAGAAATTGAAGTATGATTGGCATAATCTAGCTTCATTACCTTGAATTGAGACTTAGGTAAGTGAATTCATTGTCTTCTTGTTATCTCTAAGCTCCATCTTGCATGTATCATGGTTATAGAGAACTTGAGTCTTGATTTTGTTCATAATTGTTGAATTAGAGCTCCATTGTTGCATGCATGGTCATTTTGGTGCATTTGGAAGTTGAATTCATGGTAGATTGTACATGCATGCTCATGTTTCTAACAAAGCCCATGTTTTCATCTTGTTTTCCAACTATTGAGCTCATTAGAGCATCACATTGGAGTTTAAATTGGTTTGAATGCATGCATGTCATATTTACATGTTGTTCTTGAAAATTAGTTTGAAATTGAGTTTAATTGAAACACCCTTGGGCCTTGATTTCTTAAATTGAGCTTTAAAACGTGTTATTCTAGGTGTTTGAAAGAGTTTTCCAGAAAATAGGCCCAAGAGGATCGAATTGGGGGCATCAAACTTGAGTTTTGAACTTGGAACACAAACCTGGATTTTCCAGAATTTTGATGTCCGCTCGAGCGGGGGAAGTGCCGCTCGAGCGGGGAAATCATGCTCTCAGCATTTTCTTCGACTTGTTTTCTGATCCGCCGGCGAGTGTTTCACGCCGAGCGAGAAATCGAGCATCCAAAGATCTTGCACCCGCCGAGCGAGGAATGTGCGCCGCCGAAAGGGAAAGTTGACGCCGAAGGGGACCTTTGTTTGCTTGTCCGCTCGAAAGGGAAACTCGGCCGAGGAGGCCCCTGCTTTCATCGAAAATTTCAAACTGCTTACGGCGCATCTTTGCATGCTCATCCGATCCTAGGCGTTCGTAGGCCTAGTTTAAGGCATCTTAATGAGGATTTAGACATAGAGCCACACCGAGGAAATTTAGGATTGAATTATCATCCTTGCGACTGTGAACTTAGTGTGTGTTCTATTTGTTAACCGCTTAGGGTTGGCTCTCTGGGACGCTCTAGCCGCTATTAGCCCAATCTCTGTGAGTAACAATTGTGTAAAGATATGTTCAAAATGGTTATCTTTTGAATCTTGAATCGAACTGCTTATTGAATCGCTATTGTTTCTTGAATGAATGTATGTCCTGTATTCAATCAGACAGGCATCCTTAGCAATTATCATTTCGTTATTCTGAGCTCTGTCGGTTCCCTTGTGGAACCATACGTTTCATTGACCGATGGCCATCATTCTTTGTTCAGTAAGGCGGTCCTTTGGACCTCATTTTATAGGCTAATGGGTGTACCACATATGGTGATTGATCAAATCTTGAAGATCAAATCTTGTTTAATGAACTGATTTCATTCGTAAGGACATTCATTCATAATCTCTTTACGCATTATGTTATTCATCGGGCTTTAGCTCACTTTGTATATATATATGTAGGTTCTCGTGAGGCCGGAGCTAGGAGCGTGGGTTGGTCCCCGCTTTTGTCAAGCCGACCTATGTGTCTCATTGCGAGGTTCCGAGTTGCCATGCTATGGCTTGGGTGTTTTGTGTCCCCTACCGTCTCCTCTCACTGCTTTTGTACTTTTGTATAGACTCTCTTTTCTTTATGCATCGTTATCGAGGATTAGGTTCTAACCGATCGCTTGTAAATGATTGTATAGATCGTACTGTTTTGAACTGTATGAATGCATAAAAATGTTTTTGGCATACAGATTTTCACAGCTCAATGGACACTAGTTATTTACTGTATTGGCTTCTGCCAGCCCAGACTGCTTAATCAGATATCGCTCAAGAGCCTTGATAATCTCGGATTCTTGGCGATTCTGATTGCTAAACCCATAGGGCCGGGTTTGGGTCGTGACATTGCCATAAAATGATTTGTTCATATTTAAACTTTGAATTGCGAATTGAAAGCCTTATTGACGCCCGATTTCGAAATTGATTAGTGCTTCTTGTTAATTAGAATTTATGAGATTTTATGGCATGTTTAATTAAAATTTGATTTGGTGTGGTTAAATTAGATTAATTAATGTTAAATTACATTAGTTGGGCTTTATTACCATAATGCCACTAGGTGGGCTTTGCTAGATTAAATGTTTGGTCTTGAATTACATTTCGAAGCATAACATCTCCTTAGCCATTTCTTGGAGTCAAAATGTGAGCAAGAGAGCTAGAGAGAGAAGAAGTTTGATTTCAACAAAATTCCTTGGAGAATTGGAAGAATTGATGAGTAGTATGCATATTTGAGCTTCTAGGCTTGGAATTGAAGACTTAAGGTAGGGGAATTTCCTTCTTGATTGTGAATTCAAGTCATTTCTTACATGATTCATGTGACATTAGTGATCTAAGACAAGAATTGAATTAAATATGTTGAATTAGAGCTTAAATCATACATGCATGTCTATATCATAACAATTTGAAGTGTTTTCATGGAAATTTTTGCATGCAAGACCATATTCTACTTATAGTCCACGAGTTCATTATGATTTTAAGTGTAATCTTGCATTTGGTTACATTTTTGAAGCATTGAATTCAAATGAACACTTGCATGTTTTGTTCTCTAATATTTCCTGGAAGTTTGTTTGAAATTGTGTTCAATTGACTCACCTTTGGGTTTTTATTTCTCAAATTGATCTTTAAAACATGTTATACTATGAGTTTAAAGTGTTTTTCCAAAAAATGGGCCCAAGAGGTTGAGTTTTGAGGTGTTGAATGCTTGGTTTGAGCTTGGGAGGCAAATCTGGAAATTCCAGAATTTGGCTTCCTCGCTCGAGCGAAGGATTCCACGCTCGAGCGACCATCGTTTGTTCAGAGCTCCGCTCGAGCGAAGGAATGGTGGCTCGAGCGTAAATTGCAAGCTCTCAGGTTTTTGGTGCACGCAGATGCACGCTCGAGTGACGAGACCTACGCTCGAGCGAATGGTGTGTCTCACGCTCGAGCGTGCATCGAGCGTAAAATTTCAACAACCAGTACTTTTGCATTTTTTTACAGACCGCTCGAGCGAAGAAGTCTACGCTCGAGCGACCCCTCTGTTTTGGCAAGCTCGCTCGAGCGAAGAAAGCTACGCTCGAGCGAGACCCCTGTTTTCAGCAAATTTTGAAGAATGTTTTCTAAGGCATCTTTGCATCCTCATTTCATCCTAGGCATTCCTAGGCCATGTTTAAGACTCTATAGTGAGGATTAAAGGGTAGAAACACACTAAGAACCAACGACGTAAGTTTTGTATAATTAGAACGTGTGTTTCAAGTGTGTGTCTGTTATGTGCTATGTAAGTCACATGCCGCGTCCTGTTTGACCTATTTACTTCATCTGTCTGATTCAAGATCAACTATGAGTAATAATTTAGTGAAGTTATGTTCAAACTGTATCTACTTTCTATGTGATAAAACAAGATATGTTTTCCGAAATGATATGTTCTGTACAATGAATGATTGTTCAATTTCTGATATGTATTTCGTGACATCCTTGGCATCATGTGATATCTGTTCTCTGTTACCCGGATCCGGAGGTTCCTTCATAGAACTAACAAGTTTACAAGTTCCCAGTCCAGAGGTTCCTTTATGGAACTGACAAGTTATCATCACCCGGCCGGAGGTTCCTTTATGGAACTGACAAGTTATCCTCACCCGGCCGGAGGTTCCTCTATGGAATGACAAGTATGATCTAAGATGCTTTGTAAGTAATCTGTTAGCGCTAACGGATAGACTATGTATGATTGAATATGACTCATAATTTCTGTCTATATATATAATCTGGACAAATGATGAATTTGATGCAAACTTGGGTTGTGATTTTCTGAATCTGTACGAACTCATTCATTGAAACCCTTTACTCTATTATTGTTCACTGGGCTTTCGCTCACAGTTTATATTATGTATGTAGGTGAGACGGCACATGATCAGGGCCAGAGTTGACGGCCTTCTGTTCTGTTTTTTTGTCAGCCATCCGTTGTGCCTCCCGAGGAGGTTCCGATCAAAGCCTAATGCTATGGCTGTTTTTGTATCTCATGCTAGTCATTGTATAAGTTTCGTACAGACAGATCTTGGGATGTACAGTTTTGTAACTATTGTGTATCTTGACTGACATGTTATGCATATATATATATATTAGTTTTGAAATGTTCTGTCCCATGTACGTTATCACAGCTCATTGGACCTTATTTATTTTGTTATATTGCTTCCGCAGCCCCTTATTATTTGCTAATCTGTTCTGAGGCCTTTGGTAATCCACGGATTCTTGGCGATTCTGATGCTAAACCTCTGAGGCGAGTTTGGGTCGTGACAGAGTAGTATCAAAGCACGTGTTCTTTCGCACACACGGGTCCGTATGAGCTTAGGATGTCCTAGTAAGCATTAAGGGCATTTCATCTGCATGTGTGAATGTGTGGTAATGCAACTGAATATGAAAACTAAATGTACATTTGAATAAGTGAATTGAGGAAAATAAATGAGATTATGCCTGTGTTCATTATCATTTGATGTTTGGGCCGAATGGAACAGATGTTAGCAGCATTGACTGAAACCTTGACACAACAACAGAGACAACAACCTTTACCTCCTCCGCCTCCACCGGCACAAGCTGAGGCAGATAATAATGACATCATCAATCTAACACAGAAATTCATGAAAATGAAACCGCCAACGTTCTATGGTGGAATTGAACCCTTGAAAGCTGAGACATGGTTGCTTGAGATAGAAAAATTGTATGAAGTATTTCCTTGTTCTGAAACTCAGAAAGTCCTCCTAGCCACCTATACTCTGAAAGATGAAGCCCGCAGGTGGTCGTTATTGATCCGAAGTAGCAATGGAAATATGACATGGGCACAGTTTAATGCCATCTTGTACGACAAGTATTTTCCCCAATGTTTCAGGGATCGGAAAGTGTCTAAATTCCAGGAACTCAAACAGGGAAGAATGTCTGTAGTAGAATATGATGCGAAATTCACTTAATTGGCACGGTTTGCCCCACATATGGTGGATACCAATTACAAGAAAGCACGAAAGTTTGAAGAAGGATTAGATTTGGAGGTGTTTGATCGAGTAGGCGTCCTGAAATTGCCTACTTATGTGGAAGTTTTAGACAGAGCCTTAATGGCAGAGGCCACCTTAGCCGTCATGAAACAAAGTAAAGCCCCAGCGACTACAACAACTGAGTGGAGAGGAAAAAGATCCGGGTTTGGTTTTAAAAGAGGCCGGTCCTTTGTCAGTAAGAAGCAAAATACAGGATCCTCCAACAGCATGAGCCAGAGTAGTGGGTCCATCCCGGTTTGTTCTGATTGTGGTAGAAGGCACAGGGGTGTGTGCTACCGAGTGTCCGGTGCTTGTTTTCGGTGTGGCCAGCCGGGTCATGTAGTGAAAGATTGCCCACTCAGGTTTGAGAATGCTAGCCGCCCTACAGCAAGTTCAGCCGGATTCGCCTCTACAGCCAAAACCAATGCTAAGACCAATACTGGGAAAGAACCTCTGAGACAAGACCGAGTGTTTGCCTTAATGCCCGGTGACGTACCGAACACCTATACTGTGGTGTCAGGTACACTTTCTATATGTTCTCAAAGTGCATGTGTACTGATAGATTCTGATTCTACACATTCCTTTGCATCGCATGCTTTTTCTCACAAATTGACTAGGCCATTAGAACTTATGACCTATGTGTTATCTGTGTCTACACCGTTTGGGGATTCTATGATGTGTACTCATATTTATCCAGCATGTGATGTTATGATTGGCGATATGATGTTGTATGTGGACTTATTACCCTTGGACATTAGTCATTTTGACTGTATTTTGGGGATGGACTGGTTGACTAAATATTGTGCTACCATTGACTGTGCCAATAAAACTGTTGTGTTTAGACCACCGGGTATGCCTGAATTTACTTTTATTGGGCATGGGGTAGTTCCTCCCCTATATTTGATTTCGGCTATGAAAGCTGTAAAACTCCTTAGGAAGGGATGCAGGGGTTATTTATGTTGTATATTGACTGCATCATCTGACGGAACTAATGTAAAAACAATCCCCGTTGCTTGTGAGTTTTCCGATGTGTTTCCAACTGACTTACCTGGGGACTTAGTTGATAGAGAAATTGAATTCACTGTTGAAGTGTTTCCGGGGACACAACCTATTTCCAAGACTCTCTATAGAATGTCCACTTCTGAATTAAAAGAATTGAAAACCCAACTTCAGGAACTGTTAGACAAGAAATTTATCCGTCCGAGTACTTCACCTTGGGGTGCTCCAGTCCTGTTTGTCAAAAAGAAGGATAGATCTTTAAGATTGTGTATAGACTACCGAGAACTGAACAAAGTGACTATCAAGAATAAATACCCTATGCCCCGAATAGATGATTTATTTGATCAACTTTAGGGTGCCCAAGTGTTTTCCAAAATTGACCTCAGGTCTGGGTATCATCAATTAAAGGTTAGAGCTGAAGACATAGAGAAAACTACATTCCGAACTAGATATGGCCACTATGAATTTTTAGTAATGCCGTTTGGGATGACCAATGCACCTGCAGCTTTCATGGATCTTATGAATAGGGTGTTTACATCATATCTGGATGACTTCATTGTTGTATTTATTGATGACATTTTGGTTTATTCTAAAGACAGGGAAGAACATGAAAACCATCTGAGAACCACTTTGCAGATTTTGAGAGAAAAGAAACTGTATGCTAAATTGTCCAAGTGTGATCTCTGGTTTGACAGTGTGGCATTTTTGGGACATGTAATCAACAAGGATGGAGTTTCTGTTGACCCTCAAAAAATTGAAGCTGTCGTGGATTGGCCTAGACCGACAAATGTGACAGAAGTCCGAAGTTTTCTGGGACTTGCAGGTTACTACTAAAGGTTTGTGAAAGACTTTTCTAAGCTCGCCTTGCCATTAACTCAGTTAATTCAAAAAAATGTGCCATTTGACTGGAATGAACAAAGAGAGGCAGCTTTCCAAGAATTGAAAACCAGGTTAGTGACTGCACCAATCTTAACTTTGCCTAATGGTACTGATGGGTTTCAAGTGTACAGTGATGCTTCTTATAAAGGCCTGGGGTGTGTACTAATGCAAAACGGAAGGGTGATTGCCTATGCTTCTAGACAACTCCGACCTGATGAAAATAATTACCCAACACATGATCTTGAATTGGCAGCCATGGTGTTTGCTTTGAAAATGTGGCGTCACTATTTGTATGGGGTAACTTATGAGGTTTATACAGACCATAAAAGTTTGAAATATTTCTTCACCCAAAATGAGTTGAATATGAGACAAAGACGTTGGTTGGAACTAATCAAGGATTATGATTTGCAAATCTTGTATCATCCAGGAAAGGCTAATACCGTAGCAGATGCCTTGAGCCGAAAATCCAGTGCAAATCTGTCATGTTTGCTATCCAACCGAAAAGAATTGTTGCCTGACCTAGAACAAGATGGGCTACTGACTGCTATTGCCGCTCAACCTACAATTCTTGACGAGATCAAACAGAAACAGTGCGAGGATAAATACTTGAAAAAGATCACGGAGGAAATTGATTCAAAGCAGAGGCCGGGATTTGTGTTTGAGAATGATGTGCTAAAATTTCAGAACCGTCTTTGTGTACCCGATTGTGATGATTTGAGAAAACGTGTTATGACCGAAGCTCACAGTAATAAGTTTGCTATGCATCCAAGGAACACGAAGATGTACCATAATTTGAAACAGAATTTTTGGTGGCCTGGAATGAAAAAGAGTATTGCAGACTTTGTGGCTAAATGTTTACATTGCCAACAGGTTAAAGCTGAACATCAACGACCCGCTGGATTGCTACAACCACTCCCAATACCGGAATAGAAATGGGAGCACATTACCATGGACTTCATTATGGGATTGTCTCGTTCTTCTTGAGGTATGGACTCTATCTGGGTTATAGTTGACCGTTTAACTAAGTCTGCCCATTTTCTGCCTGTCAAAACTATTTATAACGCTGATAAATTGGCCAATATCTATATGACTGAAATTGTAAGATTGCATGGAGTGCTAGTATCTATAGTGTCTGACAGGGACTCAAAGTTTGTATCGAGATTTTGGGAGAGTTTGCAACAGGCTCTAGGGACTGAATTGAGATTGAGCAGTGCCTATCACCTACAGACAGATGGCCAAACTGAACGAACAAACCAAACTCTGGAGGATATGCTCAGAATGTGTGTGTTAGACTTCCAAGGGAATTGGGAGACCTACTTGCCATTAGCTGAATTCGTGTATAACAACAGTTACCATTCAAGCATTGGAATGGCTCCTTACGAAGCTTTGTATGAAAGAAGATGTCGTTCTCCGATATATTGGGCTGAAGTAGGTGATAGACCTTTGTTGAGACCGGAACTTGTGCAAGAAACAACCGAGAAAGTGAAGCTGATACAGCAACGCCTGAAAACTGCACAGAGTCGGCAGAAAAGTTATGCCGATATTCGAAAAAGAGAAAGGGAATATGAAGTTGGAGATCACGTGTTTATAAAAGTGACCCCGATGAAGGGTCAAACTCGGTTTGGTGTTAAGGGCAAATTGGCGCCAAGGTATGTTGGACCTTATGAGGTCCTTGAAAAGATTAATCCAGTATCGTATCGGGTAGCCTTACCTCCAGTAATGGAACATATGCACAACGTCTTTCATGTATCGATGCTACGAGAATATTTGAGGGATCCATTTCACGTCCTTGAACCAACACATATACTCTTGAAAGATGATTACACCTACGAGGAAAGGCCTATCCAGATAGTGAATTGTTGGATCAAAAGGTTGAGAAATAAAGAAATACCGTTGGTAAAAGTTGATTGGCAAAACCACGGAGGAACCTATGCAACTTGGGAAACCGAGGAAGACATAATGAAGAGATATCCGGACTTATTCCCATTGGACCCAATGTTGACTCCGAATGAAGGCAAATTGAGTTTGGAGGACCAAACTCTTTTAGGGAGAGAAGACTATAATAACCCCGACCTCCGATTAATGCTAAAACATGATTAATTATGCTTAACAGTAATTTAGAAGGAATTTGGAATTAATTTGCATGTGTATTGCATTATCTTTGTGTTTCTATCTGTTTGCCATAAAATGATTTGTTCATGTTTAAACTTTGAACTGCGAATTGAAAGCCTTATCGGCACTCAATTTCAAAATTGATTAGTGCTTCTTGTTAATTAAAATTTATGAGATTTTATGGCATGTTTAATTAAAATTTGATTAAATTAGATTAATTAATGTTAAATTACATTAGTTGGCCTTTATTACCATAATGCCACTAGGTGGGCTTTGCTAGATTAAATGTTTGGTCTTGAATTACATTTAGAAGCATAACATCTCCTTAGCCATTTCTTGGAGTCAAAACGTGAGCAAGAGAGCTAGAGAGAGAAGAAGTTTGATTTCAACAAAATTTCTTGGAGAATTGGAAGAATTGATGAGTAGTATGAATATTTGAGCTTCTAGGTTTGGAATTGAAGACTTAAGGTAGGGGAATTTCCTTCTTGATTGTGAATTCAAGTCATTTCTTGCATGATTCATGTGGCATTAGTGATCTAAGACAAGAATTGAATTAAACATGTTTAATTAGAGCTTAAATCATGCATGCATGTCCATATCATAACAATTTGAAATGTTTTCATGGAAATTCTTGCATGCAAGACCATATTCTACTTATAGTCCATGAGTTCATCATGATTTTGAGTGTAATCTTGCATTTGGTTACATTTTTAGAGTATTAAATTCAAATGAACACTTGCATGTTTTGTTCTCTAATATTTCTTGGAAGTTTGTTTGAAATTGTGTTCAATTGACTCACCTTTGGGCTTTGATTTCTCAAATTGATCTTTAAAACATGTTATACTATGAGTTTAAAGTGTTTTTCCAGAAAATAGGCCCAAGAGGTTGAGTTTTGAGGTGTTGAATGCTTGGTTTGAGATTGGGAGGCAAATCTGGAAATTCCAGAATTTGGCTTCCTCGCTCGAGCGAAGGATTCCACGCTCGAGCAACCATCATTTGTTCAGAGCTCCGCTCGAGCGAAGGAATGGTGGCTCAAGTGTAAATTGCAAGCTCTCAGATTTTTAGTGCACGTAGACGTACGCTCGGGCGACGAGACCTACGCTCGAGCGAAGGGTGTGTCTCACGCTCGAGCGAGCATCGAGCGTAAAATTTCAACAACCAGTACTTTTGCATTTTTTTACAAACCGCTCGAGCGAAGAAGTCTACGCTCGAGCGACCCCTCTGTTTTGGCAAGCTCGCTCGAGCGAAGAAAGCTACGCTCGAGCGAGACCCCTGTTTTCAGCAAATTTTGAAGAATATTTTCCAAGGCATCTTTGCATCCTCATTTCATCCTAGGCATTCCTAGGCCATGTTTAAGACTCTATAGTGAGGATTAAAGGATAGAAACACACTAAAGCCTCGTTTGGGAAGTGGCTAAAATAGCCAAAAAGCCAAAAAGCTAACTAAAACACATCACATCACCTCTCTACTTTTTTGCACACTTTTTCGTAAAAAGTCAAAAAGTTACTAAAATAGCATGTTCCCAAACCAAGCCTAAGAACCAGCGACGTAAGTTTTGTATAATTAGAACGTGTGTTTCAAGTGTATGTCTGTTATATGCTATGTAGGTCACGTGTCGCGTCCTGTTTGACCTATCTGCTTTGTCTGTCTAATTCAAGATCAACTGTGAGTAATAATTTAGTAAAGTTATGTTCAAACTGTATCTACTTTCTGTGTGATAAAACAAGATATGTTTTCCGAAATGATATGTTCTGTACAATGAATGATTGTTCAATTTCTGATATGTATTTCATGACATGCTTGGCATCATGTGATATCTGTTCTCTGTTACTCGGATCCGGAGGTTCCTTCATGGAACTGACAAGCTATCTGTGCCCGGCTAGAGGTTCCTAATTGGAACTGACAAGTTTACAAGTTCCCAGTCCGGAGGTTCCTTTATGGAACTGACAAGTTATTCTCACCCGGCCGGAGGTTCCTCTATGGAACTGACAAGTATGATCTAAGATGCTTTGTAAGTAATCTGTTAGCGCTAATAGATAGACTATGTATAATTGAACATGACTCATAATTTATGTCTGTATATGATCTGGACAATTGATGAATTTGATACAAATCTAATTATGTTTTCTAAAATTGTATGAACTCATTCATTGAAACCCTTTACTCTGTTGTTATTCACTGGGCTTTCGCTTACAGTTTATATTATGTATGTAGGTGGGACAGCACCTGACCAGGGCCAGAGTTGACGGCCTTCTATTCTGTTTTGTCAGCCAACTATTGTGCCTCTCGAGGATGACCTCCAGGTATGGAAGGATAGATGCCTGCAGAGGGACGAAAAAGTTAAAGAGATGGCGAACAAGTTGGCGGACCTGCAATCGGTCGTCAACTTCATGATGCAAAACAATGTCATAAAGCCACCATTCCCGCTGCATGACACGCCGATTCCAAATGACCAATACCTGTAAGGAGGATGAAAACTATCCCAATAGCCCCTCAGCACACCAAGAGCGAAAGACATTCTCACCAACCTTCCAGGGAAGTCGGACAAGGAGAGTCAAGAAGGGAAGAATCGCGGAGGACACATCGCACAAAGGAGGCAGACCCCAAAGAACATCGGCATGTTCAGGGGCAGGCGCTATGCTTCGACACAACTAATGGAGAAAGGTCGAAGAGGACTCACCACGAGGCTGAAAGTAGTGCACCAAAAAGATTAAAAGCATGAGATAGCCGAGCTCCTGGGCGGACAAAGGAGGACTTAAGAGATTACCTCAAAAAGAAGCAACAGAATGCTGATGCCGAGGTAAATTCCCCAAATAAGCCGATGACACCATTCTCGGTGGAATTGGACAAGTTTGAGGCGTCGAAGAGATTCAGTATGCTGAGTTTTCAAATATACGATGGTAAGTCAGACCCCAACTTTCACGTTGGATTATACTTGAACTCAATGGCATTATATAGTAGGAACGAGCCGTTGCTCTGCAAAGTATTCCCCTTATCCTTCGGGGAGATTACATCAGATTGGTTCCACAAACTACCAAAGGGAAGCGTGAAGACTTGGGAAGGCCTGGCCAAGATGTTTGTGGCCAGGTTCATGATAAACAAGCTATAGCCATTGAGGGTAGATGCATTGATAGCTCTGAAGATCAGTAAGGATGAAGGCCTTAGGGCCTATGCAAAAAGATACTATGAGGTGTTCAACCGAATACTAGAGTGTAACCAAGAGGTGGCGGTCGTATCTTTCAAGAACGGCCTAAAAAACAACTGCCCGCTACGAAAGTCTTTTGCAAAGACACTGCCAAAAAGCATGGAAGAGCTCATGACCAGAATTGAAAAATACGCCAGAGCCGAGAAATATACGTTGGGGACTACGAAGACAAAGCAAGAGAAAGGAAACGGCTCGCCGAAGCGAGACCAAGATAACAATGGGTCGAGGAAGCAAGAGACAGAATTGAGGGCTACACAGGCAGTGACAACTGTGTTCCGAATCCCAATTCATAAAGTCCTGGATCAAATTTGGAATCAACCCTATTTCAGAACAGATCAAGGCCATCCTGGAATTGAAGAGCCCGACGTCGACAAAACAGGTACAAATGCTAACCGGAAGGGCCGCAGCCCTGAATCGGTTTATCAGTAGAAACTCAGACAAGTGCCGACCTTTCTTTAACATAGTAAAGAAAGCCACAGACTTCCTGTGGACAGAAGAATGCGAAGCCGCCTTGGCCGACCTAAAGAAGTATCTGACCACAGCCCTAGTTCTTTCAAATCCAGAACCTGGAGAGGAGCTGTTTTTATACTTAGCAATTTCAGAACATGCAATAAGCGCAGTGGTAGTCCGAGAAGAAAAAGGGGAACAAAGGGCTGTTTACTATGTAAGCAAAACCCTGGCCGATGCAGAAACGAGGTATCTACCCTTAGAGAAATTGGCACTGGCCTTAGTAATGGCTTCAAAGAAGCTGAACCATTACTTCCAGGCCCATAAAATTGTGGTACTAACTGAACACCCCTTGAAGTCCTTACTACAACAAAGAGACTTGACAGGAAGAATAGCCAAATGGGCAGTCACCTTGGGCCAGTATGACCTGGAGTACAGACCGAGAATAGCAATCAAAGGCCAAGTTTTGGCTGACTTCGTGGCCGAGTTCACATCGGAATCCATCGCACATCGGGCTCCGTTGAGCCGAGGTGAACGATGTCCAAGCAAGTAGGAAGAAGCCCAGCCAAATGCAGCAGAACAAAGGAAAAAGGAAAAACTCAGACCCTGCAACATTTACATCAGCGACTCCTTTCGACTGTTTATCGATAGGAGCTCAAACCGACAAGGAGCGGAGGCAGGAGTAGTACTCGTATCTCCCGATGAGCAGATACTAGAACAGTCGATTCGTTTGAGGTTCAAGGCCTCAAACAATGAAGTAGAGTATGAAGCATTGATTGCAGGACTAAAGCTGGCAGTAGCAGATGAAGTAATAGTCTTCTGTGACTCCCAGCTCATAGTCAACCAGACAATGAGCGAGTTTACAGCCCGAGATGAAAGGATGTCAGCCTACGCGAAGAAAGTCAACAGGTTAGTAGCCTTATTTTAGAATTGCCGACTACATCAGGTTAGCTGAGATGATAACAGTCACGCCGATGCACTGGCCAATCTGGCTAGTGCAATACAACCTGGAAAAGCGAGAATGATAATGGTCAAATACCTGTCAGGCCCGAGCATTGAACCACCGATCGCAGAGCACAAAGCAATGTGTGTAGATATGGGACCAAGCTGGATGGATGTAATTATAGCATTCCTAAGAGAAGAAAAGCTGCCAGATGACCACAAGGAGGCACACAAGATCAGATTGAAGTCGGCAAGATTCAGTTTGACAGCAGAAGAACATCTCTACAAAAGATCCTTCACTGGCCCCCTTTTGAGATGCGTACATCCTTCACAAGTTGAAGATTTTTTATATGAAATTCACAAAGAAATTTGTGGAAGCCACACTGGGGGCAGATCACTTGCCTATAGGGCCATTATCCAGTGGTATTGGTGGCCCTATATGCAGAAAGATGCAGAGGCCTATGTCAAGAAGTGCGAAAAATGTTAAAGATTTGCATCTCTAATACACCAACCAAAGAACTGACCGATTATCCGATTCACTTGGCGTTTGCCCAATGGGGCATGGATCTCGTTGGACAACTGCCCCAAGTAACTGGACAAAGGAAGTACCTGCTGGTAGCAACGGATTACTTCACCAAGTGGATAGAAGCTGAGCCCCTAGCTAAGATCCGAGATGTGGATGTGAAGAACTTCATATGGAGAAATATCATCCCCAGATTTGGGATTCCAAGAGCAATAGTTGCCGGCAATGGAACATAATTTGACAGCAAGCTAATCAAAAGCTTCTGTGCAAAATTCAAGATCAAGAATTATTTTTCAACCCCAAGCTTTCCTCAAAGCAATGGACAAGCAGAAGCATCCAACAAAGTTATCCTAGATGGGATAAAGAAGAGGCTGCAAGCAACAAAAGGAAAATGGATGGATGAACTGCCAAGCGTACTCTAGGCATATCGAACTATGCTGAGAAGATTAACAAAGGAATCCCCATTTGCCATGGCTTATGGCACAGAAGCTGTCATCCTCTTGGAGGTCAGTATCCCAGGGATTAGAACCCAGGGAGTAGAGAATGGGACTAATGATGTACTCTTAGCCCGAGATCTGGATCTTTTAGAAGAAAGAAGGGAGAGAGCTGCAATTCAGCTGGCAGCATACCAGCAGCAGCTTGCCAGAGCTTATAATAAAAAGGTCAACCCAAGAGAGTTTCAAATCGGCGACCTCGTTCTAAAGAAAGTTGTAGGCAACAAGAAGGATCCTAGAGAGGGGAAGCTTGACCCAAATTGGGAAGGACCCTACAGAATCATCTCAGTACTGGGCAATGGGGCATATCGGCTTGAAGATAATGAAGGCAAAGAGTTGCCAAGGCCTTGGAACACTTGCAATTTGAAATTTTTCTATTATTAGAATTTTGTGTCATTTTTGTTGAAGTAAATAAATAAAGTTTTAGCTTTTTATATATGTTTATACACTTGTGACTGATAAAGATACATAACGTTGTTTCTGGAATACATGTATAATGAGAACCCAAGTGGAACTTAGGTTCACATCAGGGGGCAGAAAGAAGAGAAATAATGTTTAACACTTGTTGAAACTTGAGAAAAGTTTACAAGTTGAAGTTAAACCGAGATGATGTTTAACATTTATTGAAACTTGAGAAAAGTTTACAAGTTGAAGTTAAACCGATATGATGTTTAACACTTGTTGAAACTTAAGAAAAGTTTACAAGTTGAAGTTAAATCGAGATAATGTTTAACACTTGTTGAAACTTGAGAAAAATTTACAAGTTAAAGTTAAACCGATATGATGTTTAACACTTGTTGAAACTTGAAAAAAGTTTACAAGTTGAAGTTAAACCGAGATAATGTTTAACACTTGTTGAAACTTGAGAAAAGTTTACAAGTTAAAGTTAAACCAAGTTTGTAGGACCGAGGTATGTCACCCCGAAAAGGTTGCACAAGGGTTGAAATATATATTAAAGATATACAAAATATTCTAAGTATAAAAGCATACAAGGCAAACATGCAAGCATTCAAAACAAAAGAGTTGAATTAAAGGCACATCGGTGATGAAAAGAGTTTACATTACTTCAAGGAGAAAAACAAAGTACAAAAGACAAAGGAAAAAGACATCAAAACTAAGATTCCTCAGCATCATTAGCAGGCTGGGTCTGGATCTCGGAAGACTATTGGGAGGACATCTCAGCCACCTTCTCGGCCACAAGCTCAGCATCAATCTCTTGAAGAGTCTGATCAAGGCTCTTGTCGACGAGAGGTACGTCCAATGATGCCTGCTCAGGGGTAGCTTCCTTGGGAACCTCCTCAACCTCCTCATCTTGACTCAAGTCTAGGACTTGCTCATTTTGAGGAGGAGATTTGGCCCCAGCAACGTCTTTTGACTTCCTCACCAAAACCTCCTCCTCAGACTCAGAGTCGTCGTCGGCGGATTGGCTTGGAGTTGGGGGGAATGGCAGAGGAAGGACATCGGCATTCCTGAGGGGGGAGTCCTCGAGGACATCAAGCCTTTTCAGCAAGGTCATCCTACCAAGGGTGAAACCCCTGTTACATGGCTGTTTCACTTACTTTTCGTAGTCTGTCATAACATCAGCCACCCCTTCGTTGTAGCCCTTCTCGTCGGCAGCCTTGACTTCGGCCTCTTTGGTGGCCAGGGCGTCTTGAAGCTCTTTTTGGGCCTCGGCCATCTTATCCTCGGCCTTTTTCAACTGGGCTTGAAGGACTTTGTTTATCGCCTCAGCAGCACCAACCTTTTCTTCGGCATCGTCCTTGGCTTTGATAGCGACCTCGGCCTGATCCTCCAGAGTCTTCATCTTGGATTGCAAATTTTTATTAGTTTTCTGAAGACTGGAGATCTCCCTCTTCTTCTCGGCCAGCTTCTCCCAGTTCTCGAAATATTGTACTGAAGAAGAATGGGCATGCTGGATGGCCTGCGAAAAAATAAATCAAAGCAGAGGTTACTACAAAATCTTCTAAAGTATAAAAAGAACGAAAGAAAAACGACAACACTTACTTGAACAGAACGCTGAAGCATCAGAGCATAGTTCTCATACTCGCTCAACTCGGCATTTCGGTCAAGATCGCCGGGAAGTAGCAAAGCGATACTAAGTGCAACGCCGACATTGATGTCATCGGCGCTATCACTGGCCATAACTAGCTTATCTTCTAGAGTGATTTGGGGGGCCCAAGGGGCATCGTGCTTTGAAGATCCTGAAGTGGTTGCAGTAGATGACCTCGGCCTCTTTGATCGGATGGACTCGGACGGTTGGGCCTCGGCGGGCCTCTTCTCGGCAGCAGATGTGGTTTTCTCACTTGAAGCCAATTTCAAAATTGGCAAAGCATCCTCAGTATCAACCTGAGTCACCTTTGCTTTGGGCTGAGCCTTCTTGATTCTTTTTTGCTTTGGTAGAGGTGGGTTTGTCTTGACTGAGCATCAACGTCGGTAGGAATGTTGGCCAAAGATCCTTAATCGCTTTTTGGCACCCATCTTGGCGAGGAAAATGGTTAAATACGTCTTTGTGGCCGGGATATCGGGATCAGATATGGAGCCAAGGTTGACAACTGCTCAGCTGGATCAGAGGTTGATCCTTGGTCGGTCCGAGATGTGGACGCGACTTGTGGAGTTGTGGCAGAAGGTGGAGAAAGGCTTTTCTTCTTCTTTTTTGGGACATTGGGAAAAGCTGACTTATAAGTGGGGATGAAGTTGAGAAGCAGAGGGGCCTTCCGCTTGTAGACTGGCAAATCCAAGAGTTTCTTCAAGTCTTTACTGGAAAAGAAAGACTGACGGAAGCCTTTTGGTGGTTGAGGAAGAGCTGCAAAAAAAAACAGACATCAGAAACGAACAAAGTATTAAAGGCTTTAAAAAATAAGTTAGTATGAACACAGGGCTCTTACCATTGCCCTCTACAAAAACTGAACGAGGAAGAGGGTAAAGATGGAGGTCCTCGTCTGGAGCAAACTCCCAGTTCCCCGAGGTAATGAAGTAATCGTCTCCAGCTCCCTTGTTGGAGTCTGAGAGGTCGGCTACGATTTTATACTCTGTGGACCTCGACTCAAGGTAGTAAACATAGCCCGTATCTTTTTTAAGGCCACACATGGTATAGCAATATTGGATGTCAGCTAAGGTAATCCTAGCATTTTCTTGTTTGGCTAAGGCTATGATACCGTGAATGACTCGATAGGAATTGATGGCGAGTTGCATCGAGTTCAACTTATAGTAGTGTAGTATCTCGCGAAAAAGGGTGTTGAGTGGGAGCTGAAGTCCGCACTCAATGAAGGCTACCACAAGGAATGGCATAGAATCAGTTGTAGGCATGATGGAGTCATCCTCCCCAGCCAACCTCAGATGGACGTCGGCAGGGATGGAAAACTCTCGCCTAAAGTATTCTAATTTTGTCGGGGTGTCTACCCTATGCTTCCATATACCCATGGCGTCGGCTTAAATGGAGGTATCAGATTTCAGGAAGAAGTATTTTTTGGAGGGTTTAAAAGACCTCGACTAAAAACCTAAAATTGTACTATGGTAAGGGTTTGTACGGATCTAGAAGGAATTCGTTTCAGTTTTTCTTAAAATCTGTGGGTTCTACAAACAAAACCCAAAACCTAAGTCTGTGGGAATAAAGATTGAAGGCAGGAATTTGGAAAAAAACACAAAAAACAGAAAACAAAAACGTGCTTTAGAATCAAGAACAAGGGTGAACTACCAAGAACACTGTGACAGAGTGTGTGAAAGGGTACAAGGCTAAGAACAATGGCAAAAGTGGACAAATGTGTGTGCAGGTTGTGAATACTCAAGAACAGATTGAGCAAAAACAGAATCACGAGGCAATCATACTCAGATATATGAACAGATCAAACTAATTAGAGTCACAAGCAAGTTCGCAAAAATGACAGGAATTCAAGATATCTTCAAAAACTGAAACAAGATATTAAATCGAGAGGAAATAGTAACCCACCGAGGAGGGGAAGCCAGAGTTGAGATCGCCGAAATCAGACAAACGGCGGTAGCAGAAGAAGAGCCTCGCCGGAGGAAGATAAATGATGGTGATAGCAAAGCTTGAAGGCTTGAAACAATGGAGGGTTTGAGAAAACTAGAGAGAGAAAAAGCTTCAAAGACGATGAAAAGTAAAGAGACAAAGAGAAGGGATGTTGGTTTTGTCCAAAAACATGAAAAGACGGCAAAAAGAAATTGATGAGCCTAGAAAAACGGATTTGTCAGACAACGCATACAGGCACGAGACGAATTAAAGGCACGTCACAAACACGATCCAGTAAGGGAAAGGCACGTAACCAAAACGGTTGAGTTGTTATATAAAACAGCTCATACGCGTAAGGAAGCTCTTGAAATTCTTGATCTTTAAGAAAACATGTCGGCCAATAATAATGATCTCGACTTAAGCCGATGTACTGACAGAAAGTTCTAGTATAGGTTCCATCACCTCAGGATGCCAAGGTAATAGAACCTAGGGGGCAGTTGTGGGGATATATTTTCTGAACACCAACATATGGCCAAGGTGACGCCGACGACGTGTCAGCCGAGGTGCCACGTATCTTGGTTATGGCACCGAGGTGATATCGGCAAGGCCGAGGTTATCTCCGAAGATATCAGAATCCGAGATAAGCAGATAAGGCACAAAAGTCCTAGATTATGAAGGGACTCAGCCTAGATAAAGATAAAACTCTTAAGGAGTTTGTCTCTATCTATTGAAGAGTCCTGGATAAGCACTGAGCTAAAGTCCATTGAAGCTAGGCTTCTGTTGGAACAAGGATTGAGTTAACTATAAAAGAAAGGCACTCCTGATAGATCTAAGGTACGCAATTTATATTCTGAATAGTAAATTTAGCACCATTGATTATCTTTGAGAGATATACTGACTTGATCGTCGGAGTGCCCCCGGGTGAACGAACCACCGCCGGAATCTTCTCTTTTCAATTGGTCGGCCAGTGTCATCTATTCTCGCCAAGATTTCTAACCGATTCTTGAGTTGGCAGTGTGGTCGGAAAATCACTCACACAAATACATACTTATTTAATCATATTAAAATATATTTAAGTATGAAAATATCAAGGCATTAAGTTGAGGGTATTTGATAATTCTATTCAGCACTTAAAACTGAATGTATGAAAATTTAAGTATCAGTTTAAGTTGGGGGCATTTAATCACAATTGATATCACTTAAAAATTTAAGTACCTCTTAAAATGAAGGTTAAAATTTAAAAAAATTTAAATCATATAAAACTTACTTAATTTTGATTGAATTTATAAATATTATATATAAGTATCAATATACATTATTATAAACTCACTACCATCATAACAGCCACCATCATTCCACCACCACCACCACCACCATATAGGAATGACAACGAGTCGGGGCGGGACTGGGGATCACACTCCTCGTCCCCGATCCCCGATGGTAGAAATTTTCCCGTCCCCGACCCCGGCCCTGATCCTTGACGGGGAGCATATTACCGCCTCCGCTCCCTAACGAGGATCAAGTTTCCCTGACCCCAAAAATTTCCCAACCAAAATAAAAAAATACGACAACAACAACGGATTGAAATGTTTATTCTCATGTTTGATTAAGGAAAAAAATAAAAATAAAATAAAAATATATTGTAAATGATTTCTAGAACCAGATCAACTAAAACAAGAAACAAAAAAAGTCAAAAGCAAAAAGCAAAAATAGGAGCTAGCATAGTGGAATTGAAACATGAGCCAAGAATACAAACATTCCTTGAAGAGTTCTACACAGGTACCCAATAAGAGCTAGCACAGAAAACCCAAACTCTCTATCACTGTAGCATCTATTGACCATCTTCATCGATTAGAGGGTATCAAAGGGAAAAAGAGAGAGAGAGGATTTCGGAGAAGAGAGATCGAAGGGAGAGAGATTGGAGGAAGGGTTTTAGAGAGACAGAGAGAGGGGGAAGAGGAAGGGAGCCTAAAATGAGTGAAAGAAGAGAGAAAACATATATATATAGAGGGGTACAACGATAATTTCAAATCGGGGTAAACGGGGACGGGGGACGGAATAGGACGGGTCCAGGGCTGGGGAAGGTATCACCGTCCCTGGCTCGAAAATGATCGAGAATTTATTTTTTAATACCATCCTCAGCCTATCGAAGGTATTTTTTGAGAAAAAACCATTCTAATCGGGGTCAAGGGGTCGGGTCCCCGTCGGGTCGGTTTCAAAATGTCGTTCCTACCACGATGCCACCAATATCACTACCTCTACTGCCATACCACTACCACTACCACTACCATCATATCACCGCCGCCATTACCGCCGCCATTACCACCACCATCATGTCGCCGCCTTCTTCTTCACCATTGCATTATTGTCATAGGCACAACCATCATTTTATTACCACTACCATCGCTACCGCTAACCACTATCTCGCCACCACCACTATTATTGCCACAACCACCACCACCACCACCATCACAATATAAAAATTGAAATATACAATTTGAAAATAATAAATTTTAAATTTGATCTTATACATATTAAATAATTTATTTTTAATTCATCACTTAAATTTTTATCCAAATAATTTTTTGATTTAAAAAATTCAACATTCAGTTTTTAATACTTAATTTTTAATTTTATCAAACACCACCTTGGCTTGGTATAGTTTTTATTAAATTAAAAATTAATGATAAAAAAAAAAAATTATTTTCCCACATCTTTTTTGATAATTAATTTTTTTTAATTTATTTAAACTATTTCTACTACTTATGTTGTAAGTATAAATTACACTAAATATACTTGACAAAAACTCTCAAAATAATATTTAATTTTTGAAGGAAAAAAAAAAACGTTATAAGCTGCACCACCAAATTAGATAGAGAGAGGAGCTTATACACAGAAATATCCAGAAATGATTGTGTAGATTTAACTCGTGTTGTAAAGCTTATAGGCAAAATAAATCTAAGCCACATAATATTGATTTTCTCGGTATGTCCTAGAAAAATTATTATACATTTTTCATGAAACAAAATTTTAAAATAAAATAAAAAATTCAAGGTACTTGTTGACAATCTTCTTCAACAAAAAAGACAAATTTTGCAAACCAAAAACTCTAAGAGAGTGTTTGATTCATAAATTTATGAAAAAAATTAAAAAAACAAATAATAACATCTAATTACATTTCACTTACGTCCTTCACTTGCGTCTCGCGCACAGCCTAAATGCTTTTGTGAAAAAGAGCTCATCTCGAGTTTCCAACTTAAAACTTAGAAACAATCTAAGCTTATGAGCATTTGCCCTGTTTGGTAGAACTGTAAGAAAGTGCTTATAACTTATACCTTAACAGTTTATAGTTTATAATTATGAACATAAGCTGATTTCTGACTTATAAATTAAATTTCTCCTGCTCCACTCAAAGAATAAATTAATTTCTGACTTACAAAAAGCTAGGAGCTATATTATTAAACTAAATCAAACACATCAAAATAACTTAAATTAAACTGAAAGCTAAAATAAGCTGAAATTAAGCTGTACCAAACAGGGCTATTACCAGAGACCCTTAACAATTAACTCATCCATATTCTAAAATCGTGTAAATCAATGGGAAAAAAATAAGACTAATCCAATAATCTTATCCATTCAATTTTATTGCACTAATTTTGTAATATATTTTTCTAATCAGATTTATTGATCCTTTTTTGTTAATCTCTTTGAAAAGAAATATGATAAGACCATATCTATAATTACAAGATCATTTGGTTTTGTAACTCGTACAATTTTACAACATACTCAAATAACACAAAAGAATAAAACCAACTTTGACTTTGGCTTTGGCAATTTAATCACCACTTTGGTTATGTAATGGAAGGTACTAGTCGTGATTTTATTGGTGCAGTTTTGTTTAGGCAAAAATGGTGTTGAATTATGTCGTCACATGCCAATTTGGTAGTGACACATAACCGAACACCATTTGTGTCTAACCAAAACCACCACAATAAAATCTAAGTATATTACATGCGAACACCACAATATATCACAATCAACATTGGCTTCACAATTTGCACACCACCAAATTGGCCAAAAAATCGAATGCTACAATTTGTGCATCATAAGTAGAACTTGATATGCGCCCAAGAAAGTGTACTTTTAGATATTGAGAACAGAATCTCATGCCTCACTAACTATATTATAAAAATGCAGTACATAGTAACATAATTACATAAAAAGGACATAATATCCAATTTAACTTCTTGCATCTGGAATGAAGGACTTCACGCACCATGGAATGGAACATAATAAAACCATCAAAAATTTTATTGAATCTGAAAAGGCAACATTAGTCCAGACTTTACAAATTACAGATCCTGATTAAACACCATCTACAACAAAACAAAGGTTACATTTGTGATCACACAATATTGATGTAACACCAAGGGAGACAATAAAGGAGCAGAGGAAAACGGGAATCTAAAGAGGTTGGAACCAATCCAAGCAAGGTCTTGTAATCTCTATAATCAAATCATCTCTAACTGATAAATCCAACATAACAAATCCAAAAATACTCATTCAATTTAGGTCTCATAAATCCATGAGACTGCCTCCTACAGAAATAGTATAAATCATGATGCGCAAGACAAGGATAATTGCAACATGAAGCATCCTCAAATCAAGAATGGATACAAGAAAAATTATCAAATGCAATTTAGACAGACTTAGCTTTCTATGCTACATTTCAAACGAAAATTGCAGAAAATAAACTACTCTCACAGCCAAGTGATAATAAATTATCATTCAGTATTTGTGATTTATCTAAGTCGATGCTGAACAGCCAGCACATAACCATTATTCTAACACTAAGAAATGTATCTACACGACACTGCAATAACCATACACCTTCGTTAACAATGCAACCACACATATAAAACAAGAGAACCAAGTATAGTGATACAACAAATCGTGTTCCCTAAGAGCATGATCTGACTAGAAGACTAGAATTTGCTTTATTGTTTAGCAAGAGTTCAAACTGGGGGCAGCATGAGTAAGTCTAAATAGTTGGGGGCACCATAGAAACAAAGTGACTAAGGAAAGCCTTGGATATAATTACTTTTGAGTGACTAGTCAATGCTTGGAAGATGGAATTCATCAAAAGCCTTTGCACACCATCAAACAGATGTGAATTATAAAAATAAAAATAAAAAAAGGGTACATGACACTGACATACCCACAGAAGTGAAGACCATTCGTAAAGACCAGTGATGAATAGCTAACCATTAAACTGCTTCATTGGGCAACCCATGAACAATTGTGACTGAAATTTTAAGTGCATACTATATGTACCCTTATTAGTGGTTGTGTACAGTAACACTTTCCTCCAAAGAATCTGCATAAACCACCAAAACAGAAATAATGTGTAAATAAGTAAAATGATAATACAAAATAAAAGATTATTGTGGTGCTTCAAGATATTGATGAAAAAAAAACCCTGAGAACACCAAAAAAAGAATTTGATTTCATTGAATTATAACATAAAAAATGGGTTTTCTTTTCTTCATCAAGCTAAGAATAGAAGGTTAGTAAAACCACAATTGCATATCAAGTCACCAGCCTCCAATAAAAGCAGGTTATAAGCTTCACATTATTAGTGCAAAACAAGCCCTCAGATATCATAGCTATCATCATTCATCAATCTTGAATCCTTATGATTTTTATTGACAGCCTTCAACACCACAACACAACACAACACAACACAACACAACACCACACCAATAATAATGATAATACAATAACCACCACCACCACAATGATTATGATGAAGATGATGAAGAAGGCTTGTTAACAAAATCTAAGCAACATCTCAAGAGAATGAATTCCATCATTAGGCACCATCAAAGATCTTAAAATCTAAAATATATTTTAGTAAACAGAATACATGTTTAAAAAAAATTGTAAGATCAACAACAATATCATATCAGTAACTCAATCCCCTTGCTAACTTGCCCAGCAAAAACCACCACTTCAAAAACACTTATAAAAGCCCTCAGATCTCATAGGTATCATAATTCATTGTTGGTTGAAGTCATATGGTTTATCATTAGAAGCCTCTCCCAACTAAATAATAATAATAATAATAATAGAAGAAGAAGAAGAAGAAGAAGAAGAAGATGACGATGGTGGTGGTGATGATGATACTGAAGATGGAAGAGGCATCCAATGAAAACCACAGTAACCACTCAAGATAATTAGTTATCCATCATCGGGCATCAAAATCATTTCAACTGATTTAAAAGCAAAAACATCAGTATATTTGCAACAAGGAACTACAACCAAAGGATAAAAAAAATGTCTGATACATGATAGTTTTAGAAAGTCCAATGTAGCTTTCATTAACATTCCAACCCCTTAAAAAAACAGAGAACAAGTATAGAGGGAAGCCGAAGAAGCCACCACATTGCCCAAGGCCACAAATTGTGCCCCCATCACAGCAAGATCTATCTAAAAGCCAATAATTAGCTCTATTGTTTTTGTGGGAGTTAAAACTGTGGGCAACAGTCAGCTAGCTCTATATAATAGTGTACCAATTGAAACGAAGTGACTGATGAAAGCCCTCAGTTCTCATAAGTCAGTCGTCTTTGCGTCTTTTTCCTGTTTCTTTTTTTATGACCATTGATAAGACTCCTTGTTTCGATAAAATTCATCAAAAGCCTTTACACACCATCAAACAGTAATGATTAAAAAGGGCAAATTACACTCACATCCCCTAATATTGTAAAAGGGTAAATTACACTGACAACCCCTGATGGTCATTTTGCAAAGTCTACTGATGAATAGAAACACCATTAAACTGCTCAATACAATGGGAATTTCCATCATTAGCCAACCCATGTACACCAAATCACAAAAAATAATAATATTAATAATAAAAAATAACAGGAAATATATTATACATGCACATAAAAGGAGAAATTTAAGACCCATGGTTTAGAGATAGAAAAATTAAAAATAATAAAGTTAGATTTTGTCTTTCTTGCAGATCTACAGAAAACAGAAGCTGAACTGATAGGAAGGCAAAGAAAAAATAGAAGGATAACGAGATGCTACAGGTATACTCGCAGAGTGAATTTCAAACAACAAATATATATACATATATCAAATAAAGCCCTATTATAAATGGTTAGTTTTAATTAAGAGCCTGTGCAAATCATCAACATTGCTAACAAGAAAGAAAGAAAAA
The DNA here is from genome assembly GCA_025200525.1 of Camellia lanceoleosa. Lineage (NCBI taxonomy): Eukaryota > Viridiplantae > Streptophyta > Magnoliopsida > Ericales > Theaceae > Camellia > Camellia lanceoleosa. The sequence goes on from CM045766.1 coordinate 98,148,285, forward strand.
AAAGTAACGGTGAAGGTGAAGGTGAAGGTGAAGGTGAAGTCACAGCAGCAAACAAGATAGTACAGGATCAAAATGAAAATCAAATAAGTTCTACTTTTATTATTAGCTCACTATGACAATGCTAATATGGCTGATTTATATGTAAATAGGACTGTACAAATTTCATTATATTCTCCATCACCATAGCACACATGTAACTATTAAAAGAACCAATTGCCATGATCCAGCATGAAATATTTGCGCAACCAACCATATGAATTCCAAGTGGGCACTAGATACTAAACTCACCAAGCATTGGTCAAGAATACATGAAGTAAACCCACGATATGCGACAAGAAAACTAAGGCTAGGTTTGGCATCTCTTCAAAAAGTCACTATCCTATTTAAGCCACATCATCTTATTTAAGTCACATCACCTCTTTATTACATCACTTCAAACCCAACCATATTACATAAAAAGTCAAAAAATGCACTTATTTAGATCATTCCAAACAACCCCTAAAACCTATGAAGCATGGACACTTCTCTGGAAGCAACGTATGTGTGTTGGACACGCGTCAGACACGTGTCCGACACTCTACCTAATGTGTCCCCTTTTTTTTTGGATTTTTGCAGCTGGACACTCTTTCGGACACTCTTGGACACGTTATGGACACGTTGAAAATAGAGAAACCCAAACCCAAGAGATAGAGAAATACCCTAACCCATTGAAGAGAGAGAGAGAGAGAAAGTGGAAGAACTTGTTGAAGCCCATCGAGGCTAGATTGAGGTATGTTCTTCCAATCTGTGTGTGTTTGTTCGACTCTCTCCCTCTGTTCGGTGCTTTGTTCATCGTCGAACCTGTTCATCTTCTTCAACTCTCTCTCTCCCTCTGTTCGGTGCTCTGTTCTAAGAAGTATGGACATGGATCTGTGACACGACACGGATACAACACGGACACGCAGACACGTTAATTTTAAAAAAGTGCAAGACACAACACATTAATATATTATTCAAAGATAATAAAAAATACAATATGACACTAATTCTTATAAATTTATATAATTGTTGTTTTATTATTGTATTTTAAATTGTTTTGTTCAAACTTATAATTAGGCCAAGTTTAGCATCCTCAAGAAAATTTAAAAAGTCAAAAATTCATTATCCTATTTAAGTCATGTCATCTTATTTAAGTCACATCACCTCTCTAACACATCACTTCAAACCCAACCCAAATCCAACCCATATTTCATAAAAAGTCAAAAAGTGCACTTATTTAGTCTTCCCAAACTTGGCCTTAGTTTCATATATATCTAATTGATAGAAACGTGTTAAGCGATTGACACGTGTGTCTTCCAAGTGTTCAAAGAGTGTCGAATCTTTAAAAAAATTTGAAAAATGTGTCCTAAGAGTGTCCAAAGAGTGTCGGTGTCCGACACAGATACGTCACATTCTTAAAAGTGTCCGTGCTTCTTAAGCTCTATTCTTTGTTTCTTTCGCATCTCTCTCTCTCTCTCTCTCTATGTTCATCTCTCTTGTTCGCTCTCTTCTTTTTTGTTCGACTCTCTCTCTCCCCTCTTCGTGTTACTGTCTCTCTCCCTCTTTTATTCTTTTTTTTTTCTTTTTTTTTTTACCTTTTTGTTTTTAGTAATAAAAAAAAATCTTTTTTCCCCTCTTTTATTTTTTTTCTATATTTTTGTTTGCTAAACATTAACATATAAAATAAATTACTTTTATTTGTAAAAAAAATTAGGAATGATATTTGATATTAAAGTAAATATATAAATAAAAATAATATATATATTAATTTTACATATAATAAATAAATAAATTTATATATATTAAGCGTGTACCTAACATGTCATGTTCCCTATTTTTTAAAAATTTGAGTGTCCACATGTCTGTGTCATGTCCCATGTCCGTGCTTCATAGACTGAAACAATACAAAGTTATGTACAAAAGAAAAACATTAATACAATCAAAAGTGACCTTGGTTGTTAGGCTTAGTACTTTTTTGGTTATGAACCAAACTGGTATTAGTTATGAGACAATGTGGTGTTTGGTTATGAACTCAGTTATAATATTTTTGGGTGTTTTCTAACAAATCAAAGTAACCTTAATTAAGATGTTTTTTTTTTTTTTTTGGGTGTTTTAGTTATGAACTAGTTTGGCGTTGGTTATGACCGAAATTGGTGAAGATATTGTGACTAAAATTTTGCGTGCAGACCGTAAGTACACCCCTTTATGGGGGTTGTGTACGGTATCACTTCCCTCCAATGAATCTGCATAAACAACCAAAAATAAATGACATTTAAACATGTAACAACAATAAGATAAAATAAAAGATAGCTATGGTCTTTCATGGTCTTGATGCATAAAAGTCATGGGAACACGCAAAAAGAATTTAATTTCTTCATCCTATAACAAAAAAATTTGGTTTTCTTTTCTTCGTCGAGCCAAGTTAGACTGGCAGCAAAGATGATATGCCGCAGAAGATTAGCAGAAACACAATTGCACATCAAGCCACCACCCTCTAAGAAAGGTGGAATATAAGCTTGACATTATTAATGCCAAAAAATGCCCTCAGATATCATAGCTATTATCATCATAATTTATCAATGGTGAATTCTTATGACTTTTATTAACAGCCTTCCCCACCACAACCACAACAAAAAATAATAATAATAATAATAATAACACCACCACCACCACAACAATTATGATAAAGAAGGCTTGTTAAAAAAATCTAAGAATCATTTCAAGCGAATGAATTCCATCATTGGGCACCATCAAAGATCCAAAAAAATCTAAACCATATTTTAGAAAACAAAATTTATTAAAAGAAAATTCTAAGATCAACATCAGTAGCATACCAGGGACTGAAACCCCTCATTATCTTGCCCAGCAAAGACCACTACTAAAAAAACACTCAAAGCTATTATCATAATTCATTGACAGTTATATGGTTTATCATTAAAAGCTGCTCCCAACATCTAAGAAGTAGAAGCAGCAGATGAGGCAAATTCCAAATGAAACCAAACTAACCACTCCGCATGGTTACTTCTCCATCATGGGGCTACAAAGCATTTCAACTAATTTAAAAGCAAAAAATTTCAGCATAATTGCAATTTGCAACATGGCACTACAGCCAAATAAAGCTTTCTATGCATCATTTCAATAAATTACTGCAGAAAATAAATTGTAGCTTACTACGCACCATTTCAATCAATAACTTTTTCTTTTCTTTTCTTTTTTTTTCTAATAAACAGGAGTCGTGTCCTAGGCAGCATCCTTTGAAACCACCCAAAAGCATAAACCTGAGAATCAGGCGACACCACCTAATCGCATGATCTGGGCAAATGCCAAACTCGAATTGGGCATGGAGAACCTGAGTTGCTCAGAACCCAGTTTAAGCAAATGATCAATTAATATTTGTGGTTTACCTAAATCATTGGTGTATGACCTATACAAAACCATTATTCCAACACTAAATCTCTACGCAACAGCATAATATGCTTGCACCTAAATTAACACATTCCAACAGCCAAAAAAACCAGAGAACAAGTACAGTGTGACCCCAAAGCAACCATATTGCCCAAGGACACAAGTTGTGCCCCAAAAACAGCAAGGTCAATCTAGAATCCTAGAATTAGCTCTATTGTTTTTGAGTAGTTCAAATTGTGGGCAGCAATTGGCTAGCCATAGATAGTAGGGCACCATCGGAAATGAAGTGACTTATGAAGAAGGCCCTCAGTTCTCATAACTCTGTGAATAGTCAATGGTATGAAGATGAAATTCATCAAAAGCCTTTGCACACCATCAAACAGTAACAAAATAATTAGGGTAAATTACACTGATCCCCTCGTATTATTAAAGGGCAAATTACACTGACAACCCCTCCCTGATGGTCATTTGTAAAGGCTAGTGATGAATTAAAACCACTAAACTGCTCAATACAATGAGAATTTCCATCATTGGGCAACCTCTGGACACCATATCAAACACCCCCCCCCCCCCAAGAAAAATAAAAATAAAAATAAAAATAATAAAAAAATAATATACACAGAAAGAAATTTAAGATCAATAGTTTAACGGGTGAAAAAATTAAAATTAATAAACTCACAATTGTCTTTCTTGCAGAGCTACAGAAAAGGCAAGCTGAACTGAAAGGAATGCAAAGAAAGCAAATATAGGAATAACGCGATGCGCAGTGAATTTCAAGGAATATACTTATGTTCAGTACCTGAGTTCCATCATACTAAGATTTAACTGCAACTCCATATAAACCAACCTCTCAAAAAAAAAAAAAAACAGATTAGGCCCACTCATAAAAGGCTTGTTTTCATTAGGAGCCTGACAAAAACATCATAATTGTTTACGGAAAAAACACTTAATGATCATGATGAAGGTGCTAGTGACAACAGTGATGAAGGTATAAGATCAAAACAAAAATCCAATCAACTGCTCCATATAATATATTCTCCATCACCATAAGGCCCAAGTAGCAATTGAAAGTACATATTGCCACTTATTCAATAAGGAATACTTGGGCACTCTTGTACATTAAAAAAATAACTTACATAATTAATGAAACAATAAAATGAATTCCAAGTGGGTGCTAGATATCATACCATTACTAAGCTCACCAAGTCTTGGTAAAATAAAATATGTGAAGTAAACTCATGATATATTATGCCATTTTATATTTGAAATGGTTCGCCAACCTCACCGCAATTTACTATATTGTCTCAACATTCAGCATTATCAAGTAGTAAAAATATAACTCTCAATATCAGGCATCGCCATGATAGCTGCATTTCCATATAATGTAATCATCTTTTGTTGACGTCCAAATGAGTCTCCAATAGCCAGAAGAAAACTAAAGCAGTATAAAGTAAACTAAAAATAAACACATTTTAGAATCCATTGAATCTTCATACACCACAACTAAATTATACAAAAACAAGTAACAATCATAACAAAGGTGATATCCCACACATAAACAGGTTTCCTCTTCTAAAGAATTGCTGTAAGACCAGAACATAACTATTATTCCAACACACAACACTATAATATGCATGCACCTTCATTACTATTCAACCCCATAAAAGCCCAGAGAACAAGAACCGTGAGACCCTGTAGAAGCCACAAATCGTGCCCCCATAACAGAAAGATCTGCCTAGAAGCCTCAAATTAGCTCTATTGTTTCTTGGGGTAGTTCAAACTGTGGGCAGCATTTGACTATGTAGTAGGGCAGCACCATTGGAAACGAAGCGACTTCTGAAAGCCCTCAGTTCTCATAATTCTATGTGCATAGTCAATGGTATGAAGATGATATTCATCAAAAGCCTTTGCACACCATCAAACAGTAACAAATTAAAAAGGGTTAATTACACTGACATCCCTGAGATTGTTAAAGGGCAAATTACACTGACATCCCCTGAAATTGTTAAAGGGTAAATTACACTGACCACCCCTGATAGTTGATTGTAAAGGCTAGTGATGAATAGACACCATTAATCTGCTCCACACAATGAGAAATCCCATCATTGGGCAGCCAATGGACACAGTTGACAAATAATAATAGTACTAACAATAACAACAGAAAATATATATAATATACAAATAAGGGAGAAATTTAAGTTCCATAGTTCAGATATGGATATAAAAATTAAAATTAATTCACAGACTTTTTTTCTTGCAGAGCTACAGAAAGGGCAAGCTGAAATGAAAGAAAAGCAAAGAAGGCAAATAGAGGGATAATGAAATGCACAGAGCGATTTTCACAGAATGTAATAGTGTTCAGCACTAAAAATCTGAAGTTTACTCATCCTGAAGATTTTTCTGGCGTTCTGTAACTCCATAAAATCTAACTAACCCCTCAAAAAGAAATAAATAAAACATCGGACTGCCCACTCATAAAAGGCTAGTTTTTGTTAAGAGTCTGTCCAAATCATCATCATTGCTTACAAGAAAGAGAAACTAATGATGCTGGTGATGGTGATGGTGATGGTGATGGTGACACAAACAGTGATGATGAAGGTAAAAGATCAAAACGAAAATCCAATCCAATCAACTGCTCTATTTAATATATCCTCCATCACCATAAGGCACATGTAGCAACTGAAAGTAAAATACCACTCATCCAACATGAAAATTTTAGGCCCTCTTTTGTACATGAAAAAAATAAGTGAAATAATTAGCTCACAGTAACATGTGAATGATGATGATGATGATAGGCTTCCAAAGGAAACCAAAGTAACCACTCCACATAATGAGTTATCCATCATCGGGCATCAAAGCATTTCAACTGGTTTAAAAGCAAAAACAACATCAGGATATTTGCAACATGGCACTACTACCAAAGAATTTTTTAAAAATTGCCTCATACATGATAATTTGAAAATGTCAGATGTAGCTTTTTATGCATCGTTTCAATCATTAACTACAAAAAATAAATTGTAGCTCACTATACACTATCTCAATAATAACTTAGTAAATGATAGCTCAATACTTGTGATTTATCACTAAAAAACAACTATTATTATAGCAATAAAAAATAACTAAACAAGACACTATAACGTGTATGCACCTTCATTAATATTTCATTCCAACCCAATAAAAATACAGAGAACAAGTACAGTGAGACCCCGAAGCAGCCATATTGCCCAAGGCCAAAAGATGTGCACCACAACAGCAAGATCTGTCTAGAAGACTAGAATTAGATCTATTGTTCTAACATATAAAAGCCCTCAGTTCTCATAACTCTATGTGAATAGTCAATGGCAGTAACATGAAATTCATCAAAAGCCTTTGCACACTGTCAACCAGTAACAACTTATAAAGGATAAATTACAAATACACTCCCTTAGATTTTTAAAGGGTAAATTACACTGACAACCCCTGATGGTCGTTGCAAAGGCTAGTGATGAATAGGAACCATTAAACTGCTCAATAAAATGAGAATTTCCATCATTGGGCAACCAATGGACACCAGATCACACCCAAAAATACAAAAATAGTCATAACAAAAAATATATTATCCACGGTGAATTTCACAGAATATGCTTATGTTCAGTACTGGACCTAGTTCTATTGTTTTGGGCCTGCCAACCCATGGCCTGTATTTGCCCTTAGATCCAAGATCTAACTGACTCGCACATTAGAAATGAGCACTTGTGGGAGCCCCTAAGATTTCACAGCTTTAAGCAAGTCATCAATAGTTTAGATTGTTTGGTTCTGATTTTCAAAAAATAGTTTTCAAAAAATTTTATCTTTATATTTTCTGTATTTTAATGTTTTCAATGAATTTTTTTAATATTTTAAGCAATTTTAAAAAAAAAAATTTAGACACACCTAACATAAATACACTTAAAAGTATAATATTTATAAATTAAAAAAAACCTTTAAAAAATACACTAAATACAAAAAAAAAAAAAAAAAAAAAAAAAAACGAAAATTCAATACATTTTTATTTTTGTGTATTTATTAATTTTTTAAAACATTTTTTCACAAATATTTTACTATTTAGATACATTTAAATAAGATGCATCTAAAAAAATAAAAAATTGCTTAAATTTAAAAAAATATTCACTAAAAACAAAAAAATACAAAAAAAAAAATCAATTTTCAAAAAACTGAATTCAGAAAACTAAAACCAAACACACATGTTATTCTTAAAGAGCCTTAACACCACTGTACATAGACAAAGACAATTAACTTGCCCTGGAGGTCAATATAAATTATCAATGCATAGAAACATACTTAAATGAAAAAATAGCAACTGAGATAAGGATCATTTAAGTGGCAGTGATGCATTAAGAGCTATGATAAATAAAAACCAACCAACAACTCAATGCAATGGAATATATATATTGTATCATTAGAACTTCAGTAGTAAAAAAGAATTCAAGCGGAGGAGGTGACTGCTATTGGAAACCGCCCGTGAGCTGGGGAAGTGAGAGGCCATACCACTGTTCCATCCCCTTTGGAGTATTAGGCCTCGTTTGGGAACCAGCCCATTTAGCCAAAAAGTCAAAAGTTACTAAAAAAATCCAAAAAACCATACCAAAAAGTCAAAAATTCTCTTTTCTCTCTATTTTTTTCACATCTTTTCGTAAAAAATCAAAAAGTCATCCCAAACATATAATTTTTTTTAGCTCATATTTTAGCTAAATAGTCAAAAAGTTACTAAATTAGCATGTTCCCAAACGAGACCTTAATAATTTTGAAAAGGTCAGATATAGCTTTCTAGGCTGCATTTCCATCAATAATGCAGCATATAAACTGCTCAGAGCCCAGTGCATATATCATCATTCACTCATGTCATATGGGTAACACAGTGGCTTAGGTTAGGTCACATTCCCCCAATAAAGAGGCTCAATTTTGAGTCTCCTCAAAATTACCTATAAAAAAATATCAGAATTTTGGCTACATAACCAACAAACAGAACTTTTTTTATATAAACACATCCATACACAGAAAATTATTCAATGAATCCACCTTCAGAATCTACAATGCAAGCATATGAGCACAGGTATTTGGGGCTCTAGACTGACATAAACTGCATGATGCCTAAAAGTTGCAAAACACATGTAAACTAGATTATATCTTGTGGGACCAGCCCAATGTTTGACTGTATGTGGACCAGAACTAGAAGCAAAGATGCACATTAGAATAAAATGGGTGATCAAGGGCCTCAAGTCTCATAGCTTACAGTTTATATCCATGACATGACAGTAATGCCTTTACATGCAGTAAACCAGTGTGATGTGTTTTGTCATTTCCTTTCTTTTCTCGCCCCTTACAATCCAGACAAAGGCTTATATATTTTTATAACCTCAAAATAGCAAGAAAGCTGCAAGATTTATATAATATAATAAGAAAAACAATTGGTACAAACATGTAAAGAAACACAGCAAAAGAAATCTGAAGTGGAACTAATAAAGAGAAAACCCAAAAGAGTCTTACTTGCCCCATTTTCAAGCCAAGACTGGACAGACACTCCGGCTAAAACCAAATGCATTTTATAAATTTGGGTTGGGGGTGAAAGCGGTAGAAGTAAAGTTTAGTAACAAAGATCATGAAAACGCTCTATACATTGAAAAACCCATCATCAAGCAATCTATAAAAGCAAATACAACAAAATATAAAAGTGAATCACTCAATCTACCAGGCATATTGCATAAACACTGAATATAAAACCCAATTTTTTACCCCAAAAAAAAAAATAAAACAACAAATGCAGCTCTAAATATACAAAAATAGCATGAAAATACAGACCAACAAACAAAAATCGAAACTTTTGACAACGATGCCCTCAGATCTCATAGCTTCAAATAAATCATCAACGGTTTATAACCAGTCGCTATCATCAAATGCCTTTACAACCCTTATGTGTGTGTGTATGTGCATATATATATATATATAGAGAGAGAGAGAGAGAGTGGTGGAGGTAAAGGCAAGTGATGATTAAAGACCATGGAACCGATCAACACATGAGATTTCATCATCAGGCAAGTATTGAATTTTATACATATATATATATATATGTGTGTGTGATCAATGTGTGTGTATTTTTGTGTACAAAGAGTAGTTTTAAGATACATATACGATCGAGAAAGCAGAAATGGCGAGTGAGAGCTTGGCGATGAGTTGACTCAGAGATCGGCATTTTCACGGCTGAGCTGCCGAGGAAGACAACGGCGCTAGAAGCAGATAGGGTTGGCAGTGCAAGTCGATTGTTTTATAGGAGAGTTGAATTGTCCGTAATAACCTTGTGTAATATCGGAAGTGCCGTTGGTGGTTTTCCTTATGTTGTGTTTGGTAGCAGAAAAAAAGATGAATTTTTTTAAAAAAAAAATTCCAAGTAATGTTAAAGCATCTTCAATGATTTAGCAAATTTTTTATTAAATTTGAGTAAAAAAAAAAAAAAATTCTTCAATCTGATACGAGCAGTTCCAACCGTTGCATTGTAACATTCATGAAAATAATGGGGACGTCTGATGAAACGACCGGTCGATCGATCGATTAGGCTTCTGAATTATTTTTTTTTTCCTTCTCTTTCTGTTTCTCATTTATTTTTCCCGCCATTAAATATTTTACATTTTTTTTTTTGCCTTCAATAATGATTTCTTTCTAAAAATTGAAATAATCACATTCAATTGATCCACATACAACTAACTGGTTTCTCAACACTATGAGTGGGTTAAATACAACAAGAACAAGAGCAACTCCACTCAACTAAGCCTAATTCAACAAATTGGGTGTCCTTTTCCCTTTTTGTAGGATTTAAATACAACGTAAAACTATATGTCATATTTGTAATTTAGAACTTTCTTTCATTTTCTTTTTCTCAATTTTCTTTGTAACCAAATCCAAGAGGGTTTATCAATTCTAGACCCAAAGCATTTATTCACTTCAAACTAACAAAAAACAAAATAAAATAAAAACCCATAAAACAAAATGGAAGTTGAATAAATAGGGGACAAGAAATCCCAACCTGATCAATTCTTTGCTGATTTTCAGGAGTGGCATCGACACCACGATCAAGCGGTGCAATGGCCTCGAGAAGCTCTTCTTTGATAGGTGTATTGAGTGGTGGTGGGTTTGATTGGGAAAGAGAGGGAGTGGAGCTGGAGAAGATGGAGGAGTTTTGGGAGTAAATGTGAAGAGGAAAAGGGAGTGGTGGTGAGGATTATGTAGGGGGCAGAGTGAGAAGATAAAGCCATGGTAATTGTAGGTTTGGAGTTGTTTGGTTTTTAGCCTTTTAGTACTGGTTGAAGCACTGCACAACAAGTATGCAATTTTTTTGTGAGCAAGGGACGATCGGTGGGACGACCGATGGAACAACCAGTCGGACGTACGCCCGATTGTCCGGTGGGGCCACCTCCAACGTAAACACACAGTGTTTTGGTGAAACCTAACCCAACTCCTCAATCTGGTGAAACTCTTGCTCCATTCTCAATTTGATATTAGTTTGGTGAAACTGTTGGAGTGAGAAAAATAACATTTTTTCATCAAATTTAAATCTGATGATGAATTTGATTTACCGTTAAAAATGATCTTAGAAACCTCAAAAAATTTACCAAAATTTTTACCAAATGTCTCATATGGGCATGGGATTCACACAATGTGGGTTTCACGTGGGTCCCACACCCAGGTGAAATATTTGATATAATTTTTAGAGTCTCTAGTATTTTTGAAAAATTCACTTTGGTATGTTTCTTGGAGAAAGGGCAAGAAAAAAATTGGAAATTAAAATTTTTAATAAGCTTCAAAATGATTTGTATCACTTTTGTGAGGAATATTTAGAAGGGAAATCAATTTACATGACATAGGGTTAATTTGATATGTAAGTTGATTTTTTGACTTTTCAATTATTTTAGTTTGGGATTAAAAAATCTCATTTGAAGTAGACTTTTTAGATCTTTTGACTTTTGTGAGAGAAAAAATTTAATGATTATGGTTGGATGTAACATTTTGTTTTATTTAATTAAAATAATATATTTTATCCTATAAACTATTTTAGCCCCAACCTTTATCCCAAATGGAATATAATTCTAAGGTTGGATTTGGCAATTTTTTTGTTAACCTTTTTTTAGGATATTTTTTTTATATATAATAAAAACAAAACGAAACAAACTTCTTATTTTTAAGTTATATGGTTGGATGGTTTGGGTATGGTTTATTTTTTAATTTATTTACTTATTCTGAATATGAAAATACACATAAGAAAGTAGATAAATGATGTGACAGAAATAAATCAATAAGCCGATAAACAATTTATTTAACGTATTGCCAAACTCTTAGACTGGAGTTACATGAAAAGTAAAAAATATTTTTTTTAAGCCGATAAACAGATACTTTTTTTCCTTTAGTGATTTTTTTTTTCTTTTTAATGTTTGAATTTTTTTTTTATAAGCTTTTTTAGATCATTAAATTTGAAGGACTTTAAAACTAATATAAAATTACACAAAATTTTTTAAAAAATATACTCATTAAATTTTTTTAAAATCTAGTAAGCTTACATTGTTGCTCATTTAAAGATTTTACTCTCAATAATTTCTTTCTCCTCTTCGACTACAGTATGTATGTGCTATTATTTCTATAACTTAAGTTCATGTTTGATTCACAAGATTAATAGTGAAGTATTAATAATCCTATTAAATTAGTGTGGTATTCACTATCCAATTGGATTAATAATCCCACCCCTACCCCTATTACTAATAATCCTACAAATTTGTTGGATTAATTACCCATTAGATTAATAATCCTAAACTAAAATGTTAAAACAAACATAGGATAATTGGGCCTACGGATTAATAATCCCAATCCCATGCTCTATTTCACCCAATCAAACATGCCTTAAAAGAATAAAGATAAATCATACTAATTTCTCTTAAGATTTCAAAAAACATATAGTTACTCTTATAATTTTGATATATTTACACCTATATTTCTTTTAGTATGATTAAATAGACAAAAATCGATACAAATAGTGTAAAGACATAAGAATAAATAATAAAAATATATATTTCAATATAAAAGAGATAACATTATTTTTTTGTTCATATAGCTAATAAATTATTGATAAAAATTAAGTTAAGTAGTATGTGAATTAAAGCGTTAATAAAGTCTAATGTAATTATTTTTAAATTATGAAACTTATTGTATTTTGTTCAAATTTCAATGAAGATAGTATAATTTGCTAAAAAAACTAAGAACAAATACAAAAACAAAGTTTAGATACTAGTAATTTTTTACTGCCCTTCATGGCCACAATGAAAATATATTATGAATTCACTTTTTAAAAAATTCTATTTTTTAATTTTTCTTATTTTTTTAATTTTATTGATTTTTTTTTAATATTTTAAGCAATCTTTTAACTTTTAAACACACCTAACATAAATACACTTAGAAAATATAATATTTGTGAAAAAAATCTTTAAAAAATTTACTAAATACCAAAAATATCAAAAAAAATATAGAAACTCAGTACTTTTTTAAAAAAAAAATATTTTTTGTATTTATTAATTTTTTAAAATATTTTTTCACAAATAATTCACTATTTAGATACATAAAGTAAAAAAGTGTACTTATTTAGATAATCTCAAACCATCCCTAAGTAAGGTACATCTAAATAAGTAAAAATATTGCTTAAAATTTTAAAAATATTCACTAAAAAAAAACACACAAAAAAAAAACTAAATTTTCAAAAAACTGAAACCAAACTCACTGATTAATTTTTCGTACTCTTTTCACCCTTTTTTTTTTTTCTTTTTTCTTTTTTCTTTTCCTCCAACCAAACATGATTAATTGGCAAACATTTATGTGCTTTTGGGCCTGTTTTGAAGACGCAAAATTAATTGTCATGGTTGGCGGGTAAGGCTGTTTGGGCTGAACCAAATAAAAGTTATGTATTGGGTAGGACATGCATGGAGTGTAGCCCCAACACAAGTCCATCAGTTTAGGTTTATAATTTATGAGAAACTTACCAATAAGTCTTATATATAAAGTTCAAAACTTATCTAATTTCAAACAAAAATGAGTGAGAGTTTTAAAAGTTGAGCTCTAAAATGGTATTAAATTGTCTTTTTCCTACTCTTGTTTTTTCTTTTACCTCTCTCTCTTTTTTCTAATTTCTTTTTTAAGTGATGCCAGCTCATTAGAGCTGTTGGAGGACAGCTCTAATTAGAGCTCTTTAGCAAAGCCCAATTCCAAAACAAAACATTTGTATCAATTGATCCTATATATATTTTTAATTGTTACCAAAAAAATATTTTTTTTAAAAAATAAAAAATAAAAAATTTACAAACGCTACTACATTCCGCTTTATCGATGGTCACCTGAGACTCGGAATGTTCAGCATCACTGGAAAGTCACCGGAGTATCACCGAAAGTTCACCGAAGTGTTCTGAATGTCAATAGAAGTCACTGGAATGTCCGGAACGTTCTTTGGACGTTAAGAACATCGTTGGAGACTCACCGGAATGTCCAGAATATTGGCGGAAAAAAAAAATAAATGAAAAAATTAGAGCAAAAAAATATAACAAAATGTGCTAAATATTGATAAATTAAAAGATAAAAAATGTAATGACAAAAAAAGCAACAATGAAAAAAAACATATGTTATTTTTTAATTTTTGTAGAGTTTAAATAAATAATCTACAATATTGATGAAACTGAAAAGTAAGTTTTGAAACTGTAAAATGTTACAGTTTCAAAGTAAAAATCTATTAAGCATTTATTGTTATTAATTAAATTGAAAAACATATTATGAAATTGCAAAATTTTACAATTCTAAAGAATATTATGAAATTACAAATTTTTATAGTTTTAAACCATGATTCATTCCAGCACAAAAAAAATTGAAACTAAATTTTTTTACAGTTTTCATCGTATGTAACTAAAACTCGAAAATAACTTGTTTAGAACTTGAAATTTTTTTCCATTAAAACATGAAAAGAGAAGTGTATAGCAAAGAAAATGTAGAAAAATTAAAAGATCGAAGGAGAGAGGCAAATATAGAGAGAAGATTGTATTCTAGCAACTATTTTTTTGTTTAGATTTAGCTACATCAAATCTAAGTAGATCTACTTCTTTGTCGGAAACATATTTTCTTCACCGTCGGTGAGGGTGAAGTAAGGAGTCGGCAGTCGGTGGTTACCGGTGAACTCTAATCGATGGTAATCGTCGGTCATCGATGACTATATATCAGAAAAAGAAAGAGAAGAAGTAAGATGTAGTTATTCATCGGCGATAGCCGAAAATCAGAAAGAGGAAGTGACAGAGCAAAACAAAGGTCGAGAAGAAAAACGTTATAAAACTTTTGAGTTAAACAAAAAGTTATGGGACTAAATAAGTTACACCTTTTTCAAAGAAGACTTCTTGATAATTTGTCCATAATTTATCTTCTTTATTTTTTAAATGGTAGTCTTATTATTGTCCCACCAAAAAAAAAAAAAAAAAATAAAATTATAAGAGGCTTATCTTATCTAGGGTTACTACTCAGTGTTAATTTCCATCAAACATAGGTAAAAAAACAATACTTGAATAAGAGGAGAGATATATTTTTCTTTGTATATTATGTAGAAAAATGCTTGGGACTTCTAAGATTGTTGTATTATGTAGTCTACTCATAATGAGAGTGGGGCCAATGCCATGTGATGATGTAAGTCTCACTCTCATTAGAGTCACTTTATTTTCTATTGCATTTTCTATGGCCTAGTCATAATGAGAGTAGGGCCTCTAATATGTGATGATGTGGAACTCATTTTTCTTGTAAATAGAGAACAGAAATGATGAATCCATGACAAAATTGACAATGTTTAATACTCAAACTACATTGAGTTAATATGGTTTAGTTCTAATAAAGATTAGTTTGGTCTTAAATTTAAAATTTAGAATGGTCATAATTACTTTTAAAGATTGGAAAATGTTAAGAACTTCAAATATTTTACTAAATATTCTACCAAATGTCTTACATGGGTATAAAACTCACACTATGTATGTCTCACACCCATATGAAACATTTCATAAAATATTTGAGATCTCTTATATTTCTCTTTAAGATTTGGCTATGTTAATTGAGAGTCATTTATTAATAGCAAATAAATTAATGAGCCTATGTTATGGTTCATCTTCAATTAAAGGATTGGGTTTGAATTTGAAAGATATTGAATGTAGTAAAAGTGATTCAACTATTAGGTAATTTAATTCATGGCATTCAGCCTTAAGAAAAATTTGAAAAATTCTTATTGCCAAAAGTTAAAATGTTTTAAAAATTTAATAAAATAAAGTTTTATTTTAATATTTAATTTAAAACCTCAAAAAAAAAAATCCTGACATAATGCAAAGTTATGTAGAAGAGACAATTCTCTATTTGGCAGATTATCGATGCGCTGAAAACATCTTTTAATTAGGACTGATGTTAAAGTCATGCTTTGGATCACCATGGCAGAAATCCAATAACTTGGTAGTTGATTTGTTGACATCAATGAAGCTCAATAATGTTGCTTTGTGATCTTTATGAGCAAGTACAGATGCAACAGAGCCAGGGATCATGTCTTGAAAAGCATCCTCATCTGCTTTATTTTTATGCCTTGTCCATTATGTATGGAACAGAGCCAGGGATCATGTCTTGAAAAGCATTCTCATCAGCTTTATTTTTATGCCTTTTCCATTATGTGTGTACGGTTGAGCTTGTCGATGAAGACTGAATCGTCTAATCCGATTTATGAGTTTATTTTTAAATTTTATTTCGATAATTTAAACTATTAATGTGTAGAATTTGTCGAGTAATATATCTCTGTAAAAAATTATATTGATTAGATATTAATAGCTATTTGATCGGATTAAATTGTTGTCAATCGTTTATTTTTTCACTGTCTATTTTTTTTTATACTAATCTGATACAATCAAGTAGCTATCAATATTCGATTAATGTAATGTTTTATAAGAATATAGTACTCGACGAGTTTTACACATTGAACGATTTAGATTATCGAAATAATGCCCAAATATAAACCTATGAACCGGACTGAATGGTTTAATCTTGATCTCAAACATGGAAATAGATAAGCTGAACCCATATATATGTATGTGTGTGTGTGTTCGTTCCTTCGTCAAGAGCATTTTAACCTTTATGGCAGGCTTTTAACCAGGTATTGCCTAGGTAGTGTAGATCCAATGTACGAGGAAACCTTATTTTCACAAATTACATATAGATTGTTTTTATTATTAGGCGAAGAACCGAAATTCTTCATAAAAGTATTGTGAATTTTGATTCAGTTGCTGCTTAGTTGGTCTAAAAAATTTAGGAGTTTTCTTAAGTGTGCAAGTGCACACTATGTGCCACTTACACAAAAAGTGTAAGTGTAAGGTATAATTATAAGTGTAAGGTGTAAGTATTGTTAGAAAAATAGTACCAAACTAAAAGGAAAATATAATTTAAAATTATTCAAACGATTTTTGGGCAAAACCAAAAACTGTAATAAATCGACATATTAACGTGATAAAACTTACAGTACATAAATAAATAAAACCTGATCGGTCGAGTGTGTGTGACACTTTCCTTAAGAAGGATTTAATGGACGCCTATCTACGATCAATGTCTTGCACTAGCAAAGACTACTATTCTTTGTGCATGAACTCTCTTTATAGGAAAATTAGACTCAAGAAATATGAAGAATAAATGCAAAGTGAAGAAGAATGGCAATTCCCTCTTATAAAAAGAAGTGAGGGACTAAGAATATAAAGACTTCTAAGTGACTCTTTAGAAAAGTTGTGATCCTTCAAAAGGACACACCATTTCATCTCAAGAGACACAACCATAGGAGTAAATTTAAATTCAAATTTTCCAACAATTATAAGGTGTAAAGTGTAAGTGGGTTGCATATGGTGTGCAACCTCAAAAAAGGTGTAAGTGTAAGGTTTAATTTTTCACAAAAGGTATAAGTGTAAGGTGTAAGTGTAAGGTATAAGGTGTAAGTTACACACCATAACCAAATCCAAAAATTTATTCTTTTGAATTCCAACCTTAAAATACATCTCCACAAGTGTCAAATATCGTCTCATAAATCCATTATGGACATCATCCACCACCGATCCCACTTTAGTGCAAGCTTGACCCTAACTCATGTTTGACATGTGGCTTGGCCCCTACTTGGAAGCATTGTCGGCAATGGCCTCAAAGGTTTGTCCTTTTGAGTTCTAACTCAAAAATCACCTCTATAATAAAGTCATGTGTCGTCTTGTTAGTCTATCTTAAACATCATCCGCAACCGTTGTAGAATGCTAACATAACCGAGGACAATGAAATTCAAAAAAGAAATGAGGGTCTAGAGGGAATTTGTACATCTCTATCTATTTTGATGTACTTAACATGCCTTTTAATGTATTGAGAACAGAATAATCCGCTAAAAAAATGATAAATTACCAATAGATTTGATAGTTAGACTTATTAATTTCTATATTGAAAGTTAGTTATAGTAAAATCGTTGTTAAAAACATTTTTTTGTGACAATTTTTTTTTTATGTCAGCAAAAATTTACAATTAGCGACATTTTTTGTCACGATTTTTATAAATTGTCCATAAAATTTATAATTATTGATTTTTTTTGTAACGAATTTCTTAAACTGTCGTTGGAAGTTAAAAATTAGTGACTTTTTTGTGATGATTTTTTTAAAATGTCCCTAAAACTTATCATTAGTGACTTTTTGTAATAAAATTTTCAAATTATCGTTGAAAATTAACAGGGTAAACTACACTTTGCACCTTTACATTTTGCACCAAATCTCACTTTGACTTCTACACATGAAATCATGTCAGTCAATCCCCTGTACTTCTGGTCAAATCTCATTTTGGTTCTTACATATGAAATTATAACAGTCAACCACTTATATTTTTTTGTCAAATCTCACTTTAGTCTCTACACAAGTGTCAATATCCTATTTTTGTTACTCAATTGTTTAAATCTTTAACTAAATCTAATCTTGTGACAAAAATGTGACTACAACATGAGGGTAAGAGAGGAAAATTATCTATATTTTCTACCAATACACACTATGTTTCAAAATTTACATCAAATTATGACTGTATTAGACTAAAACAAAATGCAAATTGTGAACGATTAAGAAGATGAACTAGGATTTTGCATAAATTGGAATCATGAAACTCTATTTTTCACGATAACACAATTTTCTGTCTATTCATTTTCCTTTCTCTTTGATTTCTTTGTCGCATTTTTTTTTATTTTAAAAATTCTATTTTCTTACCTCTTCGTCCTAATTTTTAACATACGAACACATATATATATATATATATATTATATAACTCTCAGGTATTTATTACGTAGGCCAAAGTGTATTGGTTTGCCTCTCTTACTCTCATTTCGTTGTTACATTTTTGTCACATGATTAGATTTTGTTAAGAGATTTAAAAATAAAGAAATAGAAGAGAGACATTGACACTTGCATAGGGACTAAAGTGAGATTTGAGTAAAAGTGTACGGGGTTTACTGTCACAATTTCATAGGTAGGGACCAAAGTAGAATTTGACCAGAAGTGCAAGGGATTGATTGTTATGATTTCATGTATAGAGGCCAAAATGAGATTTGGTATAAAATGTAGAGATGCAAAGTGTAATTTACCCAAATTAATAGTTAGTGACATTTTTAATAGTGTTCAATGAAAAACGCTGTTAATTATCACAGAACTTATTAGACAATAAGTCCATCTATTAGGACCTACACGCAAATCTCAAAAAAAAAAAAAAAAAAAAAAGAAAAAAAAAGAAGAAACAAGTACTTAAATCTTGTGAATCATTTGGCAGTTCCATTTCCAAACCAAACTTAGCTTTTATTCCTAAGGTTGAATACCCATGACTTACAATTCAGTCAATTCACTGTGAACTCATCTGATCACAACCATGTCATTCACAAGGTGATGATTTTGATGAACACCACATGTTTGAAAAAATCACAAGAATAAATCCTATACACTTTTGTGAGTCCATCTTAGAAATCCATGTCCAAATCCCCCCACTGCTTATCTTTATCTCCCAAAAAGTTAGTTGAGTGGCCACTATGTGAGCCCAATTGCAACCCCATTCTCTCTTGCAAATTCTTTATTCAACCCCCGTCATTCGATCAATCTCAGTGCTCCACCTCTGTTGTATCAGAACACACTGTATGCTTTCGATGATGGTTACATCTGCCTAATTCTTCAAGCAATCATCTCAGGTTGGTTTTCTTGGAGCCCATTTTTCAAAAGAAGACACAGGCGGTGGTGCTCGTGCTGCACTGCACAAACTCAAGCTGCTTTCTTGGTATATTCTTATAGATATCCTCAATACTTACTATATAATACACTTATATGATGTGGTCTACTATGATAATTCCACACACACTACTACCAACTTGTGTATATTTATACCGATATATACATAGTTTTCAAAGAAAAAAATACACATGTTTTTTTGTTTTTCTTTACAAAAAAAAAAAAAAAAAAAAGACGTTTAAACATGCTTGGTATGCACATATGTTTTCAAAATTTTGTTTTGGAAACAAGTAAGTAGAGGTGGTTGTCTGTGGCCAAAAGTGGTGTGGCTTGCTGGAGGTTGTTTTTGGTGGTGGTGGAGGGAGGGAGCTGGAGGTGGTGATGGGTGTGTGGGTGGTGGCCCAAGGGGATGGGGAGGGAGAAATAAATGAGTAAAAATTTGTTTTCAAAATAGATGGAAACAACTTTTTTGTTTGGTATAATTTAGTAAATATTGTAAATTGTTTTACATTTTTTGAAAACAAAATTGACACCAAACGAGTTTATGTTTATAATTTTTAAAACTTCTGTAAACACATACAAAATATTCTAAATACAAAAGTTACCAAACTGAGGCTAATAGTTTCTTTTTCTTGATATATGTTAGTCTTGTATTTATCATTTCAGAACAGTTACACTAGTTTGTTTTCTACTGAATTTGTCCAATCAAGAGGAAGCTAAGTAGAGAAAGTTCACATCATAGCTCATAAAGTATAGGGACACCTAAAATTTTTTATGATTTGGTTTGAATAAAGCCAATGCTCACATGAACATGCTTTCTTCAGCATTGAAAGGAACATACTTCTCAAGAAAACAGAGACAGGTGAACATCGGCAACTTTTTGGGTACGGCCTATTTGAAGTGTTTTTCGGTTTTCATGTTGTTCTTGGCTGGTTTAAGGGTCACAGTTGGTCTAAGCTTCTTGGCCTACAAGCCCCCATGAAAAAAAAAAAATGAAAGGGGATGCTTAACAGTGCTCACTTCTCGAAGTCTGTCAACCGGTGGCGCTTTCAAGACCCGAACTTTGAACCTCATGAAGACAAATCTAGATGTGTTCTCTCGTGTCGGTGTTGTGAAGATCGGTTTTAAGGTTAGTAGTGCTCAATTATTCTGCAGATGTGCTTTGTGAAATTTCACCATTAGCTTTGTGTCAAGTACAAATTTGGATCTTTTGAGGGGGGCTTTTTATGTAAAGTTTGTGAAGATAGGTTGTGTATCAGAAATGCCAAGGATGCTTCAAGTGATTCAGATTTCTGATTTTATGGTTATGTGATAGGTAATGCACAAAATACTTTTTATAAAATAAATCTGTTTATGTGGGGATGCATTAACACTTGAGGTTTGACTTAAACCACAACCAAGTCATACAAATCTTGGTTCATGGATGAATTCCATGATTTTTTGTTTAGTATTTAGTCTAACTGAGGATGTAGCCGCCTTGACAGAATGGAATCGTAAAAAAGAATGGAATTGTGGAAAATAATTCATATAAGCCGATCCCAATTGATTAGGAGATCAAGCTTTGGTTTGGTTCAATCGTGTTGTAACCTTCCTAACATATTTGGAGCAAATTTGTAACACACATTATTGGAGGGCATATAATTAGGTTAGTTATACCATAGCTTTAACTTTTGAACCTTAAAATGCCAAATCCCTCAACCTTACATAACATATTATTTTAAGATTGTTTTTGGTTTCAATATGAGTCTGCTTATATAAACCAACAAATAATTCAAGACTAAAACAAATCATGTTATTTAACACCCTTACTACTTTTTGAATAAAATGTATAATCCATCAATCTCAAGTCATGTTTTATGGTAACTTCATTAGTTTTTTTGCTTGTTTGTTTTTTGAGCTAAAACAAGTTAAATTCAAGAAATAAGTTGACTTTTCGTTGTTTATTTATTTATTATATTTTATGTGTGACAAAAACAAAAACCTTTTTAACTTATTTAATTAAAAAACAAAATAAAGTGGCTTAAATATGATTAGGCGAATCTCCATGCATGTTATGATGGCTAAAAGTGCTAATAAAACTTGAGATTATGCTACAATTAGAGACTGAAATTTTTCCATAAACTTGCTCACTAATTTGATCCATTTCACTTGTCACTTAAAGCTCATTGATAGCAAATCAGCATATGTATAACCCTAGTTGCATCTGTAACAAAGCAACAATTACTAGTATAAAAAAACTCATCACCACCATATCATCAACATTCTAATTACATTTGTAGCATAGCAAACCACATGAAGGAGTATCAGAAGAAAAAACAACCTGCTATATCTAGTTCATGTTTTTGAAAGATCCACATGCTAACTTATTTGCACCTTAAAACATGTCTTGATTTGAAAGGGGGCAAAAAACAGTAGATACAAAACCAATGAAGTACACTAAAAAGCAGAGTAGTTTTTGTTGAAAAGTATGTCATATATTGTTGGACTGTTTTTCTAACAAATCAAAATTTTCAAACTAGTGGTGATCTAACAATCTTTTCAGAGTTTCTTTAGTGACTACATGGGACAAATACATGTTGGAATTGCAAGTCTCAATGTATAATTAATGCAAAATAGGGCATGACCCAACAACGATATACAAACAAGCTCATTTTCTCAATCAAAATACACACTCGTAGAGGAAGCGGAGTGCTCATTTTTGCAACCAAAACACACACTCATGAATCCCATGCACATGTATGTAAAACACATGTTGTAGACGAAGTGGAGTGTACGTGTGAATCGCACGCACATGTATGTGAAACACATGTTGTTGCAAGTCTCAATGTAAAATTAATGCAAACCAAGGCATGACCTAACAACGATATACAAACACGCTCATTTTTGCAACCAAAACACACATTCGTACACAAAGCATAGTGAGTGTGTGAATCCCACACACGTGTGAAACCCACTCATGTACCTTCTCCATGATTGTATATTTGAGCGTAAAAATTCAATGCGTTTTATCTATTATCTTTATTAGGGCATGAACATACCACATATGGCCTGTGTGGAAGCTAATTTACAAACATTCATATATACATATCCAACTTAAACCACCACAATGCTAAACCCTCATCAAGCTCATGACTGCACTTTTGAGCCCTAATCAAAGATCAAGCTCAAGCTCAAACTCAAGCTCAATTTAAGAACTTATTTGGTATGAACTAAAAAAGTATACATATTTATCTTTTTATTTTTTTTAAATCACATTACCTCTTTATTTTTCTACAAATATTTTCATAAAAAATAAAAAATATATACTTAATTAGATCATTCTAAACAATTTTGAAGCTTCCGCTCAATTTAAGAATTAAAAAAATATAATTATTTATCTTTTTTAAATCACATCATCTCTTTATTTTTTTACATATCTTTTTATAAAAAAATATAAATATGCACATATTTAAATTATCCAAAATAACTCTTCCAGCATTTAAAGCTATTTCAAGTACAATCAACCTCTCCACAAAAAAAGTGAGGAATAAAGCTATCTAAGTAGTCTCTCTCTTTCGTTAAAAACAAATAAAAAGAAGGGGAAAAAAACAAGTCATCTCTTCAGCAAAACCTACCTACTAACTCACGTGTGCGCAGAATCTCTATGCACTGAGTAGAAACCTTTTTCATACAGAAAAATTTGACAATAATAAAGGAAGGCTGACTTCCATCCCGTCCGATCACATACTAGAAAGTGTTGTTGAATTCCGTAAAGACCCGCAACATTTAAAAAAAAAAAAAATTTAAACCATTCAATATGTAAAATTCATTAAATATTATATATTTATAAAAAAAATTACGTTAATCGAATATCGATAGTTAATCGAATATCGATAGTTACGTGATCAAATCAATTTTGTATATAAAAAAATAGACAATAAAAAAACAAACGATTAACAGAAATCTAATCCTATGAGATAACTATCGATATCCGATTAACGTAATTTTTTACAAACATATAATACTCAACGAGAACGGCTCAAACGGTACCGTGATAAACCTCACAGGCCCAACATTAGACTAGAGCATAAAGAAAATGTTTCCTTACTCCACTTGCAATATGTGGTCGAAGATGATTCACACTTTTATTTTTCACTCTTTCCAATTTATCAAGATCAGACTGCTCAGTAACAACAGAATTCAAGAGGTTATACCCACTTCAAAGTCCCACCACGACCTCCAAACAAAACATTAGTCCATTCTTAGGCTGTAAGACATGAAAAATCAAAGGCAGATACAATAATACAAATGCTCACATCTTTCTGAAGTTTCTAAGGTAATTCAACCCGTGAAGAACATTAAAAGATAAAATACACGACATGGACAGCTGAACCATCCAAGCAAACAAACATGAGGAACAAGAGAGTAAAAAAACAAAAAACAACAGGGAAGAGAGAGGAAAAAAAAAAGAATAAAGACAAAAAAGAAGAAGAGAAAAGCCCCATTCCAATGTGCGAAGATATTGTTCTGGCACCTTACCGTCTGATTTTGAATTGTGCACTTACTGCATACAAATTTCCCATCCTATGCAACTCTATTGGACTAAAAAAAAAAAAGGAAAAACCCCATTACCAACTAAGTGTTCTATTTCTTTCTTCTATTCACATGCCAGTTTGGTGTCAAAGCTGCTCAAACAGATAGCAAAAGCCTGAAATGCAGATAAAGGATAGCGATAATCCATAGTAAACATATCCTTGCCAACCTTACCGAACTGCAAGATAGTTTTATCATGGTCAGATTGGGCTGGCTGAGACGGTGTTGGTGCACCGGCAACAGGCTGTGTGGCAGCAATCAATTGGAAATTCTTGACAGACGCAACTGTAACTCTCCCCCGGAAGTTAAGGCACCAACACTGCAACTGCTCGTGCCACCTTGGCGCCTTGTTTCGAAGAACTAAAGGTCTGTCTTTTCCTTCCTCTCCTTCCTCACGTGGACCAACAATGTCCGAAAATCGGGAGCTACTGAACTCGGTTGAGTAGTTGTCAATTGATTTCGAGAACGAGATACTCCTGAATGAGTCTTCAAGGGAGCGAGGAAGGAGCTCAGGTTGGCCCGGGACAGTGCCACCTGGCTCAAGGGCTGAAGCAGGGATTGAATGCATGATGCAATGCATTTTGCGTGGACCTCTTGTGCCTAGCACATTCAGTTCATATGTGACTTGGGCGATGTTGTAGCTGCCTGAAGGGACTTTGGGAGAAACTTTTTTTGAGTGGAACCTACGGCTTGTACACCCGGGCGGGGAAAGATGAGCACTATTGTATGGCTGCTGTGTGTCATAAATTATGAATTTTGTGCCAAGGAAATTTGACCTGTTACAAGGGAAATATATAAATCTGAAGGGCATATATCAACCAAATGTGCAATGATAAATAAAAGATTAACTAATTTAAAAATTATATATTAAAATTTTTGGATTTTCTTAGTTGAACCGAATCATGGTCCATTCGAACATCTTCTTTATTGCTCAAAAAGTATATATATATATATGTATACATGTATATCTAAAACACATAACTATTAACAAATTGTCTGTACAACTCATACTGAAGAACACCGTAAAGCGGCAATTTATTTCCACATTTAAATTCGAGCACGCTGTGCATAATATAAATGAACTTTATTAAATTTTTTCTTCAAACCCTTAGACTGAAGGCAAATATTTCGACATACAAAATATACAGTAACATAATCAGGAAGTACCACCTCTTAAATATAAAACACCCATTTATGTCTGAACTCTTAAGCTACAAAACCTGGAGCCAACTCTTCTGAAAAATTATAAGAGGTTCATGAAATTTTGGCTTCAAGTAAACTTTGTATTAACATCTTAGGATTAATCCGCCACACGGGTGTTAAGAAAACCCAAGTGGGATTTGGGACCACAAAAATGCAACTCCATGATCCAAAGAACCATTTATTTTGTTAAGTGGATGCCAGCAGAGATATCCATGGAATAAATTAATGTAGTGAACCCAGAGAATAAGAGAGTTCCACTAATTTCCCTTCTCTTGTCCATTGCCTACCACCCTCAAGAAATAAAGAAAAAAATAAAAAATAAAATAAAAAAAAAACGCCCTTTCTCTCATTCAATTATTACCCTTTCTAGTTCTCAAGAGCTATCAGGAGCAGTAACATATTTGAAAAGGGAGTATTAGTTTTAAAATTTAAATGTACCTTTGCTAGAAAAGCCATCCACTAGTGTGCTCGTATAGATTAAAACAATACACACACAAATATATATATATATACATATAAACATCATTAATAAAAAATAGCAGTTAAACGTAATGGAAATAAGTAGATTCCTAGAAAAGAGATTTGGCAATCAAATGTATGTCAACCATAATTATGAAGACTTTAGCACCCCCAAGACTGAGCAGTTCTTAAATTGCACTCTTACCTTAGTTTTCCTATGTAAGTGCTGCTTGATCTTGATATGTTATCTGCATCCATGGAAATCACATACTCTGTGCAAGTAGTTCGCCGACTCCGTTTTGCAGAAAGAAGAAATTTCCCATTTTCAACAAGCAAGGCTGCAAAAGCAAAGCATTGAATCACAAAAGAATATTAGGAAACAAATGACAAAGGCAGGAAAAATAAATTGAAGGCTATTGATTGAGAGATAGTTTTGAGTCCAGCAAGGTCAAGTGCAACAACTGGATTAACCCTAGCACTGGACTATGAGAAGTCAAGGCTACTAAATTATCACCTAATTGAACTTTATGTTTATTTAGCTAATATAAATGTTCGGTTTTGTTTGGCTTACTAAACTCACCCTGTCTGAGATAGAGCATGCATGATTTGCTACACATATACATAGAAATTGAATAAATAGATTGTTCCTCTCAAAGCAGTGGCAACAATTACAGCTGAGCTAATTGCATAACAAGGTCAGTTGGTCAAAATGAAATTCTAGCAAGCACACAAGTAGAATTGCATACAATTCCAGCACAAAAAGAGAAAATTGGGCAACTATGTTCAGTAGGTAACACTTGGAAGCTATAATGTGGACAATCAGAACACAGCCCTCAATCCCTGGTGCTGGTTTAGTCAAAACAATTAACAAATGCATAGTTGGCTTGTAGAGAAAACCGGGAAGTTTCCAACAGATAAATTCAGAATCAAAAGTGTGTTTGGTTTGAGTTTTTTGAATTAAGTTTTTCGAAAACTGAGTTTTTTGGTTTTCATATTTTTTTGTTTATAGTGAATATTTTTAAAATTTTAAACATTTTTTTTACTTTTTTAGATGCACCTTACTTAGATATATCTAAAAAGTAAAAAATTTGTGAAAAAGTATTTTTAAAAAGTAATAAATACATAAAAATATAAAAAATGTACTGAATTCTTGTATTTTTTTTTGTATTTTTGGTATTTAGTGAATTTTTAAAAGGTTTTTTTCAAATTTTTTTTTACTTTTTAGGTATATGTATGTTAGGTATGTTTAAAAATTAAAAAAATTGCTCAAAATATTAAAAAAATTAGTAAAAACAAAAAAATACAGAAAATAAAAAAGTAGAATTTTCTGAAAAGTGTTTTTGAAAAATGATAACCAAGCATAGTAAAAAAATAAAGGGTTACAACAATACTCTGACAGAGCTGCATTACATATTTAAATAAGACCAGATGCAAAAGACATGGTCTGCTCTGCTGTTTCATTGCGGTCTCATTAATACGCTGATTGAACCTCTTGCTGCTGCATTCATGAGTTCCAGGATTTCCACAAACCAATGTTAGATTCAGAACAACAATGCTGGGATTTTGGTCCCACAGAGGAGCAAGTTTTGTCACACATATCAGAAAGAGCAACTAGTTCTAGGCTAAACAAGGAGGATAAGATGCATCTATGTTTCAAAATAGATGCTTGAAGCCAAAAAGAAGCATGAGCTGCAGTATGCCATGTTGACATTGCATTAGTAAGCTCAGTTCAACAAATCTCACCCAATGCAAATATTACAAAATTATGAACCAAATGATTGTACTTTTGCCCAACTCCAAGACATCATTAAATAAAGAAAAATACGGAAGTTGATAACACTCAATTTAAGATGACCATTGATCTCCATGGGGCAGGTCATGCATAACAAACCAAAGCTCACAAACTAGTAGCAATTAAATGGTTATAAGAAATCCTTCCTTACCAGGGCTAAGGCAAAGGAAAAGGCGGTAAGTTAAATTAGCTTTGTCTCTCTTAATGAAGCACTGAATGGTTCCATCTCGATGCCCTGGCTGTAAAAGAGAAATAAATCAGAAATGTCATGCAGCTTTGGCAGAAAATTTATTCATATTCATTAATTCTATATTTGTATTAATCAAAATGTCATAAGAATGATTCATTTTTAAGGAACATTATCGGTGAATTTAGAAAGTAGCTAAGCAATATTAAAAACCAAAGCAAGACGAGAAAATAAAACCCACCTGCTTCAGGGAGACTGGAAAGGTAATTTTCCCTGAAAACTCGGGGCTTTCAACAATTTCTTTGCACATTTCCCTCCATGACCTGCACACAGCAGCACAGGCAACAACATGTTTGCGAGCAGGCCAAGCATTCTCACTTGCCTCTAACCTCTTAATCACATCACGAAGAAGCTCTGGTGGGAGGCTAGCCCAACAGCTATTCTGGATGACCAGAGGCTGGTCATGCAACTCATGGACCGCGCTATGAGATTTTCCCCTGTGATGTCCAGGTAGCCTCACCTCAAAACTCCGTCTTGATAAGCTTCCAAAGCCATCCCTTACGTCACGGACTATACTGCGGAATGACATATACTCTAGTCCGTTTGAAACCAAACAGAGTGTTTATAGATACTTTTTGCCGGTATGTTTGCATAAAATATTTATTCCACAGCTTCAACTTAAGCCAAATCGCGACTAAAGATCAACAACATTTGTATGCATAGATAACTGCATAACAACAAATGATTTAGTTCAAAATTTTGTCTATGAAGCTTAGTGAACAAAGAAAAGAATAGACAACGACGGATGAGGAAAAAAACAAAAAGAAAGAAAGGAAGATTCCTACAAAAGCAAACTTCACATGTACTTAAAAGCAGAGCCTACTACCAGAATAAACGGAACGCGGGCCTTTTAACTCTTATATATATGTTTTTTCTTTTTAATTCAAAATTTTATTCCTAACCACATTTTTTTATTTAATGCAGAACACTATGAACCACCTTTTTGCATTTATTTGTCTCTAAGTGTTCACATTCAAGTAAAAAAATTTGTTAGCCATAACAATTTTTAAGAAAAAAGAAAATTTTGATAGTTAATCACGTATTCCTGTAGTTTGGGAATAAAGTTTGCCAAACTGTAAAATGGTCAAAGTTCACAGATCGCGCCATTTTGACACTTCAATGTTGTTAATGTAACACCCATGTACTATTTATCCAAAACCGATTATGATAGAAAATCTAAAAAGACCACCACAAAGCATAGGCCACAGGTAGTAAATCCCCCCCCCCCCCCCCCCAAAAAAAAAAAAAAAACGAAAAAAAGAAGAGTAAAATTTTCCTAGAGGCGAGAGCAGAGCAGCCACCACACCATTCCAAAACAGCATGCAAAGATGTGAAAGAAGGAGACAGCAAAGGGCTGGGAAGGGGATTCATGATTGAAAATTTAAAGAAAATTGGAAATACCCAATTGAAGTTTGATTACACACATAATTCAAGTGGGAGAGAGAAATCTATACATATCTGAAGAAAATATACATAAATATGCATACATATAACAATGTTCAGCGATCAGAAATACAATTTCACTTGTTGCCCTTCAGAGTTAAGTGGAAGAGATCCAAATATAGAGACTTTGACAAAACAAAACAAAAGTCATGCATTTAACAATCAGATCATAAAATGTAAATTTAGTAAAAAAGACCCACAACAGAAATTTCAAACAAAAATACCAAAACTCAGCCTCAACTCACAAAAAACCCAATAACTCCATGAATTTCACAATAAAGAGTACACAAAAAAATTACCCAGCTCAAATTACCAACCAATTTTCCTGCATAGTCAAGAGAAAATAAAAACAAAAAAACAAAAGGAAAAAAAAAACCGAGATTCTTGTTCATCAGTTTTGACTAAACAATCAGAGAGAGAACTTGAACACAAATTTTTATACACATTTCTGGGCAGAGTTGAAGAACAATCTACAGAAGAAAGCTTGAAAAATCAGAAAGAAAAAGCTAACATTTTGGGAAAGCTCCATGGGGATTCAGCCATTCAAATACACACAAACATGTAAATACATACACGTATATATATAGATATAGAAAATGAAATCAGAGTCGAGATCAGAAGTGTGAGCACTCTCACCTTCTAATCTATCAGGCCTCCATCACTCAGATCCTTCGCTTTTCCACACCGTTTCTCTCTCTCTCTCTCTCTCTCTCACATGTCCGAAGGCTCTCTCTCTCTCTCTCTCTCTCTCTCTCCTCTCTGTCTCTCTCTCCTCTTTTCGGATTCCAAAACTTATTAAATCCAACGCACGGATAAAATTCTGTTTAGCATTTTATTACAGTTAATCGATTTAATTAATGAAATATGCTAGACATCATAAACGTTTACAAATTTTTTTATTAAAAGTCCAACATTGGAACTGTTTGTTACAACTTTTAGAAGGTGGTTATAAGAGTATTTCTAAATCAATTCTCTCACTAAGAGGATAAAAATAATTTTTTTATTTTAAAAAAAAAATAGTAGATATCACGATTCATTCAAATTTTAATCACAAACTTTCATTTTCTTCTGAATAGGTGTTATCAACCGCAATTTTTTATTTATTTTTATTTTTTTTTAACTTGTTGAACATTTTTTTTAAAACATTAATCATTATTTTCTTCTCTAAAGATTTCTCTCGAAAATATTTTCATCAAAAAGTAAATAATTTTTTCATTAATAAATATTTAATTTTGAAATTTTTGTAAAATATATTTAATATTATATTCATTTTAAAGGTATAATTTCATTCTTTTTAATGATACCAATTTTATAAAAATTAAATTTACATATTAAAAGTTATTTGTAATATAATAAAAAATATAGAATGAATAATATTTTAGAGAGGATCCTCTATTTTTTATCCTCCCTCTAAATATAGAGGATCAACCCAGCCTCTTTCTAAATAGAGATGGATTTAAAGGATGGATTGAAGGAACAAATCTTTCAAATATGAAGTTATAGAGGGTGGATTGGAGATGCTCTAACTTATTTTGATTTAGGAGCTTATACTAGACTGTTTGGTATAGCTTTTGTTTATAACTTATTAGGCAAAAATAGCCTAAATAAACTGAAAAAGTTGATTATTTGAAAGTTGAGATAAAAATACTTTTAGTTTCTGCTTTCTGATTATCAGCTTTTAATTTAAAAAGTTCCCCCAAATAGGACCATTGTCAAATGTCTCACATGATTACATGGGTGTGGGATCATGTGACTCTTACATTCATTTAAAACATTTGATAAAAATTTTGATAAATCTTTTACGTTATGTTTGATTAGGAGATTTGTAAAGGAATTTAAAAAATTAAAGGAAAAATATAAGTAAAATATACCTATATTTCACTTAATTTCATATATATTTTTCTTTTTACTTTTCAAATCCTTCAACTAAATACAGCATTAGAGTTTCTAACATTACTCCTAAGCCACGTTTGCTTTGCTAATTTGGTTAGATAAGATTATTAATGTGATGAGATTGAGTGAGAAGATTAATAATATATTGTTATTAATATAAGATATATAGTAATGTAATGGTATTAATTGATTAACATTAAACTCATAAAATTACATAATCACCTTTATTTAATTATAGAATCATTAAAATTAAGGGACTACCACTCCAATTTGAGTACTATAACCTCTTACAATTTTTCTAACCAAACACTAGCGGGCTCACCTTACTTATAGTGCAATCTTCCTATTCATGGAGGCAAACAAAAAACAGTCCTTAATTAATTCCAGCTCGAACTTCTACAGTCTGCTGGTGTGTAGGGACTGTTTGGTAACATTTTTTTAAAAAAAATTTGTTAAATTATTTGATATATTTTTAAGAAAAATGTTTAAAAATTAAAAAAAAAACTCTAAGATTTGAGTCTTGTAATAAAAATAAATTCTAATTTTTTAATTTTATCAATTTAAATTCTATTCTTTGATTTGTTTTAAACTCAAAGCATTGGTCTATTTTTGTTAATTAAAATTGACAGAAAATGACGTATTTTAGTCATTAAACTCAATGAAAAATATATTTTAGACATTTTATATACACTTATATTGAGTTTAATAATTAAAATATATTTTTTCTGTTGATTTTACTTAACGAAAATAAGTTAATGGTTTAAATTGACAACAAATCAAAAGATTACGATTGACACAATTAAAAACTCATGGTTTATCTTGTTATAATAGTTTAAATTGGATTTTTTAAGAATAATTTCTCTTATTTTTTATCTACAATTTATTAAATCAAAATAATTTTAAATAAGTTAAAAAATATTAATTATCTAAAAATTAAAGAATGAGTATTTTAATATTAATTTATTAATTATTAATTTTCAACTTACTATAGGCGTCACCAAACACTCCGTCCTGCGCTTAGATGGAATTACGTTTGGTAGTGTTTGGTTGCTTGATTGTATTAATATCCACTCATTTTGACAAGGTGTGAAGCAACAACAAATTAGGAGGAAGGCTATAATAATGCCACATTTAACAAACAATAGGCTGTGGAATCATTAAATTAATAAAGTATTAATATATGTGTGGCATGATAAATTAAATATAATAACAAAATATAATTATTATAACTTTGTTTAAATTATTTGATCAAACTTCTAATATCTTATGTGATTCTCTATATATAGGCCTATTTTGGAAAAATTACACATTTTAGCTAAAAAATCACTATTAAAAAATTAACTATTTTCTTTACTTTTATGCGTGTATTTTCATAAAAAAATTAAAAAATTAATAAAAAAATAAACTTCCAAAACAACCTATAACATGGTACGTTTTATTATATTTTTTGTTATTTGTGTTTTTTATACAAACTGTATAATTATTTTAAAACTTTTACCATATGTTATAAGTTCATGCATTAACATGATTCATATTTTAAATATAAAGTCCTATATTAGTTT
Organism: Camellia lanceoleosa; assembly: GCA_025200525.1. NCBI lineage: Eukaryota > Viridiplantae > Streptophyta > Magnoliopsida > Ericales > Theaceae > Camellia > Camellia lanceoleosa. The sequence continues at coordinate 98,181,213 of CM045766.1, forward strand.
ATAAATTTAATATAAACTAACTAATACCATCTTATTAGTTCACAAAAATATATATATATATATATATATTTTGGGCTTCACGTATGAGACGTGGGTTGCATGTCCCAACAGTTGCATGTTGTTTCGAAACGAGGACGCCAATCTTGATAAATGTGTCATATGCAACAGTTCTTGATGGAAATCAAATGGTGATGGTGGTTCAAATGTTCCTAACACAGGTGGCAAACAAATAGCTGCAAAACATATGAGGTATTTTCCTTTAAAGTCAAGGTTGCAGAGGTTGTTTATGTCATCTAAGAAGGCCAAGTTAATGAGATGGCATGCAGAGAAACGAACTGATGATGGTGTCTTCAGGCATCCTGCTGACTCCCTTGCATGGAAAGATTTTGACCGTCGGAATATTGACTTTAGTAATGATTGCCGAAATATAAGGCTTGGCTTAGCATCTGATGGTTTTAACCCATTCAGGACGATGAACATAGTTCATAGCACTTGGTCTGTTGTGCTCATTCCATACAACTTGCCGCTATGGATGTGCATGAAGCAACCATTTCTAATTTTATCCGTGCTTATTGACGGCCCGAAAGGACCTGGTGACAAGATTGATGTGTATATGCAACCGTTGATTGAGGAGTTGAAAGAACTATGGAATGAGGATATGTCAACATTTGATGCATCAACAAATCAAATGTTTCAAATGCATGCAGCTTTATTGTGGACAATTAGTGATTTTCCTGCATATGCAAACTTGTCAGGATGGAGTACTAAAGGCGAATATGCATGTCCTTGTTGCAATAAGCAAACTACATCGTGTTGGTTGAAGCATAGTAGGAAACAATCATACTTGGGTCATCGCAGATTTTTACCTACTGGCCATAAATTCTGAAAGGATAAAGTATCATTTGATGGTAGTCGGGAAGTTAGACTCAAACCAAAATTGTTGTCTGGAACTGAGATGTTGCTACAATTAGAATCTGAGAGTATTTTGACCTAATACAAGAGGGATGACCTTAAGGAGAGGCATAGGAGACAGGTAGAGAAGGAGAAAGCTGGACATTGCACCCATAGTTGGAAGAAAAAGAGTATCTTTTATGAATTGCCATATTGGGAGCACAATCTAATAAGACACAACCTCGATGTGATGCATATAGAGAAGAATGTTTGTGACAATGTGTTGTGGACAATATTAAGGGTTGTAGGAAAATCGAAGGATGGTGTTAATGCTCGGCGTGATTTACAAGATATGAATATTAGAAAACCCCTACATTTATAGTTAAGAGGGTCGAATAAAGCCTATTTACCACCAGCACAATTCACGATGACCAAAGATGAGAAAGATTTGTTCTTGAAAGTGTTGAAGGAAGTAAGAGTTCCCGACGGGTATTCATCCAATATATCACGTCGTGTGCGCTTACATGATAGAAGCATTGGGGGTCTTAAGAGCCACGATAGTCATGTTCTGATGCAACAACTTATTCCATTGGCTATTCGAAGATCGTTACCGAAGAATGTAATTGAACCCTTGATTGAATTGAGCAATTTCTTTAGACAATTGTGTTCGAAAGTGAATCGTACGACGGATTTGCAATATATTCAAGATCGTATCGCTATAACACTTTGTCATCTAGAGAAAATATTTCCTCCGAGTTTTTTTGATATAATAGAGCACTTGTTTATACATCTAGCTGATGAAGCCTTATTGGGTGGAGCGATTCAGTTTCGATGGATGTATCCAATTGAGAGGTATCTTCTTACTTTGAAGCAATACGTGCGTAATAGAGCTGAAGGATCAATTGCTAAAGGATATCTTATGGAAGAATGCATGAATTTTTGTGCACAATATCTCAGTGATGTGGAAACCAAATCTAGTCGACCCGTGAGGAACTATAGTGGTGCTGATAATTTGGGTCATGCTACTGGTGAGAACACAAGCTTTTATCTTGATAATACTTCTTGGGTACAAGCGCATCGGTACATCTTATGCAATACAAGCGCGGTTCAACCATTCATAAAGTAGGTTAAGTCACTCACTCAATATTTTATTATGTTGTATTGAATTTTCAACTAAATTTTTTGTATTGCTAAAATTTCAATCTACCCAGCAAACACCTTGAAGTACTTAAGCTCAAAATGCCTTGTGTCGACGATCACCAACTTCGGCATGAACATTTTGAAACTTTTCACATTTGGTTCAAGGAACATGTATGTATTTAACTCTATAGATTCTAGTTACTTAAGTCGATATACATTTTAAATTTTACATTTTCGTATTAAATAGGTCCAAACTTTGTGAAGGACTACTGATGTCATATTTTCTGAAGAGATTATTCTATTGGCAAATGGTCCTCATAACCTGGCAAAGAGGTTCAACGGGTATATACTGAATGGGTTTCGGTATCGAGTAAAGGCCTTGGATGATCATCGAGCCACACAAAATTGTGGTGTAGCTTTGAAGGCAGATACCGTAAGTTATGCTAGTCGAAAAAACAAGAATCCTCGTGTGGGGTCTGTGTACTATTATGGACAATTGACAGATATTGTTGAGATTCGATATTCCAATGAGAAGAAACATGTGTTGTTTAAGTGTGATTGGATTGACAACATTCACGGAAAGAAAGAAGATGTCTTCAATTTCACGTTGGTGAACTTCAATCATTTGTTGTACCGAGATGATCGAATTACCAATGAACCTTTCATCTTGGCGTCCCAAGCAGAGCAAGTTTGGTATGTTGCAGACCCGTTATAACCAGACTGGCAAGTCGTGGTGAAGATGTCTCAAAGAGGTTTATTTGATATGAGTTCGACTGATCCACAAATCGACCCATACATGAGCTAACAATTGGAAGAAAATATAATGCTTCGTGATGAAGAAGTTGGTTGGGTGAGGGAAGCCGTAGAAGGGGATACAGTTGATGTTCAAATAGGCTAATATTTAATCAACATTAGTAATTCAATTAAGGCCAAGGTTGTAGTTAATCATCAATTTCTTAATTTACTTTGTCTTTGTAATTGTATTAGTTCAATTAATGTCATATTATAGTTAATGACAAACCATTGTCTATGTTTCTAATGTCAATTAATGTTATATTGCTGCAGATTATTATGGGAAGGAAGAGGAAGCCTGATCATCCCTTGCGTATTATGTCTGATGTGCTATATAACAGGACATCAGTAGCACCACCATCAGATGAGGCATCACATCGGCCACCATCGGAGGGGCCATTAGTGCCACCACCATCTGAGGGGCCATTAGTACCACCGTATCGACCACACCTACCATTAGTGCCACCACCATCTGAGCAGCTACCATGTACTCAGCCTCCACGCCTACCATCGGTGTGTCCACCATCAGTGGCACCACAGCAGTTATCATCATCAACTTATGAGCCATCTGCAGGTATATAAATTTGCTTTGATTTGTATGAAAATTATTTACACATACATTTATTTATGCTCATTATATATAACTTGTTTATTTTTGTACGGGAAAGATTTTCACCTTCTCGTATAATCCTGTTGATCAAGTCTGCGTTCCTCAATACGTCGTCGTTCCACCACCTGAAAACACAACGTGAAATGGCGGCGGGGTGTCTTGGAAACCTCTCCGATGCCTAAGTCAGTAAGCAAGACAAGAAGGCAAAAGCTCAATGTATTCAGGGAGCAAAATTGTATTACCTCTCCAAAGGTGATATTGGTGAGCTTATATAGGTTTCACGTGGCACAGTTCTGGTAGGACTCTTACTCATGCATAGAGTCCTTCTAGGATTACTCCTCCTAGCGTAGAATCCTCCTAGGATTCAAACTCTGGGAGGATAATGCTTATCCTCTTACATCCTTCTCACTGCTTAAACCAAGTGAGATGGTCTTTCTACAGCCGAACTCCAAATGACCGGAGTAACCATTAATCCGGTCCTTACTTCTCTTCCTTACCTCGGCATTCCCATGCTTAGGCCGAGCTAGACATAAGGGAGTCAAACCAAACTACACAGTCGTAGATTACCTCGGTTTCCCACATGCCTCGACCGAAGTACTTAATGACGCCCGGACTACCCACTGCTGTACTAATTTGGCAAATACAGACGAACTGATTTTTAGTTCGGCTCTCCATTACCTCACTCCTACTCCGGTTTCGTATGCCAAGACCGGACTACCCGTAGGAGTGACTAACCGGACTAATGCATACGGTCTGAAGAAGTTGTTCTCATACTCTGGTTGGGGCACGACCGGACTGAATAGAAACCGGGCTACATCATGTAAGTCTTACAACCGAACTACCGCAACACTCCCCTGACCGGTGTACAAGCCACCTTTCTCATTTGGGCCTACTTCGGCCCAATCGTCAGCTCGGCCCAATTTAGTATAAATTACCCTCTCAATTTTCATTTGTATTTTGCAGACCCTTCGACTTCTTCACAGCCCACCTCAGGTTTATTTGATATGATTTGTATTCACATTATTTAAATTTGCATTTGTTTATTACCATTGCGTATTGTTTATTATTATTGTATATCGCAGGTCATGTTAGTTCTTCATCAACCTTGACTAGGCGTGGTAGAGGATGTGCCAAGGGCATTAAAGAGTGGGGTACTGGTAAAAAGCTGGACATACAATTTGATGGAAATTACTGCCCAATAGGGGATAACGTGGCAAAGTTAACTACTTAACTTGGCATTATTGTGCGGAATGGTAACATTGTTCCTCTTACTTTTCTTGACTGGAACAATGTGCCTGATGATATTGTTGATGCTATCTGGAAGGATGTGAAGGTAAAAGTATATTTTTGTTCACAAATTCGAATTCCAAATTTGTGTTATACTTAGCCTTAAACTTTGAAATTGTGTTTTATAGGACAATTTGAATATATGTCCAGAGGAGTACAAGCCAATCTGCATGAAAAACTGCAACAGCATATGGAAGGATCACAAGAACAAGCTTAAGGCTAAGTATTTCAAGCCTAGAAGCTCTGATCCTAATTTGAAGGATGATGTTCCTATGAACATTGTGCCAAGCCAGTGGGAACAACTTGTGGAGTATTGGCGTACTTCTGATGCTGAGGTATACAATTACGTTATATTTATGATATGTAAACATACAAATTATATTTACATACTTACATTTGTTGAACTTGTTATAGAACATTGCAAGTAGGAACGCTAAAAATCGGCGAGCTCACGGCATAGCTCATACCACAGGGCGTACTACTTTCTCTCAGATACGGCATGAGGTTTACATTTTATTGTTTTATTTTTTGTATATAAATAAACATTGTATATTTGCAAATTATTTGGATTCTAATTTTCATATTTTGCCCCAAAAATGTAGATGACCAGTAAAGGGAAGTCTACTGATAAGATGAATGTTTGGCTTATGACACGTAGAGTAGATGACCCAGAGGTTATCCAGACCTTGGTAGTTTTCAAACACCTTTGATTGTATTTAAAGTTTATTTTTTGTGTGTCAACTATCTTAATTTGGCATATACTTGTATGTCTTATTCAATACAGGATGAGTTTAATCGTCAACTCTCTATGCTACCTGAGGATGGTCGGACTTTGGAGGCTAGGAATGCCATTTTCTATGAGTTGATGGGTTATGACGGACATGGATATTGTCGCACATACGGGAGAATTGTGCCTCGGAGAGCGGTGTATGGAGATGATGCTGGGCCATCACAGTCAACACCCCAGCCATCGACTATTGATCAGATCACGCAGCAGGTTCGTGCAGAGCTAAAGGATGAGTTGAGGGAGGAGCTGTGAACAGAGTTCTCTACACATTTGCAGCAGATGAGAGCTGAGATGATGGCCCTTGTGTCACAGAGAGCGTGTAACGACCCAGAAATTCTTTCCTCCGCTCGAGCGGAGGAGTGACCGCTCGAGCGGACTTTTGGGATTTCCAGCAATTTTTCGAATGATGCGAGATCTTTGGGAGTTGTGATTCTCCGCCGGCGGAGGAGTTTACGCCGGGGACGACTTTGTTGGTCTGCGCCGGCGCAAAGTTGGCGCCGGCGGGGCACTGATTAAGTTTGATTACGAAGCATGTGGACTTATTTCTGATGTTCTTCTTAGTATATTTGAAATGTTCTTACCTTATTTTGGGATATTGATGAGATGATAAAGACGTGGTAAAGTAAGATTGGACCAAAAACTTTAGTTTGAATAATTCGTTTACGACCAACCGTCACTCGTTTGCCCTTTTCTTTTTCCACACTTTGAATTTGAATGTGAGGTTAGAACCATTGGAAAGTTTATTTTTGGGGCTTCAATTTGAGCACAAGAATGACCTAAAACAGAGTCCGAATGGGAGAGTTACGCATGTTTGGAGTTTCGGGATCTGTCTTTGGCAGGTCCGCTCGTGCGGGAATTTCTACGCACGAGCAGAGATTACGGGACAGCAGCTTTTAAACCAGATTTTTGGATCATTTTTCACATATTCTTTTCCCCTCTTCTCTCCTTTCCCCCTAGGACCGAAAACCCTAGGGTTTTGAGCCCAAATCCTCACCATTTCTCTTTGTTTTGATCAAGATCTTCCACCAAGAAGTGAAGAAGACAAGAAGATGAACATTTCCAACCGATTTGATTTTGGAATTTCAAAGTGATACTCTTGACCTAGCTTCCTTGCTTTCAATCTTGAGGTAGGAGATCTTATTTGTATTGATTGATGGATTTATGGTATTTTGGGTGTAAAGTTATGGTATGTTGTGTATATAACTACAAATTTATAGTTTTGTATACATTATGTCCAATTTGTGATTTGGGGGCTTTGGGTTTATTATGTTAGAGATGCAATTGCTAGATTAAGGTGATGGATTATGAACTTTAGATGGAGAAAATTGGAAGAAGAAGTAATGGTTTGAGGAGTTTGGATTTTTGTCTTGAAACCCTAAGTTGATTAATGGTGATAACTAATGAATTGGCCCAAATTGAAGGTAGAATAAGGAAATTGAGATGTTGAATTGTATATGTATAAATTTAATTGGATTTCTGAGATATTTCGAAATTATGTAAAAATATTAGCGAATGAACTTTGCTATAAACATTAGAATTTATGCTATAATGGAAGGGAAAAATTAAGGAAATATGTATTAAGACTATGGATGACATGAACTTGGGTGTGGAATGTTGAAATGAGATTCAAAGATTTAATTTGATTCATGTTGAATTGCCAAATGATGTGTAAATGGGATAAAGAGAAATAAACTAGTTAAAAACGGAATAATGATATGTGACCCGATTTTTATGTGTATTATGAATTGTGTAGGGTTAATTACAGAGGCGGATCAAGCGTCTAATCACTGTGAGTAATAGTACGCTACATGTACATTTTATTTTCTGATAATGATTATGGTATTAACGCTCTGTTCTGTGTAAGTGATTTCATAACATTAAGTTAATCAGAAATCAGTATGAATGTTGAGGAAGCTACATACAACGGTATGTTTATGGAACTATTCTGTTCTATTTATATGGTATATTAATCCTCTGGCATCTGTAAGCAATTGGTATCATCTTTGTTAATTATGAGACAACTATTTCGATAGATAAAATGCACATTCTGTTGTCCGCGATAAACAAGTGAAATGTGAGTACTACTACGTCGGATGTATGTTTAACTGCTGCTAATGTTTGTCGTTACTATTAATGTCTGTTTATAACGTTCAGCTTTTCACAAGAATGATGTTGTATGTGTATCAATTGGGATTGTTCTCGCTCATTTATTATTACGCTTATGGTCAGCGATATTCGATGACTTTGGGATGGTTCGCTCTGTTTATTTATTCGGTTATACATATTGTCTATTGATCCGTTCCGTTTAAGATTTAGCATGATATGTCCATTGGTTTCAAAACTTATGATCTTCTACTAGTTCGCCCTCACGCTTTATGCGTTACATTACGCTTTATGCGTTACTGTTATCTCTGGGCCGATAAGTCGCTCATATGACCGGGTAGAAAGGCTATTCTCAGAATCGTTGGGACTGATGGCTATTCTGTTATTTGAAAATATGAACATTTTGAATCCTCTGTACATACTAAACTGCGTTGTTAAGGAAACTGGACTCATGATATTTATAGAGTGTAAATAAACATATACTTCTGCAATTATATACTTTATTGTTTGAGTGGAACATTACATGATTTACGTACTATTATTCACTGAGCTTGACTCACTTTATTTTATGTCTGTTTCTGTAGGCACTCAACCTGGAGGTCAATCTTAACCTGTGGCTTCCGATACCAGTTGCCAAGCCTTGAGTGTCTAAGCTATTAGGTGTTAACCGTTCAAGTTTTGGAGTGTTGTTAAGTTTTAAAGTTGTATTTAGTCTGTACCCAAATGTCTATGAGGAAGATGTATATGTACATAACTATCTTCAGATACACATCACTGTATAATTATCCGCATTATGTTCTGTCTACGGTCCTGGCATAGTAGTGATAGCTCAATGGATGTTATTTTACGCTATTATATATTATTGAATGCTTCCGTTCAGGCCCCATATGATATGTATAACAGGTTTTGTGTCTGTTTGCGAATGGGTCATGCCCAAACTTTTAGGGGCGGGTTTGGGGCGTGACAAGTGGTATCAGAGCACGAGTTGCTATCTCACACACGGATCCATTGAGCTGTAGGATGTCTAGAAAAGACTTAGGCCTCATGCATGACATCCTTATTGCATATAAAGAGACTGATAGCAACGGTAAAGGTAATATGTTCACGTTAACGATTATGAATCATGTCTATTGTGCATTCCTTGTGTATATATTGTGATTGATTGTTGTGTAGAGTATGACGGAGATAAGGATAGAGGATTGTCTCGGATTGGTTAGATGAATGAAAAAGGGACATGAGTGGTAAGTTCTGAATCCTTATGCTTTGCCAAGGATGACTCAGTTATTCTGTGCCTATTAGTAATATTTTGATATACGTGAGATGATTATGACCATTTGAAAGGACTCATGAAATGACTTTTGTATCCTGTTGTATGAAGTTATTTATATGAATTTGGTGCTATTCTGTTCTGATTTCGTTTATGTAATGTGTTCTGTAAGTAGTTCCGTTTACGGCATGACATGTTATAGTATGCAATGTTGATGTAAAACTTATTGATTGCTGGTATGGAGCAAAGTGCTGTACGGAACTAAGTGCTACACTTTAGTGGGAGCCACCTCTAGAATCCGTACGAGCCACCTCTTGAGTCCATACACACTTCTGTATATTTCTGATATATCTGTACCGAAAGGCTATCTGGGCTGAAAGGCCAATCTGATAATTCTGGGCCAACATGCCGATCTGTTAAAATGGTATAAGTAATTGTGGCACCCTTAATTCCTATGGCCCTCGCCCGGGGGTAACAATACCGTGGCCTATGGCCCTCGCCCGGGGGTAACAATACCGTGGCTATTGGTATCAATTTTGTGGTCTTCGGACCTACCTGTTGTGGTCTTTGGACCTACCTGTTGTGGTCATTGGACCTACCTGTTGTGGTCATTGGACCTACCTGTTGTGGTCTTTGGACCTACCTGTTGTGGTCATTGGACCTACCTGTTGTGGTCTTCGGACCTACCTGTTGTGGTCTTCGGACCTACCTGTTGTGGTCTTTGGACCTACCTGTTGTGGTCTTCGGACCTACCTGTTGTGGTCATTGGACCTACCTGTTGTGGTCTTCGGACCTACCTGATCTGATAGTTAGCCATATATGATCTTATGCAAAATTTAAATATGAATATGATTATGAGCATATATCTGAATCTGTTTCAGTTGTCATAAATTGCTCAAACACTAAGTATGGAAGATTTAGTTATGATATAGTGATGTCTTTCTTGTTATGGTATTGTTTGGACCTATGATTTAAAAAGGGTATTGTGATATGTATTTTGATAAGTTGTGTTTTGGATAATAGTTGGACCCATGTAAGAAGTGACTTATTCTATTCTGTTAAGTGCACAATAATGACATGATATGACAAGCACTGTTTCATTTTCTGATACGTTATGTTAAGAATTAAGGGATGATGATCCATGTCTGTAAAAGTATTAAGGGCCCTTGCCCGGGGGTAAAAATACCGTGGTATAAGTATGTTACAAGATATCTCTTGCCATCGACGGTCTTGTACGGGTGGATTATGATCAAGTATAAGTTCTGATTTTTGTTTCTGATTCAAGTATATCTAAGAATCTGTACGAATATGTTTCTATTTATCTGTTCAGTTTATGCTATGTCATAACATGATGTGGATTGATAGTGTCGAATGGGTTCAGTTTACGTGTAATTGGGATTTGGTTGTGAAATCTGTGATTTGTGATATATGAGGGTGGTAAAAAAAAAAAAAAAAAGAAAAAGAAAAAGGACAGCTATTGACTACTTCGAAGACAACCTAAATGATCGGTAAGTAGCTAAGCTACTGCAGGAATTCAAATTCTGTTTTTGTATATTAAGTGACTTAAGATTGAGAAAATCATTCCTGTGAACTATTTTATGTAACTATGCAAATGTTAGAGGTTGTGACATTGTTCTATATCACCTATATGGAAGTTATGATGTGAACTGTTTTGCACGATCTCGTGGATTCTGGTGAAAACAAATGGACTTGAGAATATTCCCTTTTTCAAATTACAAATTGATTGACTACCACATTGAATTTTGCTACCACGAATTACGTTTTATTAAGAATTATGAATTTTGATGTTATGAAATTAAATTACTCCTTTGTTATACGATTGCATATGATTTGACACTATAGAATCTGGAAGGATGTGATTCTTATGGTTACTGATTTATGATCCTATGAACGAACCTGGTAGAATTCTGAGCGAGGAATAATGGAAACTCTAATTATGTTAAGCGATTGAGCGGATGGTGGTCTCTAAATTCAGATGACCGTTTGTTGACCCACTATAATTACAAGTTGCGAATCTGAAACTCTGTGATTGATTTGTGTTAAGGAAAATGTTATACTTCACGGTCACGAGGGATTACTTAAGTAAGATTTTGAATACAATTTCTGACCTTGTTTGATAGCTATAATTATTGTTCAGATTTGAATTTTTAACGGCATGATCAGGTATCTACAATGGGGATTCTTCTTCCCACTGTTCAAATTTTGTTACAAAGTAGAGAAGGTGGGTTAAATCTACATAATGATGTGATTTTGATATGTTTTCGTAAATGGAAGATGTGGTAACTCTCAAGCAGGCAGAACCTTATTTAATAGGTTTAATTATGAATCGGAGACCAGCATAACTTTTATGTAATCTTACGTATGTTTACGAGATTTGAATTTCGGAATGAGTAAACGATTGGATTTTGTCCTATATGTTTAGATGTATGACTATTTATATATACGTTTAAGTCTTCTTACGTATGGAAAGAAAAGGATTGAACAAAAGAGCATAGATCTTCAAGGAAGTAAAGGAGGAAGTGAAGGGTGGTAGAGCTTTTAAAGCTTAAGGTATGTTTGATCGTTTGATTGACTTCTCTTGAAGTTGAGTAGGAACTTCTCTATGTGAGTGTCTTTAAGAAATACTTGTATGAAGGGCTCCACTATTCTATATCTATATATATTTTGTTTTTGTTCTCAATGTCAAAGAAATAAAGAGTGATGATGCCCTTAATTGAAGTGCAAATGAAATTTTGGGGTGAAATGCGATGTGAATTGTCTGTAAAATTGAGCTTTGAGCATTCACTAGACGTGGTGCGCTTAGTTGTTAATTGAGAAGTTGTTATAAGCTTTGGGATTACTTGGATAATGTTACTCCTTGCCATTGGAATTTTGATACGTGTAGGTTGATCGAAAATATTTGTGATCCTTTCCTATCCCAAGTGTGGATCTAATTTTGGAGCATTACCGGGTGTGTTTTTGTATATGTTTGACCTATTTTCTATTTGGTTTTCTCAAATTTCGAGGCGAAATTTTTTGTAAGGAGGGAAGGATGTAACGACCCAGAAATTCTTTCCTCCGCTCGGGCGGAGGAGTGACCGCTCGGCGGACTTTTGGGATTTCGGCAATTTTTGAGACGGCGAGATTTGGGAGTTGTGATTCTCCGCTCGGCGGAGGAGTTTCGCCGGCGACGACTTTGTTGGTCTGCGCGCTCGAGCGCAAAGTTGGGCGCTCGAGCGGGGCACCTGATTAAGTTTGATTCTGAAGCATGTGGACTTATTTCTGATGTTCTTCTTAGTATATTTGAAATGTTCTTACCTTATTTTGGGATATTGATTGAGATGATAAGACGATGGTAAAGTAAGATTGGACCAAAAACTTTAGTTTGAATAATTCGTTTACGACCAACCGTCACTCGTTTGCCCTTTTCTTTTTCCACACTTTGAATTTGAATGTGAGGTTAGAACCATTGGAAAGTTTATTTTTGGGGCTTCAATTTGAGCACAAGAATGACCTAAAACAGAGTCCGAATGGGAGAGTTACGCATGTTTGAAGTTTCGGGATCTGTGCTGAAAACAGGTCCGCTCGAGCGGGAATTTCTACGCTCGAGCGGAGATTACGGGACAGCAGCTTTTAAACCAGATTTTTGGATCATTTTTCACATATTCTTTTCCCCTCTTCTCTCCTTTCCCCCTAGGACCGAAAACCCTAGGGTTTTGAGCCCAAATCCTCACCATTTCTCTTTGTTTTGATCAAGATCTTCCACCAAGAAGTGAAGAAGACAAGAAGATGAACATTTCCAACCGATTTGATTTTGGAATTTCAAAGTGATACTCTTGACCTAGCTTCCTTGCTTTCAATCTTGAGGTAGGAGATCTTATTTGTATTGATTGATGGATTTATGGTATTTTGGGTGTAAAGTTATGGTATGTTGTGTATATAACTACAAATTTATAGTTTTGTATACATTATGTCCAATTTGTGATTTGGGGGCTTTGGGTTTATTATGTTAGAGATGCAATTGCTAGATTAAGGTGATGGATTATGAACTTTAGATGGAGAAAATTGGAAGAAGAAGTAATGGTTTGAGGAGTTTGGATTTTTGTCTTGAAACCCTAAGTTGATTAATGGTGATAACTAATGAATTGGCCCAAATTGAAGGTAGAATAAGGAAATTGAGATGTTGAATTGTATATGTATAAATTTAATTGGATTTCGAGATATTTGAAATTATGTAAAAATATTAGCGAATGAACTTTGCTATAAACATTAGAATTTATGCTATAATGGAAGGAAAAATTAAGGAAATATGTATTAAGACTATGGATGACATGAACTTGGGTGTGGAATGTTGAAATGAGATTCAAAGATTTAATTTGATTCATGTTGAATTGCCAAATGATGTGTAAATGGGATAAAGAGAAATAAACTAGTTAAAAAGCGGAATAATGATATGTGACCCGATTTTTATGTGTATTATGAATTGTGTAGGGTTAATTACGAGGCGGATCAAGCGTCTAATCACTTTGTGAGTAATAATACGCTACATGTACATTTTATTTATTTTCGATAATGATTATGGTATTAAGCGCTACATTACGTGTAAGTGATTTCATAACATTAAGTTAATCAATCGAGATGAATGTTGAGGAAGCTACATACAACGGTATGTTTATGGAACTATTACATTCTATTTATATGGTATATTAATCCTCCGCATCTGTAAGCAATTGGTATCATCTTTGTTAATTATGAGACAACTATTTCGATAGATAAAATGCACATTACATTGTCGCGATAAACAAGTGAAATGTGAGTACTACTACGTCGGATGTATGTTTAACTGCCGCTAATGTTTGTCGTTACTATTAATGTATGCTTATAACGTTGACTTTACATCGATAATGATGTTGTATGTGTATCAATTGGGATTGTTTACGCTCTGTTTATTATTACATTTATGGTGCAGCGATATTGAGATGACTTTGGGATGGTTACGCTCTGTTTATTTATTACGGTTATACATATTGTCTATTGATCCGTTCCGTTTAAGATTTAGCATGATATGTACATTGGTTTCAAAACTTATGATCTTCTACTAGTTACGTACCCTCACGCTTTATGCGTTACACGCTTTATGCGTTCTGTTATCTCTGGTGATAAGTCGTTACATTATGGTGGCCGAAAAGGCTATTCTCAGAATCGTTGGGATGATGGCTATTACATTATTTGAAAATATGAACATTTTGAATCCTCTGTACATACTAAAGCTGCGTTGTTAAGAAGCTGGACTCATGATATTTATAGAGTGTAAATAAACATATACTACGCAATTATATACTTTATTGTTTGAGTGGAACATTACATGATTTACGTACTATTATTCATGAGCTTGACTCACTTTATTTTATATGCATTTACTAGGCACTCAACACGGAGGTCAATCTTAACTCGTGGCTTCCGATACCGGTTGCCAAGCCTTGAGTGTCTAAGCTATTAGGTGTTAACCGTTCAAGTTTTGGAGTGTTGTTAAGTTTTAAAGTTGTATTTAGTCTACCCAAATGTCTATGAGGAAGATGTATATGTACATAACTATCTTGAGATACATCATCGTATAATTATCCGCATTATGTTACATCTCACGGTCTGGCATAGTAGTGATAGCTCAATGGATGTTATTTTACGCTATTATATATTATTGAATGCTTCCGTTCGGGCCCATATGATATGTATACTTGAGTTTTGTGTCTTTGCGAATGGGTCATGCCCAAACTTTTAGGGCGGGTTTGGGCGTGACAAGTGGTATCGAGCACGAGTTGCTATCTCACACACGGATCCATTGAGTGTAGGATGTCTAGAAAAGACTTAGGCCTCATGCATGACATCCTTATTGCATATAAAGAGGCCCGATAGCAACGGTAAAGGTAATATGTTCACGTTAACGATTATGAATCATGTCTATTGTGCATTCCTTGTGTATATATTGTGATTGATTGTTGTGTAGTATATGGAGATAAGGATAGAGGATTGTCTCGGATTGGTTAGATGAATGAAAAAGGGACATGAGTGGTAAGTTGAATCCTTATGCTTTGCCAAGGATGACTCGGTTATTCTGTGCCTATTAGTAATATTTTGATATCATTGAGATGATTATGACCATTTGAAAGGACTCATGAAATGACTTTTGTATCTGTTGTATGAAGTTATTTATATGAATTTGGTGCTATTCATTACGATTTCGTTTATGTAATGTGTTACGTAAGTAGTTAGTTTACGGCATGACATGTTATAATATGCAATGTTGATGTAAAACTTATTGATTCTTTGGTATGGAGCAAAGTCTTTGTCGGAACTAAGTGCTACACTTTAGTGGGAGCCACCTCTAGAATCCGTCTGAGCCACCTCTTGAGTCCATACACATACGTATATTTCGATATATCTGTAGAAAGGCTATCTGGCTAAAGGCCAATCGATAATCTGGGCCAACATCGATCTGTTAAAATGGTATAAGTAATTGTGGCACCCTTAATTCCTATGGCCCTCGCCTGGTAATGTATATCACCGTGGCCTATTGGTATCAATTTTGTGGTCTTCGGACCTACCTGTTGTGGTCTTCGGACCTACCTGTTGTGGTCATTGGACCTACCTGTTGTGGTCATTGGACCTACCTGTTGTGGTCTTCGGACCTACCTGTTGTGGTCATTGGACCTACCTGTTGTGGTCTTTGGACCTACCTGTTGTGGTCATTAGACCTACCTGTTGTGGTCTTCGGACCTACATTTGTGGTCATTGGACCTACATTTGTGGTCTTCGGACCTACGATCGATAGTTAGCCATATATGATCTTATGCAAAATTTAAATATGAATATGATTATGAGCATATATCTGAATCTGTTTATTGTCATAAATTGCTCAAACACTAAGTATGGAAGATTTAGTTATGATATAGTGATGTCTTTCTTGTCATGGTATTGTTTGGACCTATGATTTAAAAAGGTATTGTGATATGTATTTTGATAAGTTGTGTTTTGGATAATAGTTGGACCCATGTAAGTGACTTATTCTATTACATTAAGTGCACAATAATGACATGATATGACAAGCCTTTGTTTCATTTTACGATCGTTATGTTAAGAATTAAGGGATGATGATCCATGCGTAAAAGTATTAAGGGCCCTTGCGGTAAAAATCTAGTGGTATAAGTATGTTACAAGATATCTCTTGCCATCGACGGTCTTATGCGGGTGGATTATGATCAAGTATAAGTTCGATTTTTGTTTGATTCAAGTATATCTAAGAATGCATGCGAATATGTTTCTATTTATCTGTTGGTTTATGCTATGTCATAACATGATGTGGATTGATAGTGTCGAATGGGTTCGATTTCGTGTAATTGGGATTTGGTTGTGAAATCGTGATTTGTGATATATGAGGTGGTAAAAAAAAAAAAAAAAGAAAAAAAGGACAATTATTGACTACTTGAAGACAACCTAAATGATCGGTAAGTAGCTAAGCTCTTGCGAAATTCAAATTCTGTTTTTGTATATTAAGTGACTTAAGATTGAGAAAATCATTCCTGTGAACTATTTTATGTAACTATGCAAATGTTAGAGGTTGTGACATTGTTCTATATCACCTATATGGAAGTTATGATGTGAACTATTTTGCACGATCTCGTGGATTCTGGTGAAAACAAATGGACTTGAGAATATTCCCTTTTTCAAATTACAAATTGATTGACTACCACATTGAATTTTGCTACCACGAATTACGTTTTATTAAGAATTATGAATTTTGATGTTATGAAATTAAATTACTCCTTTGTTATACGATTGCATATGATTTGACACTATAGAATCTGGAAGGATGTGATTCTTATGGTTACTGATTTATGATCCTATGAACGAACCTGGTAGAATTTACGAACGAGGAATAACTGGAAACTCTAATTATGTTAACTGATTGAGCCAGATGACTGGTCTCTAAATTCTGTATGACCGTTTGTTGACCCACTATAATTACAAGTTGCGAATACGAAACTCTGTGATTGATTTGTGTTAGTAAGGGAAAATGTTATACTTCACGGTCACGAGGGATTACTTAAGTAAGATTTTGAATACAATTTCTGACCTTGTTTGATAGCTATAATTATTGTTCAGATTTGAATTTTTAACGGCATGATCAGGTATCTACAATGGGGATTCTTCTTCCCACTGTTCAAATTTTGTTACAAAGTAGAGAAGGTGGGTTAAATCTACATAATGATGTGATTTTGATATGTTTTCGTAAATGGAAGATGTGGTAACTCTCAAGCAGGCAGAACCTTATTTAATAGGTTTAATTATGAATCGGAGACCAGCATAACTTTTATGTAATCTTACGTATGTTTTTAGATTTGAATTTGAATGAGTAAACGATTGGATTTTGTCCTATATGTTTAGATGTATGACTATTTATATATACGTTTAAGTCTTCTTCATTATGGAAAGAAAAGGATTGAACAAAGAGCATAGATCTTCAAGGAAGTAAAGGAGGAAGTGAAGGGTGGTAGAGCTTTTAAAGCTTAAGGTATGTTTGATCGTTTGATTGACTTCTCTTGAAGTTGAGTAGGAACTTCTCTATGTGAGTGTCTTTAAGAAATACTTGTATGAAGGGCTCCACTATTCTATATCTATATATATTTTGTTTTTGTTCTCAATGTCAAAGAAATAAAGAGTGATGATGCCCTTAATTGAAGTGCAAATGAAATTTTGGGGTGAAAGCATGCGATGTGAATTATGCAGTAAAATTGAGCTTTGAGCATTCACTAGACGTGGTGCGCTTAGTTGTTAATTGAGAAGTTGTTATAAGCTTTGGGATTACTTGGATAATGTTACTCCTTGCCATTGGAATTTTGATACGTGTAGGTTGATCGAAAATATTTGTGATCCTTTCCTATCCCAAGTGTGGATCTAATTTTGGAGCATTACCGGGTGTGTTTCTGTATATGTTTGACCTATTTTCTATTTGGTTTTCTCAAATTTCGAGGACGAAATTTTTGTAAGGAGGGAAGGATGTAACGACCCAGAAATTCTTTCCTCCGCCGGCGGAGGTGACCGCTCGGCGGACTTTTGGGATTTCGGCAATTTTTCAGGCGGCGAGATCTTTGGGAGTTGTGATTCTCCGCTCGGCGGAGGAGTTTCTGCTTCGGCGGGCGACTTTGTTGGTCTGCGCTCGAGCGCAAAGTTGGGCGCTCGAGCGGGGCACCTGATTAAGTTTGATTCTGAAGCATGTGGACTTATTTCTGATGTTCTTCTTAGTATATTTGAAATGTTCTTACCTTATTTTGGGATATTGATTGAGATGATAAGACGATGGTAAAGTAAGATTGGACCAAAAACTTTAGTTTGAATAATTCGTTTACGAACAAACGTCACTAGATTGGCCTTTTCTTTGTCCACACTTTGAATTTGAATGTGAGGTTAGAACCATTGGAAAGTTTATTTTTGGGGCTTCAATTTGAGCACAAGAATGACCTAAAAGCAGTCCGAATGGGAGTTACGCATGTTTGAAGTTTGGGATCTGTCTTTGAAGCAGTCCGCTCGAGCGGGAATTTCTTCGCTCGAGCGGAGCTTACGGGGCAGCAACTTTGAAACCAGATTTTTGGATCATTTTTCACATATTCTTTTCCCCTCTTCTCTCCTTTCCCCCTAGGACCGAAAACCCTAGGGTTTTGAGCCCAAATCCTCACCATTTCTCTTTGTTTTGATCAAGATCTTCCACCAAGAAGTGAAGAAGACAAGAAGATGAACATTTCCAACCGATTTGATTTTGGAATTTCAAAGTGATACTCTTGACCTAGCTTCCTTGCTTTCAATCTTGAGGTAGGAGATCTTATTTGTATTGATTGATGGATTTATGGTATTTTGGGTGTAAAGTTATGGTATGTTGTGTATATAACTACAAATTTATAGTTTTGTATACATTATGTCCAATTTGTGATTTGGGGGCTTTGGGTTTATTATGTTAGAGATGCAATTGCTAGATTAAGGTGATGGATTATGAACTTTAGATGGAGAAAATTGGAAGAAGAAGTAATGGTTTGAGGAGTTTGGATTTTTGTCTTGAAACCCTAAGTTGATTAATGGTGATAACTAATGAATTGGCCCAAATTGAAGGTAGAATAAGGAAATTGAGATGTTGAATTGTATATGTATAAATTTAATTGGATTTAGAGATATTTGAAATTATGTAAAAATATTAGCGAATGAACTTTGCTATAAACATTAGAATTTATGCTATAATGGAAGGAAAAATTAAGGAAATATGTATTAAGACTATGGATGACATGAACTTGGGTGTGGAATGTTGAAATGAGATTCAAAGATTTAATTTGATTCATGTTGAATTGCCAAATGATGTGTAAATGGGATAAAGAGAAATAAACTAGTTAAAAGCGGAATAATGATATGTGACCCGATTTTTATGTGTATTATGAATTGTGTAGGGTTAATTACTGAGGCGGATCAAGCGTCTAATCCTTTGTGAGTAATAATGCGCTACATGTACATTTTATTTTTGATAATGATTATGGTATTAACGCTCATTACGTGTAAGTGATTTCATAACATTAAGTTAATCGTAAATCGATATGAATGTTGAGAAGCTACATACAGCGGTATGTTTATGGAACTATTCTGTTCTATTTATATGGTATATTAATCCTCGGCATCTGTAAGCAATTGGTATCATCTTTGTTAATTATGAGACAACTATTTCGATAGATAAAATGCACATTACATTGTCGCGATAAACAAGTGAAATGTGAGTACTACTACGTCGGATGTATGTTTAAGCTTCCGCTAATGTTTGTCGTTACTATTAATGTCATTTATAACGTTGACTTTACATCGATAATGATGTTGTATGTGTATCAATTGGGATTGTTACGCTCTGTTTATTATTACATTTTATGGTGCAGCGATATTGAGATGACTTTGGGATGGTTACGCTCTGTTTATTTATTGCAGTTATACATATTGTCTATTGATCCGTTCGTTTAAGATTTAGCATGATATATGCATTGGTTTCAAAACTTATGATCTTCTACTAGTTCTGTACCCTCACGCTTTATGCGTTCTGTTACGCTTTATGCGTTCTGTTATCTCTGGGCTGATAAGTCGTTCTGTTATGACTGGGCCGAAAGGCTATTGGGACTGATGGCTATTACATTATTTGAAAATATGAACATTTTGAATCCTGTACATACTAAAGCTGCGTTGTTAAGAAGCTGGACTCATGATATTTATAGAGTGTAAATAAACATATACTTCTGTAATTATATACTTTATTGTTTGAGTGGGACATTACATGATTTACGTACTATTATTCACTGAGCTTGACTCACTTTATTTTATGTCTGTTTCTGTAGGCACTCAAACTGGTGGTCAATCTTAACTGTGGCTTCGATACGGTTGCCAAGCCTTGAGTGTCTAAGCTATTAGGTGTTAACCGTTCAAGTTTTGGAGTGTTGTTAAGTTTTAAAGTTGTTTTTAGACTCTACCCAAATGACTATGAGGAAGATGTATACGTACGTAACTATCTGCAGATACACATCCCTGTACAATTATCTGCATGATGTTCATCTCACGGTCCTGGCATAGTAGTGATAGCTCAATGGATGTTATTTTACGCTATTATATATTATTGAATGCTTCCGTTCAGGCCCCATATGATATGTATAACAGGTTTTGTGTCTGTTTGCGAATGGGTCATGCCCAAACTTTTAGGGGCGGGTTTGGGGCGTGACAGAGCGAGTGTGGATCCCAACAGACAGGTTCCATATAAATTAAATTGTTTGATAGTTCAATTTTCACTCAAGATTATGTATAAAATTCGAATATGATTAACACATTATGCATTGACTAACATAGGTTCCTGATGCATCGAGTGGCCACCGGGCATTTAGGGAATCTGCAGAAGACGAGAATCCATATACACTCCCACCAGAAGATCAGGTATAAAATGTATCTTTGCATTCTAAGCTAAAATGTATCTTTGCATTCTTTACATTCTAAGTTAAGAGACTTGTGGGAGAAGACGGGACTAGTTAGAGCCGGATTTAGCACGAAACTTGGCACACACGACCGCCTAGGCACGAGAGACTTGTGAGAGAAGACGGGGCCCGAATCGGGTTCCCGGTTTGGGAGTTAGAGCCGAATTTCACTTTAGGCAAGCTAGTTCCTTAAGAAACTTGAATTCGAGGCGTTAACGCCCCAAAATCACCAAACCGCGTCGATTCACGACAAAACTTGGCACACACGACCTCATAGGCATGAGAGACTTGTGGGAGAAGACGGGGCTCGAATCGGGTTCCCGGTTTGGGAGTTAGAGCCGGATTTCATTTTAGGCAAACTACTTCCTTAAGAAACTTGAATCCGAGGCGTTAACGCATAAAATCCTGCTTGGCGTCGTTTAGGCGCGAAACTTGGCACACACGACCTCCTAGGCATGAGAGACTTGTAGGAGAAGACGGGGCTCGAATCGGGTTCCCGGTTTAGGAGTTAGAGCCGGATTTCATTTTAGGCAAACTACTTCCTTAAGAAACTTGAATCCGAGGCGTTAACACCCCAAAATCACCAAACGACGTCGTTTAGGCACGAAACTTGGCACACACGACCTCCTAGGCACGAGAGACTTGTGGGAGAAGACGGGGCTCGAATTGGGTTCCCGGTTTAGGAGTTAGAGCCGGATTTCACTTTAGACAAGCTAGTTCCTTAAGAAACTTGAATTCGAGGCGTTAACGTCCCAAAATCATCAAACCGCGTCGGTTTACGACGAAACTTGGCACACACGACCTCCTAGGCACGAGAGACTTGTGGGAGAAGACGGGGCTCGAATCGGGTTCCCGGTTTGGGAGTTAGAGCCGGATTTCACTTTAGACAAACTACTTCCTTAAGAAACTTGAATGTGAGGCGTTAATGCCCCAAAATCACCAAACGGCGTCAGTTTAGCACGAAACTTGGCACACACGACCTCCTAGGCACGAGAGACTTGTGGGAGAAGACGGGGCTCGAATCGGGTTCCCGGTTTGGGAGTTAGAGCCGGATTTCACTTTAGGCAAACTACTTCCTTAAGAAACTTGAATCCGAGGCGTTAACGCCCCAAAATCACCAAACGGCGTCGTTTAGGCACGAAACTTGGCACACACGACCTGCTAGGCACGAGAGACTTGTGGGAGAAGACGGGGCTCGAATTGGGTTCCCGGTTTAAGAGTTAGAGCCAGCTTTCACTTTAGGCAAACTACTTCCTTAAGAAACTTGAATTCGAGGCGTTAACGCCCCAAAATCACCAAACCACGTTGGTTTAGGGCGAAACTTGGCACACACGACCTCCTAGGCACGGGAGACTTGTGGGAGAAGATGGGGCTCGAATCGGGTTCCCGGTTTGGGAGTTAGAGGCGGATTTCACTTTATGCAAACTACTTCCTTAAGAAACTTGAATCCGAGGCGTTAATGCCCCCAAATCACCAAACGGCGTCGTTTAGGCACGAAACTTGGCACACACGACCTCCTAGGCACGAGAGACTTGTGGGAGAAGACGGGGCTCGAATCGGGTTCCCGGTTTGGGAGTTAGAGCCGGATTTCACTTTATACAAACTACTTCCTTAAGAAACTTGAATTCGAGACGTTAACGGCCCAAAATCACCAAACCGCGTCGGTTTAGCACGAAACTTGGCATACACGACCGCCTAGGCACGATAGACTTGTGGGAGAAGACGGGGCTCGAATCGGGTTCCCGGTTTAGGAGTTAGAGTCGGATTTCGGTCCAGTGAAAATTATTTACTAAACTATCTTTCTAATTATATAGTACTCAATTTTTTTTATATTTTTCTGTAATTAAAATATTAACACCATTATATGGTTTTTAATTATTTTTATCTTGTTTTTTTTATAGATATTTCCTGAGTAGCAGTTAGCTTCTTGTGGAATGCGGGCATATAAGGATTATGACCAAGTTTTGTTTTTGTAATCCACGAAAGAATCAAGACGAAAACTTTTGGTTTTGATTTTGATTTATGTTATTTAAATTTGTGAACAACATTATGTACGTATTATGCGACGTTATGTAGTGGCATAATTTTTATTGTTACGAATTTATATTTATGTATTGTTATGAATGGAACAACATTATGAATTTTCATTATTTGTCAACTTTTGTTTATGTATGTATTTATATTATGATGTAATTTTGGATTTTTTTATAATTATTTTTCATTTAATACAGGTTATTTTAATTTTTTTAATAATTTCCCAACAGGTTTTTTTTTTTTTTTTTTTTTTTTTGAGACGGCATAACAAACCGTCGCAAAAAATAGTAACAGCTTTTGCGACGGCACCCATACCGTCGCAAAAGCTATGGAAATTAATTGAAAAAGAAACCTTTAGCGACGGTTGAGCTTGCCGTCGCCAATAGTTATAAGCTACGACACTTTTAGCGACGGCATTGTTGCCGTCTCAAAAAACCCATTTTAACGATAGAAATGCTTTACCGTCGCAAAAACTCATGCTTTCTTCCATTATTGGTGATAGAAAAAGTGCCGTCGCAAAAAAGGAATTTTACCGTCGCAAAAAACAATTGCGATGGCACTTACCGTCGCTAAAGCCCTTTTGCAACCCCCTTTGTCGCGACCCCCACTTGCCGTCGCAAAAAGCCAAATTACCGTCGCAAAAAGTATTAGCGACGGCGTCCGGGGGTATTTGCGACGGCGTTCTGTCGTCACAAAAAACTGTTTTTTTTGTAGTGACAATTTTATAATTTTTTTTAATATTTATAATGTATACCATTAATTTAAAAATATTTTTTTCCAACATCCATTTATATGAAATTACCCCTTTTCTTTACATAGGTGTTAGTTCTATAGTTGTGGGATCTATAAATACCAGTTACACAAACTATCATTTATAGTTTGTGTTTCACATCTTGCATCCTTTCTCCTTGACTTTAAAATACCATATGTTATTGTTTTGAGAACAAATTGTCTCTAGTCCATTGTACTGTTTAGGCTTGTTAGGCTCACTATGGCTACCGTCTTGAAAATCCGACCAATTTAATTTTTAGATCACACGTGTGATCATTCATAAAAAAATGAGGTCAATTCAGTAATCATAGTCACGTTAATATTGCTTAAAAACTAGACCATCTATTTTTTGGAAAATAAATGTAATAAACTACCGTGGCTATAGTTATTGGATCGACTTGATTTTTTTCATGAATAATTTACACGTTATGGTCTAAAAAATAAATGGCTTAGATCATTGAGATAGAAAATTAGTATGGTGTAGTTCTCTATTTTTTTCTATAAAAAATAATAAAAAAAAAAACTTGTCCTAGGTTGCATTTGGTAATGTTTTTCTTTTCATTTCTATTTTCAGTTTTTTGAAATTTGAAAATAGAAATTTGTTTTGGTATATTGTTTTTTAAACAAATGGATTTGATATTTTAAAAATTTTTGAAAACAAAAAGAACTGTTTTCACTTGTTATTCTCTCCTCTTTCCCCTACCACCATTGATGCCACTAGCCATCGTTGACCGCTACCTTCTAGTAAGTTTCGACAACTCGTGACCTTTAACAACACTTCAACCACCATCTCAAGCTACCACTTCTAGCCGCTACATCTATTCACTCTCTACTATTAGCCACTATTTTTAATAATTTAGTGAACAAGTTTATTTAGTTTTACTTTCAAAGCTTTTATGTGTATCAAATAATTTTTTTGTTCTTATTTTTTACAAAAAAAATAAAAAACTGCTATATTTTTAAATGAGAAACTAAAAACATTATCAAACACATCTCATTATTCTAAATTGAAAAGAGAAAAATACAAGAATAGAAAAAGCATAACACATTGATAAAATTTCAACTAGTACATCAAACTTGATAAGGAAGAAGCATATTGATTAGGTCAACCTTCAATTTTAAAAGTAATATTTAAAGTGTAACCCTGCCATTTGACATCATAGTCCGCCACCCTCCCCAATTGTTGTTTGGTTAACAAGCAAACATTGACCTGCTACAATGAAGTCCAACCAGAAGAGGACATCTAAAACCTGATTTAGGTGGGAATGCTCTAGTAACCTACCATAGGCCAAATGGTTTGGAAGTTGAGACAATGACTAAATGAATAAGAATTGGTGTACACTTGTCCAAACAATAGTGCAAAAATTAAATTACACTTCTAATCTTTATAATTTGATCCATATATTTTAAATTTAATTTTAATTTAATCGTTTCGTTAAAGTGTTTTAAGACATTTGTCAATTTCTTGAGGTATATACATAAAAATAATTAACAAAAATTTAGACAGGACCCAACGGAAACTGAATTAAAAATGTAAGGACAAAGTTATTCAAATTAAAACAATAGGGATCAAAGTAAAATTTAAATCAAATTATAAGTATAAAAATATAATTTATCCTTAAATTAAAATTTGCAATTTATGCTTTATTTACGCAAGTTTGGTCACCATCCTCCTTAGTACAAGTATCGAAATTGATGGCCTGTCTTTGACCGAATCGAGGAAGGGATTAGTTGAAGTACGCCTGAGTTGACCCAGACACTCCTTCCCGTTCAACCCCTCCCCCCCCCCAAAAAAAAAAACAAATTATTGAAATTGATGTGTTAGATTTTTAATTATCTTTTAAAAAAAGTCAATGGGATTTTAACCCTACCGAACAAATCTTAGTTTTTTTTTATATTTATTTATTGTTTTTTAATTCAACAATAAACTATAATTTTAACATGACAATAGCAAAAGCATGAAAAATGCATTGTTATTATTTAAATAAATAAATAAATATTGATTTATAATATTATATTTACTTGATCTGTCTTCGCCCCCAAGTCATTATGAACTAAACTATTCCCTAATGCTAATATTCAAAAGATTTATGATAATCTAAGAATGTGTGTCCAATTACTCCAATAGTTCCAAGATGTTACTGTTAGTGGGTCGATAAAACTCAGGGTTTAACATTCTTTAATACAATCAATAAATAATATATATTTTGAAATGCAATATATAAATATATTTTTTATTAATTTTTTATTTTATTGATGTGGACTCTATTATTTTTGTATTTAACGATAAGAAAATCTAAAATAAAATATATTTATGTATAATATGAATTCTGATCGTCTTTCACATCTCCATTTCATAATATTGCAACACATCATGAAGTACAAAATCAATGTGACAATGTTTATAAAATTAGTAACTTTTGAACCATTTATTATAGCCGTTGATAATAAATGTAACTGTTGATAATAAAATGGAACTCCCTAATTCAATCATATAATGTCGGGATCTCAATCACTACAACATTACTCAACTTTTTTACTATCAATCAAGTTCTTATTTTGCCAAAAAAAAAAAAAACCTAATAATGCTTTAGAAAATATCAAAATGAAACAAACAATCAACTAATAATATCCTCTATGTCAATGATCTTGAAGAGCAAAAAAAGAGGACAATCAATGGGGTTGTTTTCATTTTCTGTTTTATATTTTTAAAAATGAAACACAAATTGATAGTGAAAATTTATTTGATAAACTGTTTCAAGCAACTATTTTTGAGACTTTATACACACATATATATATATATATATATTTGTTGGATCAATCGTCTGTGTAAATAAAATAACTTGAAATAAATTCAAACAAAAAATAAATAAATAACATATCGGATTTATTTATCGAACCAAAATAAAATTAAGACCAAGTCGAGTGTGTGACACTCTGTCCTTAAGACAGATTCGCCCCGCTACGGTACTTACGGTTGAATGGCGTCTATCTCCCAGGATACAATGATCTTCACAAATTTATAGAAGCACTTCAAATAAATTTATTCGGCGAACCAAACCTGTGTTCTAACTCTCTGAATATTTATTCCTAAAATTATAAATGAAGAATAAATGCACTAGAGAAAAATTGGATAGCAAAAGGACAAAAAACCAGATTGTTTTACGGGATGGAAAAATTGGATCTAATTCACTGCTGAAATTGAAGGGTATAAATAGGCAAAAACCCGCAGCCTGAACAGGTTCCATATTTGAATGAAAAGGTGCTTCATTGGTGCAACACTTATTCAAACTTATTTATTTGAACAATTGACTTAACCGTCCGTTGCAAAGATCACATTTTCAAACAAATGTTCCGTTGCACTATGTGTGGCACAATGCACACTTATTCAAACAATTGAAATAGTAGGTTCATTTATTACTTAAACTATTTAAACTATTGAAATAGTTAAATAAATAAATAAAGAGGTACAAACTTTAGAAAATTTTTTAGGAACCTTAAATTTGAATTTAGAACTAAATTAAGTTCTTACAATTACAAATTTTAGGAAACAACTTAGGAACCCAAAATTTAAATTTAGAATTAAATTAAATTTTCACAATAATTTTTTATTGAAAAAATCTAAATGAATTTTATCTAAAAAATTAATGTTAGACCCGAAAACGACGTCAACTTCCCATTCACTCATAAATGGTTTTGATGTTCTGTCTTCACCGTGTGACTTGCCACGCGGCAAGAAACACTTCACCTCTTCGGACTCACTCAAAATTTTGGCTAAAAAATATGCCTATATTAAACCATTTTTCCAACAATCCCCCACATGAACGGAATTTGACGAAGAGAAAATGCAACAACATGATCTAATCAGAGAGTACAAAAATTGGAAATATTCTGCAAAGGATAGGTAGCTTTTGACTTTGAACCTTCCCTTGTGAGACACTATCGGATTTACTAGCTAACTAGTGAACATGATGTCTTGAACTGTTCAACCGTTTGTGTAAACCAAGACAATAGAACTCACACAGATTATCTCCAGACATAGTTTAGTTCTCACTATTGTATTCATTTTGGCCCTGAACAACCTGGTCTTCATGAGTGCTTTAGAGAATTGTAGCCCTTCACAAATCTCATAGAATCAGCCCAGTTCACACTCATATAGGTGATTCTTATGAAGAGTATCCTGCCATACTCCACTAGGTTTACCTAGATATAAGAATCATTAAAATTTTACATAACCTTTAACGCTGCAGACATCACTTATTTCATCATAGAAATGGGTAGGAGTTGGACTCCCCAATGATCCTTCTGAGTCAATCACAACTCGGTTGTCCCTTTGAACCTAGATCTTGGGATCTCCAGTCAACTAGGTTGGGTTGCCGTTGTGGTAACTCTTATTTAATAGGCTTAAGTCCCATTCCCCTCGATGAATTCTCAACTAACTCTCTTGCTAACCCTTTGGTTAGTGGATCCGCTATGTTGTCTTTAGACTTAACATATTCTATGGAAATAATTCCATTAGAGAGTAGTTGTCTTACGGTATTATGTCGATTTACGAATGTGTCGTGACTTACCGTTATACATATGACTCGTGCTCTACCTATAGGCGATTGACTATCGCAATGTATGCATATAGCAGCCGGTTTTCTAAATGAAATATCTTCAAGGAAGTGGCGGTTTATTCTCGCTTTCTTCCCGTGCTTTGTCTAAAGCTATGAATTCAGATTCCATAGTAGACCTAGCAATACAAGTCTGTTTAGAAGATTTCCAAGATACAGCCGCCCCACCAAGAGTAAAGACATACCCACTAGTGGACTTTGAGTCTCTTGTATCCGATATCCAATTTGCATCACAGTATCCTTCAAATCTTTGGATATCTAGTATAATGAAGCCCAATGTTACGAGTAAATCGGAGATATCTTAGAACCCTTATAATTGCTTTCCAGTGTTCTACTCCCGGATTACTCGTATATCTACTTAATTTACTTACTGCATAAGGTATATCTGGGCGAGTGCAGTTCATCAAGTACATTAAGCTTCCAATAATTTGGGCATACTCTAATTGAGAAATACTTTCCTGTACATTCTTAGCAAGATACAAATTAACATCTACAGGAGTTCTAGCAAGATGATCATCATCTTTACTGAATTTGTCAAGTATTTTCTCAATGTAATGAGATTGTGACAAAGCATATCCTTCTGATGTTTTGGTAATTTTCATACCAAGTATTACATCAGCAATGCCCACGTCCTTCATATAAAAATGTTTATTCAACATTTTCTTGGTAGTTTTAATCATGTCATTATTACTACCAATGATGAGCATATCATATACATAAAGACATACAATGACATAACCTTTATCTGTGTTTTTAATATAAACACATTTGTCACACTCATTAATTTTAAATCCATTTGACATCATTGCCTTGTCAAATTTTTCATGCCATTGCTTTGGCGCTTGTTTTAAACCATATAATGATTTAACCAATTTACACACTTTCTTTTCTTTCCCTAGAACGTAAAAACCCTTACAGTTGTTCCATGTAAATTTCTTCATTTAACTCACCATTTAAGAAAGCGGTTTTAACATCCATTTGATGAATTTCTAGATTGTATAAAGATGCTATGGCAATTAGCATTCTAATGGATGTTATTCTAGTAACCGGTGAGTATATATCAAAGTAATCAAGACCTTCTTTTTGTCTAAACCCTTTGACCACAAGTCTTGTCTTGTATTTATCAATTGATCCATCCACTTTCATTTTCCTTTTGAAAATCCACTTGTACCCAAGAGGTTTACAACCTGGTGGCAAATCCACCAATTCCCAAGTGTGATTTTGCAAGATGGATTCAACTTCACTGTTGACAGCTTCTTTCCATAAAGGAGCTTCAGGACTGAACATAGCCTCTTTAAAAGTTAAAGGCTCATTTTTTAACAAATATGTTAGAAAATTTGGACCAAAAGATTTTGAGGTTCTAGCACGTTTACTACGCCTAGGTTCTTCTTCCTCATTTTGATCTAACTCTTGTCCTTGATCATTTTCTTGATCCTGACTAGTAATAGCATTAAAAGATCTTTTATTAGTACTAGTCCCTTGTCCAGTCTTCTTTGGAAATACATGTTCAAAGAAAGATGCATTCCGAGACTCAATAATAATATTTACATGTATTTCGGAATGTTCTGATTTATGAATCAAAAATCGATATGCACTACTATTCTTGGCATAACCAATGAAAATGCAATCAATAGTTTTAGGACCTATCTTAGTCTTTTTAGGATTAGGAATAGCCACTTTAGCCAAACACCCCCACACTTTTAAGTATTTGTAAGATGGTGCTCTTTCATGCCACAATTCATAAGGTGTTTGATTTACTTTCTTTCGGGGTATTTTATTTAAAATATAATTAGCAGAAAGTATTGCTTCCCCCCACAAGTTCTGAGGTAATCCAGAACTTATTAACATGGCATTCATCATTTCTTTTAAAGTCCTATTTTTCCTTTCAGCAATTCCATTTTGCTAAGGTGAGTAAGGAGCGGTGGTTTGATGAATTATTCCATGTTCTATACAAAATTCACCAAAAGGTGATTCATATTCACCACCTCTATCACTTCTAAGTTTCTTGATTCTCTTACCAAGTTGATTTTCAACTTCATTCTTATATTGAATGAAAGTTTCCAAAGTTTCATCCTTGGTTCGAATTAAATAAATATAACTATATCTAGTATAGTCATCTATAAAAGTGATTACATACTTTTTTCCACCTCTGGTTTGAATTGATTTAAAATCACAAATATCACTATAAATTAATTCAAGTGGTTCCGTACTTCTTTCAATTGAATGAAAAGGAGTTTTAGATAATTTTGCCTCAACACAAATTTCACATTTATGATTTGAATCAATTTCAAATTTAGGTAAACATTCCATATTAATTAATCTACGCAAAGATCCATAATTAACATGTCCTAGTCTACCATGCCATAAATTTGAAGACTCAAGCAAGTAAGAAGAAGATGTAGTATTATTAATAACAGAGGATACAACAGTCATTACATTTAACTTGAAAAGGCCATCAGACATGTAACCTTTTCCTACATACATCCCATTCTTAGTAAGTACAAATTTATCACTCTCAAATACTAGCCTAAACCCATTCTTACTCAACAAAGATCCGGAAACAAGATTCTTGCGAATGTCTGGTACATGCAGCACATTGTTGAGAGTGAGTTCCTTTCCTGATGTCATCTTGAGTACAATCTTTCCTTGTCCTTCAACTTTGGAAGTTGAGAAGTTGCTCATAAACAATTGTTCACCATTGTCCACTGTAGAATAAGATGTGAGTATCTTTTTGTCGGCACAAATATGGCGAGTAGCACCAGTGTCCACCCACCATTCTTTAGGATTTCCGACAAGATTTGCCTCGGAAACTACTGCAGAAAGATTAATGTCATCGACACCATTGGAAATATTATCCACTTTGGTCATATGGGCTTGAGCAGGCTTCTTACTTGTTCTTTTCTTACTTTTGCCTTTGCTACGGCAATCTTTGGCCCGATGTCCCTCTTTGTCACAGATGTAACATTTGTCATTAAACTTGTACTTTTTATTATCCCCCCCTTTAGAGCTTTGTGATGAACTTTCTCCAGAAGACTTACGTTTCTTGGTTTTTGAAGCATGTTCCACCACATTTGCCTTAGACTCCATAGGATTCTTACCAGCCTGCTTTTCAAAATTGCGGTTGTCCTCCTCAATCCTTAAACGCACAATTAACTCGTCCATAGAAATTTCTTTGCGCTTGTGCTTAAGGTAGTTCTTGAATTCCTTCCAGCCTTTTGGTAATTTTTCAATTAAGGCTGCAACTTGGAAGGATTCACTGAGAGACATACCTTCTGCATGAATGTCATGCAGAATGAGTTGGAAATCTTGAGCTTGGCTAATCACAATTTTTGAATCAACCATTACAAAATCCAAGAATCTGCCAACCACAAATTTTTTTGAGTCGGCATCTTCCGTTTTGTACTTTTTCTCCAACGATTCCCAAAGTTCCTTTGCTGTCTTGATTGCACTGTAGACGTTGTATAATGTGTTGTCAAGTCCGTTCAAGACGTAATTCCGGCAAAGGAAATCGGCATGTTTCCAGGCATCAACCGCAGCAACCACTTGCCGGTCGGTTTCATCCTCTTTCAGGATAGGAGCATCTTCACGGAGGAAACGAGCCAGGTTCAGAGTTGTAAGATAGAACAACATTTTTCTGTTGCCATCTTTTGAAGTCAGTTCCTAAGAACTTCTCTGGCTTTTCTCCATGATTTATTGGCACTGTCACCACAGGAGAGGGGGTTGGCGTCATTGCAGCCACCATAGTAGTACTTATTTAGACATTTGTTTCTGTAGCCATCAATTCTAATTTATAAAACAAAATTATAATTAGAATTTACACTACACAGAAAATTAAACCAAATTCACAGAATTAAATTCTGTAAAAATAAAAGAAACAAGAATGTAGCTTTTATTTTCCAATTAATTTGAAAATAAAATAAAATTTTATTTAAACAAATTAATTCCACACAGAAAATTAAATTCTGTAAAATAAAAGAAATAAAAATATAACTTTTATTTTTCCAATTAATTTGGAAATAAAATAAAACTTTATTTAACCAAATTAATTCCACACAAGAAATTAAATTCTGTAAAATAAAAGAAATAAAAACTATAACTTTTATTTTTTCAATTAATTTGAAAATAAAATAAAATTTTATTTAACCAAATTAATTTCACACAAAAATTTAAATCTCTTGTTATACTCCAAAAAATTAAAATACTGAAAACAGAATTTTAATTAATGAAAACTCATAAAATAATTTCTAAAACCCAAAATTAATTTCTGAAAAAATTCCACAAAAATATATTTTGAATTGTTAATGACACCAGTATCGTATTATTAGTTGTTGTCAAAGAAAAGAGACAGTATATTACTACTATCTGTCAAATAGCATATAATCACTATTTGTTTTTCCAACCAGAATATTATTTTGTAAATCCACAGAAAATAATTTTCTTTCGAAATTATTTACGAAGAATGAAAAAGGGAAACAAACGAAAAAATTCTGTAAACAGAATAATTCGAATCTGTCTTAAGATTGTTGGATCAATCTTCTGTGTAAATAAAATAACTTGAAATAAATTCAAACAAAAAAAATAAATAACATACCGGATATATTTATCGAACCAAAATAAAATTAAGACCAAGTCGAGTGTGTGACACTCTGTCCTTAAGACAGATTCGCCCTGCTACGGTGCTTACGGTTGAATGGCGTCTATCTTCCAGGATACAATGATCTTCACAAATTTATAGAAGTACTTCAAATAAATTTATTCGGCGAACCAAACCTGTGTTCTAACTCTCTGAATATTTATTCCTAAAATTATAAATGAAGAATAAATGCACTGGAGAAAAATTGGACAGCAAAAGGACAAAAAACCAGATTGTTTTACGGGATGGAAAAATTGGATCTAATTCACTGCTGAAATTGAAGGGTATAAATAGGCAAAAACCCGCAGCCTGAACAGGTTCCATATTTGAATGAAAAGGTGCTTCATTGGTGCAACTGTGCGAGTGAATTTCCGATCACACTGCCCTCCTTAGTGATTCAGCGGTAGAACACAAGCAGAATAGATAGCACCTTGCTGTCCTGCACAGAAAGAGAAGTTTCCGATGGTGGTTCTTCCACCCGGGGGCACTCCGACGATCAAGTCAGTATATCTCTCAAAGATAATCAAGTATTCAACTCACAAGCTTGAGTATAAAAAACATACCATAGACCCATGGGGGTGCCCTTCTGTCACGACCCAAACCCGGCCCTA
Organism: Camellia lanceoleosa; assembly: GCA_025200525.1. NCBI lineage: Eukaryota > Viridiplantae > Streptophyta > Magnoliopsida > Ericales > Theaceae > Camellia > Camellia lanceoleosa. Next base: position 98,214,790 of record CM045766.1, read on the forward strand.
TGGGTTTAGCACCGTAACTGGCCAGTAATCCGAGATTACCAAAGGCCTACTGAATAGTAATACAGTCAATCAGAGTACAGGGCCTGGCGGAAGCCAAAACAGTAAGTAACTAGTGTCCACTGAGCTGTGAAAATCTGTATGTCAAAAACATTTTATGCATTCATACAGTCCAAAACAGTACACTCTATACAATCATTTACAAAGCAACGATGCGGACTTAATCCTCGATAATGATCTGATCAAACAGTCTATACAAAAGGTACAATACAAGAGGGAGGCAGTGGAAACAAAACACCCCAAGCCATGGCATGGCGTCTCGGAACCTCATGTGAGGCACATAGGTGGCTTGACAAAGCTGGGACCAATCCCACGCTCCTAGCTTCCGGCGGTGGTGAGCACCTACATATATATATAAGCGGTGAGCTAAAGCCCGGTGAATAACATAACGTGTAAAGAGGTTATGAATGAATGTCCTTCACGAATGAAATCAATTCATTATACTGATATTTCAATCTTTGATATTTCGATTAATCGGTGTTTCAATCAATCGGTCATATGTGGTACATCCATTAGCCTATAACAAGATGGGTCCAAAAGGACCAGCCTTAACAGACCCAACAATAATGATGGCCATCAATCGGTATGGTTCCACAAGGAAACCGACAGAGCTCAGAATAACGATAACAATGGGTGCTAAGGATGCCACTGATTCGAAATACAGACATACATCCATTCAATAAGCAATATCAGTTCAATAAATGATTCGATTCGAGATTCAAAATATAACCATTTGAACATATCTTTACACAATCTGTTACTCACAATGATTGGGCTATCAGTAGCTAGAGCGCGTCCCCGTGAGCCAACCCTAAACAGTTAACAAATAGAACACACACTAAGTTCACAGTCGAAAAGATGATAATTACATCCCTAAATTCCTCGGTGTGGTTCTATGTTTAAATCCTCATTAAGATGCTTTAAACTAGGCCTAAGAATGCCTAGGATGCGATGAGGATGCAAAAATACAGTTGGAAGGCACTTTTCAAAAGTTGCTGAAAACAGGGGCCCCGCTCGAGCGAGCCTTCCTCCGCCCGAGCAAGGTTGCAAAATCAAAGGCTTCGCTCGAGCGAACAATCCTTCGCTCGAGCGGTCTGATGAAACAGTAAAAATACTGGATGCTCAATTTTTACGCGCGATGCTCGCTCGATTCTCGCTCGAGCGAGCTTCCAAAATCAAAGGGTTCGCTCGAGCGAGCCTTCGCCCTTCGGCGATGCGATGGAACGATAAAAAGTCCTGGATGTTCAATTTTTACGCTCGAGCCACCAATCCTTCGCCGGCGGGGCTCAGAGAAAACGTTGGTCGCTCGGCGAGAATCGCCGCTGGCGAAGAAGCCAATCTGGAATTTCAGTTGCCTTCAAACTCAAACCAAGCATTCTCAACTCAATTCTCGACCTCTTGGGCTCAAATTCTGGAGAATACATCCCAAAACAATGTATAACAAGTTTCAAAAGCCAATTTATGCATTCAAGCCCCAAAGGTGAGTCAATTAAATCCATTTTCAAACCCATTTTCAAGAACAAGTTTAAAACATGCAATGCATGAGCTTCAAATCAAATTTAAGCTTCAATTCTTGTCCAAAGGGACTCATTAGTGGGAAAACATTCTGAAAACATGAACTAGAATATAAACATGGACATGCATGTATGATTCAAGCATGAATTCAACTCCAATTTCACTAATTCAACCATGCATGCAACAATTGATCTTCAATTCAACACCTATGAGCAAAATCATGACTTAACTTCTCTATAACCAAGATGTATGCAAGATGGAACTTAAAACATAACAAGAAGATGGTAATTTTCTTACCTAAGTCTTCAATTTCTTGCCTAGAAGTTCAATTTATGCAACTACACTTCAATGTACTTCAAGTCTCCAAGCAATCTCAACAAATGAGCTTAAATCTCTTACTCTCCCTCTATTCTCACTCTAATTTCGGTTGTATCTCTCAACAAGGCTGAGGGAATGGTTGATTAAGTGTATAAGGCTCTACAAAGAATAATATTAAGCAAAGCCCACCCAATGGCATTCCTGTAATTAAGTCCAACTCTTCAATTAATTCATTTTAATCTAATTTAATCATTCCTAATCAATTTTCAGATAAAAATACCATAAAATCACAAATATTTTACTGATCATGAAACACTAAACGGTTCCTAAATCGGCCGCCGATAAGGCCTTCAATTAACAGTTTAAACATAAACTACAAACAGATAAAATCATACAATTAACAGATAGAATATGCAATTCAATAGGCAGTCTTATTCGATTTCGATTCCAATCGATGCTTTAATCAGTTCAATTATCGGTCATTAGCGGTTCGGTTTAGCAATAATCGATGTATAATTCGGTGGTTATCTGATGTCGATCGAGGTTATTCACCTTCTTTTATAGCTTAACTCTCTCCCAATCCCACTAGAAGTCTTACTTCTATGGACTCCAATTTCGGATCCACCTTGGACTCTTCAAGAGATAAGGATAGACTCCCTGAGAGTACTACCTATATCCATCTTGCAGTCTTCCTTCTTTCTAGGACTCCTGTCCTTTATCTACTTATCTCGGACTCCGGTTTCTTCGGAGATAACCTCGGCAACCCCGAGATCACCTCGGCATATCTGTCATGACACGTGGAACCTCGGCTGACACTTCGGCATCACCTCGGCCACGTGTTGGTACTCAGAAAATACATCCCCACAACTGCCCCCTAGGTTCTATTACCTCGGCATACTGAGGTGATGGAACCTATATTCGAACTTTTTCTCGTACATCGGCTCAAGAGCTTTCTAGCCGAGATCATTTATTTTTAGGCCGACATGTCTTCATCTAAGAACAAGAATTCACACGAACTCTCCCAAGTGCATGAGCTGTTATGCACCATTTTTAAACCGTTTCACTGACGCGTTTTTCTCTCACTGGTCGTCTTTGGTGGCAGCGCATTGGGCCGTCTTTCTTTGCGCCGCGCCGACGTCGTCGTTTGCTAAACACAATAATTACCTTTTTTTTGCCGCCGTTTCACGTTTTGGACAAAAAACGTTTGCCTCTCTCTTTCTTTTCACTTCTGCATTTGAATACTCCACATTTTCTCTCTCTAAAGCTTTTTTTCCTTCGAATCCGCCATTACTCGAAGCTTTCGACTCTGCTACTGTCTTGCATCTGCCATTTTTGCGAAGCTTTCGCCACTATAGCGTTCGCCATCTGACCTCGGCGTAGCTCACTCCGGCCTTCTCCTTTTCTGGTAAACAACTGGCCTTTTTCCTCCAGTTCTTGATTTATCCCTGAAATTTCTTGCCATCATTGTTCTGCTCTAATATTTAGTTTGTGAATCGTTCACCTTAGTGTGTATTATTTCCCGGTTTTTTTGCACATTTCATGTACACTCGCACTGTTGCACCTCTTGTTCTTGGTCTTCTACCCTTTCTGTTCTTGAATCTGAGACTTCGTTTTTGCTTTTCTGTTTTCCAGATTTCTGCCCTTCATACTCATTCTTCGTAGATTTAGGTTTGGGATTTGCTTATAGATCCACCAACCCTTAGGAAAAACTGAAACCAACTTCACCAATACACATCTAGGTTTCAGCCGAGGTCCTAATAACCCTTCGAAGTAACTTTGTTTCAGAGCCTAGTACTTTTACACCAAAGACCATGGGCATGTGGAGAAATAGGGTTAACTCCGCAACCAAACTAGAATATTTTAGGCAAGAATTCTCTATTCCTGCCGACGTTCACCTTAGGCTAGCCGGGGATGATGACTCCATCATGCCTACAGACAATACCATGCCCTTCCCTGTTATAGCTTTTGTGGAGTGTGGACTTCGACTCCCACTGAATCCCCTTTTCCGCGAAGTTCTCCACTTCTACAAACTGAACCCCATGCAGCTTACCATCAACTCCTATAGGGTGATTAATGGTGTCATAGCCTTAGCCCGACGAGAGAAGGTTAGGATCACCCTAGCCGACCTTCAATACTGTTATACAATGTGCCCCCTTAACCTGAAGGAGAAAGGCTTCGTATACTACCTTAAGCCGAGGTCCACTGAATTCAAAATTATAGCCGATCTCCCAGATTCCAACAAGGGGGCTGGAGATGATTATCTCATTGCTTCTGGAAACTGGGAATTTGGTCCAGATGAAGATGTCCATATTTTTCCTCTGCCTCGAACAGTTAAAGAGGGTAAGGGTAAGAGCCCTGTGTTACTACTTATTTGTTTTCTCTTTAAGTCTTCCATACTTATCCCGTTTCTAATGTCTGTTTGTTTGTCTTGCAGACCTCCATCAGCCACCCAAAAACTTTCGTCAAACCTACTTTCCAGGCATAGACCTGAAGAAGCTTCTAGATCTCCTCATTCTCAAACGAAAAGCTCCACTGCTGTTAAATTTCATCCCCACCTACAAGTCAACTTTGCCCGACGTTCCAAGGAAGAAGAAGAAGAGCTCATCCACAGTCACAACTCAAACCACATCTACATCCCGGACAGATCAAGGTTCTACTTCTGACCTAGCCGATCTTCCATCCACTTCAGCACAATACCTAATCCCAGTAACAGAAAGAAAGCGTTGGCGACGTCTCGTAAAAACTGCCGAGATGGTCCGCCCGAAGCCCGTTGTTCTAGATCTCCTCGCCGACCTTCCAGCCGATGTGGATGATGCACCATCCCAAACGGTGCCCCCACCAAAACCAAAAAGAGTCAAAAAGGCCCAGGCCAAGGCCAAAGCTCTTTGGCGAGGTCGAAGATGCCCCGCCCATCTCCCAACTAACCTCAACCGTGAAGACCACTTCTGCTCCTGCCAAAAGATCTGCTGAGGCCCAGCCATCGGGGTCGACTCAGCCAAAGGCGAGGTCGTCTGCTGCGGCGACCGAGTCGAGTTCCCAGAGTTCCCTGGGAGCCCAAAATTACACTTGAAAACAGGCCTGTCTACGCCAACGAAAGCGCCGCCGACGTAAATATCGGCATGGCACTCAGCACTGCAGTGCTCCTTGAGGGTGATCTTGAGTGTAACGTCAAGATGAACGAATACGAGAACTACGCCCTCATGCTGCAGCGCTCTGTGCAAGTAAGTTTTTGAATTTGACAACTTTTCTTTCTGCTGCTTTTTTTAAACTTATAAAGTTTTGCAATATTTTGTGATAACCTCTGTCTTGTGAACTTTCAGGCCATTCAGCACGCCCACACCTTCTCCATGCAAGCATTTGAAGCGAAGGAGAGATTGTCCGAGATGGAGAAGGAGTTTGCTACTCTACAGAAACAAAACAAGAGTCTCAGAAATAAAATGAAGACCTTGGAGGATCAAGCCGAGGCTGCAACGCAGGCTCAGCAAGAGGCTGATGAGAAGGCCGAGGCTGCTGAAGCCATTAAAACCGCTCTTAGGCGTAAAAGAAGGAGGCTCGAGCTCAGCCGCCTGGTAGAAAGAACTGCATGAGGCGTTGGCCACTAAAGACGCCGAAATCAAGGCGGCCGATGACAAGGCATACGCCCAAGGCATGGCCGATGTGGCAGAAGATTACAAGTTACAGGTTAAGCAAGCATGCAACAGGGGTTTTAACCTTGGTTGGATGTCCTTAGCCAAAAAACTTGATCTTCCTGCTGATTCGCCATGGCGTAAGGCCGAAGCTATCCCTCTCCCCGTTCCTCCTCCCCCACCTTCAACTCAAGCTGAGGAAGAAGATGAATCTGAATCCGAGGCTGAGGATGAAGATGAAGAGAATAAAGACAATGAGGCCTTGGTGAGGAAACCAAAGGATGCCAGTGAGACCAAGTCTCCTCCTGAGGGTGACCAAGTCATGGACTTAACCCTAGAGGAGGATGAGGAGGTTGAGAAGATGGCCAAGGAAGCTAACACGGGCGTGCTATCTTCTGACCTGCTTCTGGCTGAAGGAAGTGTTGAGAAGACTCTAGCCGAGATAGACGCCGAGATTGCGCAGAGATAAGGGCCGGGGTTGAAGTCTTGAAAAACGCCGAGGTTGTTCTTCTAGAGACTTAGAGGTCCGGACTCAAACCGCCTCCCGAGGTGAAGAAACTTAGCTTTCATTTTTGCTTTAACTTTTGTACTTTCTTTTGTTTTCGAACAATGTAAGCTTTGTTTGTGGCGATGTGCCTTTTTGTTGTTTAAGAACAATTCACTTGACTAGGTAGTTGTGCCTTCTTCATATACAACTGTTTCTCTTTGTATGCTGTAGTCTTTAATTTTTCTTCATTGCTTCTGTTTGATTCTATACTTAGAATATTTTGCAAGTCTCTCCTCCTTTATACAATCTCCTTAGGGAGAAATACCTCGGGTATGTTTACCTGAAGACTCACCTCGGCTTAACTTTAACTTGTAAATTGCTACAAATTTCAACAAGTAAAGATAAGGAATTTATCTCAGCTTAACTTCAACTTGTAAATTGCTACAAATTTCAACAAGTAAAGATAAGGAATTTATCTCGGCTTATCTTTAACTTGTAAATTGCTACAAATTTCAACAAGTAAAGATAAGGAATTTATCTCAGCTTAACTTTAACTTGTAAATTGCTACAAATTTCAACAAGTAAAGATAAGGAATTTATCTCAGCTTAACTTTAACTTGTAAATTGCTACAAATTTCAACAAGTAAAGATAAGTAATTTATCTCGGCTTATCTTTAACTTGTAAATTGCTACAAATTTCAACAAGTAAAGATAAGGAATTTATCTCGGCTTAACTATGTTTAAACATAATCTCGGCTTAGCTTCGGCTAAGCATTACTAATGTCTTCTCTCTGCCCCCAATGTGAACCTAAGTTCCACTTGGGTTCTCATTATTCAAAAAACAACTTCGTGCATCGTTTTATAAGTTCTGAAAAATTCTGCTAAGATTTTATTGATCATATCGGCAAAAAAATCAAAGAACATCTAATGATAGAAAAACTTTAAATTACAAGTGTTCCATGGTCTAGGCAATGCTTTGCCCTCATTATCTTCGAGTCGGTATGCCCCATTTCCTAACACCGAAGTAATTCTGTAGGGACCTTCCCAGTTTGGGCCAAGCTTGCCCTCTTTGGGATCCTTCTTATTGCCGACGACTTTTCTCAAGACTAAGTCGTTGACTTGAAAATCCCTTGGATTGATCTTCTTGTTGTAAGCTTTGACAAGTTGTTGCTGGTATGCTGCAAGCTGAATTGCAGCTTTCTCTCTTCTTTCTTCTAGTAGATCCAGATCTCGGGCTAAGAGCACATCATTGGACCCGTTCTCAACTCCCTGTGTTCTGATCCCTGGGATGCCAATCTCCAATAGAATGACTGCTTCTGTGCCATAAGCCATGGTAAAGGGGGATTCCCCTGTTGATCTTCTCGGCGTAGTGCGATATGCCCAGAGCACGTTGGGCAATTCGTCTACCCACTTTCCTTTTGCTGCCTGCAGCCTCTTCTTTATTCCATCCAGAATGACTTTGTTTGATGCTTCGGCTTGCCCATTACTTTGGGGAAAGCTTGGTGTTGAAAAGTAATTCTTTATCTTGAACTTTGTGCAAAAATTCTTGATGAGTTTGCTGTCAAACTGTGTTCCGTTGTCGGCAATGATTGCTCTTGGAATCCCAAATCTGGTGATGATGTTTTTCCAGATGAAGTTCTTCACATCCACATCTCGGATTTTGGCAAGAGGCTCTGCTTCTATCCATTTTGTGAAGTAGTCTGTTGCTACCAGTAGGTACTTCCGCTGCCCAGTTGCTTGGGGCAATTGTCCGACGAGATCCATGCCCCATTGGGCAAATGGCCAAGGGCTGGAGACCGGGTTCAGGTCAGCAGCTGGCTGATGTATCAACGGTGCAAACCTCTGGCATTGTTCACACTTCTTCACATAGGCTTCTGCATCTTTTTGCATATAGGGCCACCAATACCCCCGGGTAATGGCCCTGTGAGCTAACGATCTGCCCCCTGTGTGGTTTCCACAAACTCCTTCATGAATTTCATATAAAAAATCTTCGACCTGGAGAGGGTGTACACACCTTAAAAGAGGTCCAGTGAAGGATCTTCTGTAGAGATGTCCTTCTGCTGTCAGACTGAATCTTGCCGACTTCAATCTGACTTTGTGTGCTTCCTTTCGATCTTCTGGCAACTTTCCGTCTTTTAGGAATGCAATAATTGTATCCATCCAGCTTGGTCCCATGTCCACACATAATGCCTCTTGCATTGTGTTTGGTGGCTCTATGCTCGGGCTTGATAGGTAATCGATCATTATTGTCCTCGTCTTTCCGGTTTGCATTGAACTTGCTAAATTGGCCAACGCGTCGGCGTGGTTGTTATCGTCTCGGCTGACCTGAAGAAGTCGGCAGTTTTGAAACATGTCTGCGAGCCTGATGACTTCTTTTGCGTACGCCGACATCCTTTCATCTCGGGCAGCAAACTCTCCTGTAGTTTGATTTACTATGAGCTGTGAATCACAAAAAACGATTACCTCATCTGCCTCTACTTCAAATTGATCAAAGAATCAATGCTTCATATTCCGCCTCATTGTTCGAGGCTTTGAACCCCAGTCGGATGGACTGCTCCAATATCTCCCAATCGGGGGAAATTAACACTACTCCAGCCCCTGCCCCATGCCGGTTTGAGCTCCCATCAACAAAAAGTTGAAAGGAGTCGCCGATATAAATCTTTAGGTCGAGTTTTTCCTTCCTTGGTTCCTTAGCCTTTGGTGCTTCTCCTTCCTTGTTTGGACATCGTTCATCTCGGCGCCCGATGTTCGATGTACTCTGGCGAGAATTCGGCCACGAAGTCGGCCAAGACTTGGCCCTTTATCGCTGTTCTCGGCCTGAACTCCAGGTCATATTGGCCCAAAACTACGGCCCATCTTGCTATTCTTCCAGTTAAGTCTCCTTGTTGCAACAAGGATTTTAGCGGGTGCTCTGTTAGAACCACTATCTTGTGAGCCTGAAAATAGTGGTTTAACTTCTTTGAGGCCATTACCAAGGCCAGCATCAATTTCTCCAGTGTTAGATACCTTATTTCTGCGTCAGCCAAGGTTTTACTTACATAGTAAACAGCCTTCTGCTCTCTCTTCTCTTCTCGGATTATCACAGCGCTTACTGCGTGCTCTGAAACTGCTAAGTATAGAAACAGTTCCTCCCCAGGTTGAGGTGTTGAGAGGACTGGGGCCGAGGTAAGGTACTTCTTCAGGTCGGCCAAAGCGGCCTCACATTCCTCTATCCATAGAAAATCCGTGGCCTTTTTCACCAGATTGAAAAAAGGTTTACATTTGTCCGAACTTCGGCTTATGAATCTGTTTAGGGCTGCGGCCCTTCCAGTAAGCATTTGAACCTGTTTTGCCGACGTTGGACTCTGTAATTCCAGAATGGCCTTGATCTGATCTGGGCTGGCTTCAATGCCCCTTCTAGTCACCAGGTGTCCCAAGAACTTACCGGATCCGACTCCGAACGCGCATTTCGATGCGTTTAATCGGAGCCGATATGCTCTGAGTATGTTAAAGACCTCTTCTAGGTTAGCAAGATGATCCTTTGGTTCCTTGGTCTTCACGACCATGTCATCAATGTAGACTTCTACAGTTCGGCCAATCAAGTGTTTGAACATCTTGGTTACCAGCCTTTGGTAAGTTGCACCTGCGTTCTTCAGCCAAAAAGGCATGACTCTGTAACAATACAGACCTTTGGGAGTGATAAACGCTGTCTTCTCCTCATCCGGGGGGTACATGGCTATCTGGTGATACCCCCTATATGCGTCCAAGAAGCTCATCCTTCCATGTCCAGATGTGGCGTCCACCAACTGGTCGATCTTTGGCAGTGGGAAGCTGTCTTTGGGACAAGCTTTGTTCAAATTTGTAAAATCTACGCAGACCCTCCACTTGCCGTTCTTTTTCTTTACTACCACGGTGTTTGATAGCCATGTCGGATAATTGGCTTCTCTGATGGCCCTGGCCTCTAGAAGTCTGTCTACTTCCTCCTCCACTGCCTCGACGTGCATTAACGTCGGTCTTCTGGCTCGTTGTATCATAGGTTTGGCTGACCTGTCAACGTTAAATCTGTGACATGTGACCTCGGGGTCAATGCCAGGCATTTCGTATGGTGTCCAGGCGAACACCTCAATATTTTTCCTCAGAAAAGCTTCCAGCTCCCTTTCCTCTTCTTCGGCCAACCCCGTGCCGAGAAGAAAGAAGCGTTCTTCATCATCCTCCTGGACGAGGATTTTCTTCAGTGCTTCTTCACTTTTCTCGGTCGGCTCCTTGCCGACATCATCTAGGACCTTCATGTCCTCTTCTCCGACTTCTGCTTCCTCTGGTTCCCGAATGCTGCAGGTTAGCTTCATTGCTGCCATGGAGCAATTTTTCGCCTGCAACTGATCTCCTCTGATTTCCTCAATCCCATGTTCTGTTGGGAACCGTAGCAGTTGATGCAATGTTGAGGGAACTGCCCCCATTGCATGCAACCACGGCCTCCCCAAGATGATGTTGTAAGGCGAGGGCGTGTCAATCACAATGAATTCTGTCTTGATCTTCTTCGTGCCAGCTTGTACCTCCAAGCTTGTTGCGCCTAAAGGCCATGTCGGCGTTCCATTGAAGCCGACCATCGGGCCGTTTGACTGCTCCATGTCATCAGGGTGAAGGCCTAACTCCTTGTAACATCTGACATACATGATGTCGCAGGAGCTGCCTTGATCAATCAGGATGTGTTTCACCTGGCACTCCCCAATCTGGAGGGATACTACCAAGGCATCATTGTGCGGGTGCTGAACCATATCAAGGTCGGCTTCTGTGAAGGTTATCATCGGTTCTTGGCAATCTTCAGGCCGAGGTCTTTTCGGTCCGACTTGGTTGACGTGCTGCAGGTGTTTTACCCTCTGTGTCTCCCCCCGTATGTCGTTTTCATTCACCTTTGAGTGGATCACATTAACCACCCGAGGTCCACCTACCTGTGGTTGCTGTGCTGGGAGAGGCGGGGCTGCTAGTGCTTGAGGCAATCGTGCCTGTTCTTTCCTGGTTCTGGCCTCATCCACAAGGTCTCTTAGATGGCCTTGCCTCACCAAATCTTCTAAGTGTGCTTTAAGGGCTCTGCAACCCTGAGTTAGGTGACCCTCCTCATTGTGGTAAGCACAACGCCTACCAAGGTTCCTCCCCATAAATTCCCCTGGTGCTCTTGCCGGCGCCCTGAAGTAGGGCTGATTTCGAATTTGATCGAGGACCTTGTGGACCGAATTCAAACACCGCTGCCACCGTCACTTTGCTTTCTCAACTCTGTCTCTAGTTTGTTGGGTCCATTGTTACCTCGGCCTCGCTTGGCCGTTGCCTTTTTCTGTCTTTGTCTCCTTGTTCCCCGAGGTATCTTCCTCGGCTCGTGCATACTTCTCAATTCTCGCCATGAGTTCTTCCATGCTCTTTGGCAGGGTTTTCGCCAAAGACTTCCGCAATGGACAGTCATCCTTCAGGCCGTTCTTGAAAGACACGACGGCCACCTCTTGGTTGCATTCAGGTATTCTGTTGAACACCTCATAGTACCTCTTTGCATAAGCCCTAAGGCTTTCGTCTTTGCTAATTTTTAGGGCCATCAACGCATCCACCCTTAATGGCTGCAGTTTGTTCGTTATGAACCTGGCCACAAACATCTCGGCCAGGCCTTCCCAGCTCTTTACGCTCCCATTCGGTAGTTTGTGGAACCAATCTGATGCAATCTCCCCGAAGGATGAAGGGAACACTTTGCAGAGCAACGGCTCGTTTCCACTGTACAATGCCATTGAATTCAAAAATAATCCAACATGGAAGTTAGGGTCCGACTTACCATCATATATCTGGAGCCTCGGCATACTAAATCTTTTTGACGATTAATCTATCCAATGCCGAGAATGGAGTCCTCGGCTTAACCGGGAAGTTACTTGACTCGGGCCAGATTCTCCTGTTCCTCTTGAGGTAATCTCTCAAGTCCTCTTTACTTCTCCTGCCCATTTGTCATTGGACTTCAAACTTTTTTTTCTCTACTTTTCTCATGGTGGCCCCTTTTGATCCTTCTCCAGACGAACGAACACAATATCCACCGGAACATGCCAATGTTCTTTGGGGTCTGCTTCCTTCTCGCGATATGTCCTTGGGACTCTTCTCTTCTCGGCTCTTCTCGTGACTTCCTGAGTTTCGGTGAGAGTGCCTTCCACTCCTCGTCTTGTTGAGGGGCTTGAGGATTTCTTTCCCCTTCTTACGGGCGTTCTTTCTTTGGCATTGGTGTGTCTGCGATGGGCATGGTACATGACATTATTACGCATCATGAAGTTGGCGACCGATTGAAGGTCCGCCAACTTGTTTGCCATCTCTTTACTTCCTCATCCCTCCTCGGACATCTGTCTTTCCGTGTCGGAGGTCGTCTTCGTTATAGTATTTGCCTCTGTCCGCTTTCTTTGATGTATCACCATCTTGGCCGACGGCTTTCTCTACGTGATTTTGATCACGAGCTTCTTCGTTGTGGTCTCCTCCTTCAGCGTTAGAGTCGACGGGTCTTCCACTCCCAGCCGGAGCGTCGTCCCCAATCTTTTCCTTCTGCGTGTTACTGGCCATCTACTCTTCTTTCGTTCCCACAGACGGCGCCAAATTGTGCGAGTGAATTTCCGATCACACTGCCCTCCTTAGTGATTCAGCGGTAGAACACAAGCAGAATAGATAGCACCTTGCTGTCCTGCACAGAAAGAGAAGTTTCCGATGGTGGTTCTTCCACCCGGGGGCACTCCGACGATCAAGTTAGTATATCTCTCAAAGATAATCAAGTATTCAACTCACAAGCTTGAGTATAAAAAACATACCACAGACCCATGGGGGTGCCCTTCTTTTATAGCTTAACTCTCTCCCAATCCCACTAGAAGTCTTACTTCTATGGACTCCAATTCCGGATCCACCTTGGACTCTTCAAGAGATAAGGATAGACTCCCTGAGAGTACTACCTATATCCATCTTGCAGTCTTCATTCTTTCTAGGATTCCTGTCCCTTATCCACTTATCTCGGACTCCGGTTTCTTCGGAGATAACCTCGGCAACCCCGAGATCACCTCGGCATATCTGTCATGACACGTGGAACCTCGGCTGACATTTCGACGTCACCTCGGCCACGTGTTGGTACTCAGAAAATACATCCCCACAGCAACCACTTATTCAAACTTATTTATTTGAACAATTGACTTAACCGTCCGTTGCAAAGATCACATTTTCAAACAAATGTTCCGTTGCACTATCTGTTGCACAATACACACTTATTCAAACAATTGAAATAGTAGGTTCATTTATTACTTAAACTATTTAAACTATTGAAATAGTTAAATAAATAAATAAAGAGGTACAAACTTTATGAAACTTTTTAGGAACCTTAAATTTGAATTTAGAATTAAATTAAGTTCTCACAATTACAAATTTTAGGAAACCACTTAGGAATCGAAAATTTAAATTTAGAATTAAATTAAATTCTCACAATAATTTTTTATTGAAAAAATCCAAATGAATTTTATCTAAAAAATTAATGTTAGACCCGAAAACGACGTCAACTTCCCATTCACTCATAAATGGTTTTGACGTTCCGTCTTCACCATATGACTTGCCACGCGGCAAGGAACACTTCACCTCTTCGGACCCACTCAAAATTTTGGCTCAAAAAGATGCTTATATTAAACCATTTTTCTAACAATATGTATGTGTGGAAGCAGAAATTATTTCACATATATTAATCAAAAGATGAACGAAGAATTGATCTGCAAATTCTGAATTTGCAAAAGAATAAACGGTTAGTGCCTCCCGACTAGCGGTTGCTGGCTGGAGGGCACTCCGACGATCAAATTAGATAGCATATATCTAAATGAATCTGAATAAGTAAATAGAATAGTTTAGGCATACCTCATCTCCGGAATTGAAGAATACATCCCTTTACTTGCCACTCATTTTGTCCAGTGAGCTTAAGACACCAATTTGGTCCAATAAAAGTAAGCCACTTGTATAGCCCCAAACTTATTCGATACATGTATGTCAAGGCAAGTTGGCAAGTTGTATTGCAAAGTATTATTTTATTACCTTAATTCTATTTCCATGTAGGCATTGGGTAGGCCCACCTCACATGGTTAATTTTTATCCCTCTACAATTGCCCCCCAAGGTTTTGCTTTAGTCGATCGAAATGAGAAGAAGTGGAAACTTCTCATATATCTGGTAGACTTCTTTATCTTTGTTATTTCCGTAACGGAAGGAGTTACTTGTCCTGTACTTGTTATAAAATGACTTTATTTGCCTTCGATTTGCATAATGTGAACATTTGTTGCTTGCCCTCTGATCTTTTTGTGTGATGCTTCTAATTTTGCAATCATTCTGACGTGGTCACTTATGTTTAGTATGTTATCTTTCTTGTTTTGCCGATCTATTGCTAAGACCATCACATGTCTTCCATTTCCCTAGTTAGATAAGTTGGCGACCAAATCGCCAAATTGCTGACCTTAAGTAGACTTTAATAGTAGACCTTTAGGCCCCGTTTGTTTGGGGTTATAGGGAGGGGATTGAGATTACTAATCCCTTGGTATTACTAATGGGGTGCTTGTTTTGAGAGATGAGAAGGGGACTATTAATCCCTTAGTATTAGTAGTCCCCTTGGAAGGGGGATTGGTAAAGAGGAGATAGAGATGGTATTAGAAAAATAGTGAGGGGATTAGAATTTTTTTTTATTTTTTATATATTAGGAATTTTTTAAAAAATATTAATGTTTAATTTTTTATATATTTTTATTTGTTTTATTATTTTATATAAAAATAATTTAACAATTCTTCACTATTAATCATCTCACTATCAATCCTCTCACTATAAATCCCCTTTATTCTATCTCTGAAAACAAACGGGGCCTTATAGGTTTTCCCTTGCCCTAGGCAAGATAAGCTGACGATCTAGTCGTCAAACTACTACCTTCAATCAGGTTTTGAGAGTAGACCTTCGTAGGCCTTTCCTTGCTTTTAGTAAGATCACTTTTGTTTGGTAGTTGGCTTTGATGTGTTGTTTGGTTTTCCATCATCCTTGATTTTGTAAAAGCATGAAATGTATCAATAAGATTGATTTTTGTACGAGTTGATGGATTTCTATGAGAGCCAAGCATGCTCCTTTGATCGTAGTGTTGATAACACTGCTCAATGCGCCTAGCCTGGTTAGGACTTTAGTGTTTGATGCCTAGTAAGACTAGGGATTACTCATTTTCTGATGCTTAGCTCAACTAAGGCTTACTCAATTTCTAATGCTTAGTTCAGCTAAGGCTTACTTAATTTTCGATGCCTAGTAAAACTAGGGCTTACACATTTTTCGATGCTTAGCTCGGTTAAGGCTTATTTAATTTCTAATGCCTAGTAAAACTAGGGCTTACTCATTTTCCAATGCTTAGCTCAGCTAAGGCTTACTCAAATTTTGATGCCTAGTAAGACTAGGGCTTACTCATTTTCCAATGTTGAGCTCGGCTAAGGCTTATTCAATTTCTGATGCCTAGTAAGACTAGGGCTGTAATGACCCAGACATGTATCTGATTAATTAGTCATCTAATTGCATTATTATGTGCTAATTGATTATGTGTTTGATGAGAAATTGTGTGTGAATTAGAAGGATTTGACTTTATATCTGTTGATTGTAGAAAAATCTGTTGAAATTACAACTTTAAAATTGAAGGCCTTAAAGGCGCCAAAAATTGAAATCAATTAAATACTTGTGATCAGCATGATTTTTAGAGCCTAATATGAAGTTTTGTAAAAATTTGATTCAGAATGAATTAATTGGATATAATTCTATTATATATGCATATAAGCCTTAATGGTGGCTTTAGACCCAACAAAATATCTGGGAAAAGAGAAAGATTGAGAGAATTCTAAAGACTAAGAAAAGAAAGAAGAAAAGAAGAGAAAGAAGAAAAACAAGGGAGATTAGGGTTTAATCTTCAACAAATTAACTAGCAAAGGTAAGAATTTCTTGCTAATCTCATAAAATAAAGTTTATACACTCACCATCTTGAGGAATTAAGACTAAGAATTGAATAGATTCATGGTTGTTTTGGAGTTGTGAACCTTATGAGCATAAAAGAGAGAAATTGTGGAGATCAGCTCTAGATAGCATCATACATGGTATGATTTTATGAAATTCTTGTTTTATCCAAAACTTCTTGCTTGATTCTTCAACTTTGGAGGAAAACCCCATGGATTTTGAGTTTGAACACATATATGCATATTTTAAGGGTTTGCACTCTAAGATCAAGATTTTAGTTTTGTTTTAAAGTTATGATTTTGTTTTGAAGTTAGAATTATGAAATTGAAGATGTTTTTGAGAGTTTTTCGTATTGTTTTTTCATAAAATGAGAGTTGGTTTTGGCAAGGGAAGAAACTTCATTTTTTGCAGATTTTCGAATTGGTTTTGTATCTAAACCGCTCGAGCGGCCTGGGCCACAGCACGAGTGGCCAAGTCTTCTTTTTTTTTTTTTTAACTTTGCATTCTGCTTTCTTGCCACTAGTGCGGCCAGGTCACTGCAAGTGTGACCGGGCCACCGCATGAGTAGTCGGGCCTCAATGGCATTCTGCTCGCATGAGCGGGCTTAGGCCACCATACGTGCAGTTAGCAATGCTGGCTCAGTTTTGTTTTCTACTTGTTTTCTTTAACTTTCGGGTGTGTAGCTCGACTTTTCGTGCCCCCTTTAGGAAAATGAATAAGCCCTATAGCATCGGACTCTCACGGTTTTGAATTTGATCTCACAAGCAATATAAAATAGATAAACACCAAATAGTCCAAATCTGACAAATCTTTTGGAAAATTGAATTTGAATAAAAATGCCAAAAATGGACTGTTTTGCTATATACAGAATTGCTACCTAAATATTTTTTTTGGAGAAATTTAGGAAACCCATACTCGTGCCAAACGCCACGTATCTATCATCACCAAGATTGTCTCAGCTTGGGAACTTAGGTACGAGAGGGGAAGGTCATTAATTGAGCACCCTTGTTCGCCCGATCAAAGATCGACCTCTACTAATTATGATACGAATCTTATGTACATTATATGCTCTTGTTTCGATTTATTAGGCTAGCATTACTATGTGATGCTTTACACAAGTATAGACTAATTTGCAAGAATTGGAACTCTTGATTCATGTTTATTTTGAAAATTGTTTCGAATATGTACCATTTGAAAAAGTGATCGTATGTGAATATTACTCAAATTATTCCAATTTAAGCAATTAGCCTTCATCCACAGGCATTTAAGTAATTATAGCATTTAGGCAATTAGCCTCATGGCAAGCATGCTAAACATGGCAACATCAACATGCGATATGCTAAAGCGAGTAAAGGCTCACCTAGTACTTTAAGCCAAAAGAGAAACTAGTTAGAAAAATGCATGATTCCTAACTATGCAATGTAACTAATGCAACACATGCAATCTGCAATTAATGGGTTCGACTACTAATATAGCATATGAGACAATTTGATAGCATGCGATCTAAGCACGTATTCAAAGAAGTATTAAACTATCAATGCAAGTTAGAATGATGAACCGAGCCTCGATGCATGCAATACAAGTGGATGCAAACATGAAGAATGCTAAACAAAACATGATACCCTAAACAAACCATCATAAGCTAGTAAATAAAAGGGAGAAAGACGTGGGGTTGGAAGACATACACGTTATTACGACTGCTTGCCCTCGTACCAGAGGGTCAGAATGAACTAATTAACTAACTAATTAAAGCTAAACTAATTATTAATTATTAAAAATCGAACAAACTAATTAATTAACTAATCTAGCTAATTAAAACAATTACAACATGAGACAAATTAGTTATTCTAACTAATTAATTACAAAGCCACTATGTTAAGCACAACACTAATATATTTACAACACGAATCCCAAGGATCAATGGAGGGCTCATGCATGAATGCGTTTTCCACCCGAAAAAGCCACTGTTTATGTTGCTGAATGCCTCTATTGCACAGTAGAACACTCGCACTGATTTCCACCTCCAAACCAATTCTGTTTTGTTTCAAAAGGACACTGCTTGATTTTGCACTAGTGGCCAGAGGGCCTACAAATCGCGATAATGGCACACGACCACTAATGATTGGGCTTTCCTACTGCAATAGAGAGCAAATAGAGTAGAGACAGTGTATTCCCAAGGGTTTATTTGCACAATTTACCCCTCCTTATCATTTGAACAGCTCAAAGGAGTAGTAAGTTTGATCCACAAACCATCAATAGATGCAATTTCATTGCATGATGGCTTATGAATCAAGTGTGCAAGTTCAATGAATGCAATAAAACAAGACTCTCAAAACCACCTCTCTATCATGAAAGATCAAGGAAAGTAGTTAACAATGAATCTTGAACCGTTTTCATCACTAATGAGTATGAAATAACTCAAGACTCAAGGGTTCAATTAACGTCCGATTGAACCCAAATCAGTTATTATCTTACTTTTTTTAGCCTCAATTTAATTACTTCATTTTAGATTACCATCTATTCTTTAGTCAATTGAGTCCAAAGGTGAATTTAAATCCTCTAATGGAAAGGGGGCCCAAACCAAGAGCTGCTTTGGGCATGAAAGAGACATCATACTGTTGGTACTGAATCCCCAAAGGGATTAAACCATTAAGCATGACATCTCAATCTCATGCTTAAACAAACAAGTAGTTTGAAACTACTTTCAAAGCAAAACAAAAGCCAAGAAAAGAGAGAGGTTGTAGAGGTGATTAAGAGTGATCACAAGTATGGAAAGCCATAAATAAATGCATTCAACTAAAATAAGATGATGTCTAATGCCTAAAACACCAAGCTTATTGTAGCGACCCTAATTTTCTTAAGTCATTATTTATTATTATTATGATTATTATTATCTTATTTTATTTTTGGCTTTATTAATTGTGTGGTCACATGAGAATTTAATGTGATATTTAATTAATTTAATGTTTTATTTAATTAATCCATATATTTATATATTTATATTTGTTATATAAAAAAAGAGGTGTTATTTATATATATATATATTTAATCTTATATTTATATTTATATTTATATATGGTGTATTTATGTTGTATTTATATAGTATAATAATATAAGTCAATTAGGTTATAAGCAAAAGAGAGGGTTGTGCCTGTGTGATGAGATACAAAGTCGAGAGAAAGAGAGAGAGAGAGGGCCGAGAGAGAGAGACTCTATGATAAAGGGGCTGTTATTAAGAAGAGAGAAAAAAATACATACAAGAGAGAGATGGCGGAAGGTGGAGAAAAAGGAAGAAAGGATTAGGGTTTTATTTTGGTGGTTTCATTAATTGTTCAAGTGATTCTTTGATCTTCGAAAAATAATTGTGAGTACAAACTCACTTCCCTTGATTTATATTTAATTCGTTGTTTTTATTTATTTATTTTTATTTATTTGATGTTGAATTGATTTTTTTTTTTTTTTTTTGTTACAGGAAAATCCTCCCTACCCTCCCGCAGGTCCAAGGCAGCGCCCTTGCAGAGATCACCAAGGTGTCCTGTTAGCTGTTCCGAGCGAGGAGACTATAACCTGGGAACTTGCCCCGACCTCCCAAGACAAGCTCCGTTTAAGTCAGGACTCGCACAGCGGGGGAGCATTGAACCCACACCAAGTGTTGACTAGACAACTTGAGATCCAACCTCCTAACCAACAGTGCTTTGCTCAGGAGATTGGCCCAAGAAGGGAATTGAACTTGTGACCTTGGGGCTTAAACCCCAAGGCCTTACTACAATGCCACAACCCCTTGGGTTATGTTGAATTGATTTCATATTTGTATGCAGATGATTGATCGATTTTAATTATTTTGATTAGTTGTGTATATAAGGTTTAGGGGTTTTAGATGATTGATTAATTTTAATTATTCTGTTTAGTTGTGTATGTAAGGTTTAGGATTTTTAGTTGATTGATTAATTTAGTTGTGTATGCCAGGTTTAGAGTTTTTATATGGATTTATTTTATGATTGTAATCGCACTCATGGTTATATGAAATTAAAATTAATTAGGAACCCATAGATAAATTTCTTATACTCCACCATGACTCTATGGATTGTTGTTTTATTTGAGTATTGGTGAGAAAAAGTATATAAAAAAAAAGGTGAGGATTATGAGATTTATTTGAATGCCTTAGGCTTGGCATTGTTATGTTTGATCTCATGAGTGAGATGTTTTGTATATATATATTGTTGCCTCGTTGTCATGAGTAGATGTGTCACGACCCAAACCCGACCCTATGGGTTTAGCACCGTAACTGGCTAGTAATCCGAGATTACCAAGGCTTCTTTGAAAGAATACTGATTAAGCAGTCTGAGGCCTAAGCGGAAGCCAAGAAATAACTAGTGTCCATTGAAATGTGAAAATCATATGCCAAAAACATTTTCCATGCATTCAAACAGTATGGAACAGTACGATCTATACAATCATATACAAACATTGATGCAGGACCTAATCCTCGATAACAAGATGCTGATAAAAGCAGTAGGCAGTCTATCTGATGGTACAAAAGCATGAGGAGACAGGTGGGGACAATAAAAACACCCCAAGCCATCGTGTGGCAACTCGAAACCTCACAGTGAGGCACATAGGCTGGCTTGACAAAACTGGGGACCAACCCAAGCTCCTAGCTCCGGTCTGGCTGCTGAGAACCTACATATATATATAAACAGTGAGCTAAAGCCCAGTGAATAACATAAAGCGTAAAGAGGTTATGAATGAATGTCCTTACAGTAATGAAATCAATCCATTTAACAAGATTTCATCTTCAAGATTTGATCAATCACCATATGTGGTACACCCATTAGCCTATAAAGAGGGTCCAAGGACCGGTCTTAGAACCAACATATTGATGGCCATCAATCGATAGCGATATGGTTCCACAAGGAAACCGACAGAGATCTCTGTAACAGTAAACAGTAAGTGCTAAGGATGCCACAAGATGCATTCGAATACAGACATACATTCATTCAAGACACAATGTCGATTCAATAAGCCTTCGATTCAAGATTCAAAAGATAATCATTTTGAACATATCTTTACACAATTGTTGCTCACAGAGATTGGGCTAATAGCGGCTAGAATGCGCGTCCAGAAACTAACCTAAGCTTAACAAATAGAACACACACTAAGTTTCACAAATCGGGAAGGGTGATAATTAAATCCCTAAATTTCCTCGGTGTGGTTCTATGTCTAAATCCTCATTAAGATGTCTAAAACTAGGCCTAAGAATGCCTAGGATGGGATGAGGATGCAAAAATACAGTTGGAAGGCATTTTTCAAAAGTTCTTTGGCAGGGTCTCGCTCGGCGAAATCTTCCTTCGCTCGGCGAGGTTGCAAAATCAAAGGCTTCGGCTCGGCGATGAAACAAGAAAAGTAAAAATCTTGGATGCTCGATTTTTACGCTCGAGCCACCAATCCTTCGGCGTGGCTCGAGAAAACGTTGGTCGCTCGGCGAGAATCCTTCGGCGAAGAAGAAGAATCCAACTGAATTTCAGTTGCCTTCCAAGCTCAAACCAAGCATTCTCAACTCAATTCTCGACCTCTTGGGCCCAAATTCTGGAAAATACAACCCAAAACAATGTATAACAAGTTTCAAAAGCCAATTTATGAATTCAAGCCCCAAAGGTGAGTCAATTAAATCCAAAATTCAAACCCATTTTCAAGAACAATTCCAAAACATACAATGCATGAGTTTTTAACCAAATTCAAGGTTCAAATCTTGCTCTAATGAGCTCAATAGTTGGAAAACAAAATGAAAACATGGACTATGGCTTAAACATGGACATGCATGTACAATTCACCATGAATTCAACTCAAAAATCATCAATTCAACCATGCATGTAACAATGGAGTTCCAATTCAACATATTTGAGCAATTTCATGACTTAACTTCTCTATATCCATGATACATGCAAGATGGAGCTCAAGGACAACAATAAGAAGATGAATTTCTTACCTAGAGTTTCAATTTCTTGTCTAGAAGTTCAATTTATGCAAATACACTTCAATTTACTTCAAGTCTTCAAACAAATCAACAAGAACAAGTCCCTCTCTCTCTAACTCTCTTCTTGGTCGGCTGTGATGTTCAAATGTGGCTGATGAAATGAGTTGATTCAAGTGTAATATGGGATCAAAGTGTTGACATAGTGGGTCACTAGGTGTGGCATAATGGTAAATAAGCCAAACTCTTCAATTTAACTCATTTTAATCTACTTTAATCATTCCTAATCAATTTTCAGATAAATATACCATTAAATCACAAATATTTTACTGATCCCAAAACTCTAAACGGTTCCTAATTCGGCCGCCGATAAGGCCTTCAATTAGCAGTTTAAACATACGAATTCAAACAGATAGTCATTCAATCAAACAGATGCAATATGCAATTCAATAAATAAACTTATTCAATTTCAGTTTCGATTTCAATTAGTCTATTCAGTACTTCGGTCAATTCAATTATCAGTCATTATCAGTTCAGTTTAACAGTAACCAGTTGCTAATTCTATAGGTTATCGATAATCAGTACGAGGGTTGTTACAAGATGAGTGCCTTGATTTACACGCATACGTATATGCTAACCATCCGGGGAGTGTGAGTCAAACTCGGGACGATATCCCCGTACAAGTTTGGCTTTGGAGCAGTGTCAGGTATACGGGAGGCATAAGAGATATATGTGTAGGCGGAAGTGATGGGCCGAAGTGGTGGAGTTAAGGTACAAAGAATTTAATTATGAGTTTATTGGTATAGTGTGAATTGTATTAATTTGTACATGTTCAAAAATAGTAAACGACCTTGATAAATTATGGAATTTGAGCAGAGGCATGTATATGTGATTCTAGAAAACTTTTGTGTTTTAACTTTTTATTAAAAAGATCGATTAGAACTTATAATCGGATGATCTTGGTTATTGTAGTTTTGATTTATTTTAGCAATGCAAAGTTTAGAGGCTGTTTTAACCAATGAACCGAGCTCATTTTTTATTGGTTTTGCTTAAGTGAAGTAAAACATTATTCTGAACACTTTTCGTACTTTGAACTTTTGCAAAAAAATTCATCTTACAATAGTTTCTTTTCGTTTTCAGTTCCAGATTTTTCAATCGAAATTCGGTTAGGATATTCTATTAAGTTTTTCTCTCAACCTGTTTTGTTTCTAGTAAATTCGTTTGCGTTATCTTTTAGGAAATTTGATTATGTACAACTTTTATTCTTTGAGTTTTGGTCAATTCGAATTATTTAAGCATGAAACGGTGCATTTTTATACATCTTCAGCAAGTTACTTAGGATTAAATTATATTAACTTTTTTTTTTCAGGATGGTGAGTCTTACTAACTTTTTATGCAGGGCTGACCCACCATATTTTTATTTATATTTTGTTTATTTTATGCTCAATTTATATTTCGTTGTGTACGGGCAAGAAACTAAATGCTACCGTATCTCGAGAAACTACCCATTCGTCTCGGTGCGGATGGAACTACTTGTCTTGTCCCGTAACAAGAATTAAATGTATTTTTGTTTGTGTCTAGTAGACACGTGGGTGTTAAATCTTGTACTCATATCAGCATACCTGTATACTGACCCGTTTTGTCTCTTGACAACTCGGGTGCATTCTGTTTGAGCACAGTTGAGCTTCCTTTGCAAGATTAGTTGGGGCTACGGTGGTGATGTGGGATTACTATAGTTGTTGGACTTGTCGTTTGGATTTCTTTTGTTTTCTTGAGTTTAGGGTTGATATTAATTTACATATTTATTAATTTTTTTTATGACTTTAGTATTGGGATAATTTGATATGGTTTGTAACCGTACATTATTTAAGTTGTTTTGACTATTCATTGTTACTTTAATGTTTGAGGTATTGGATAGTTATGAGATTATGGTGGATGGCTTGGTTGTTGTTTAGTCTTTTGTGTTTCACCCCTAGGATTTGGATGATGGAATATTGATTGGAGTTTAGTCCTAATTTAATATTTAATTGTCCAAATTTTGGGGTGTGACACTTATGAGGACAATTACACTACAAGCATGTAAAACAAAGCTCAAATGCAACAAACACTTAAAAAAAGATCCTAAAACAGTCCTAAATAATTCCTAAAATAGTCCTAAATAATTCCTAAAACATGCTGGAATTAATACAAAAATAGTTAGAATAATAAGCTAAAATATGGATCATGCTAAGTTAGTAAGCAAAATACAAGGAGGGGAGGCTAACTCCTCCAATTTTGGACTTCAAAACATGATTTTAGCCACTGAAATAATTCTAAAAATCAGTGTTTAAAAGATTAAAAAAAGATAGTGTAAATGTGGGAAACACAAGGGTAAAAGCCTTGAGAGCAAGGTGTAAAGAAGGGTGAATCACCCCTCAACCTTTAATGGCCTTAAAATCCAAGTTTCAACCCAAAAATACAGAGTTTTTACAGCCCAAAAACAGTTGGAAAATAGTAAGAAAAAGAGTAAATACAACAAGTAAACAGGTAAAACTTTATACTTCTTGAAGAGGAGATCACTTTCAAGTAATAAAACAAGACAAACACACCCTCAAGAGCTCAAACAAGGCTCAAAGATACCTCAGTTCAAAGATGGAGAGGTTTGGTTAAAAGTGTATAGGCAAAGGTGAAGAGTGTATAGATAAAGATGAAGAAATTTGCAAGAGAGAGAGAGAGAATTGTAGAGAGAGAGGAAAAATTTTGCTCCAAAATTTTTCTAACCTCTAAAGCAAGAGGGGACGTCCTCTATATATAGAAAACCAAGCAACTACCTCATAAACATCCATCCATACATGTGAGAACAGATGCAAGCATCTGTATAAACAGCTGGCATAGTTGTCACAAAATATTTGCAAGACACATTGGTGGCCGGAAGGCCACATCAGTGGCCAGCAGCCAGAAGAAGTGGCCGACAGCCCACCAGATGTTGCAGGCTTGAAAATCCAAGGTTTTGATCTAAAACAAGGCAACAGGGGTGGCATTCCGCTGAGGACTTTGACAAGCATATACATTCATCATTAGGTGTGCAAGTGATGACATCCAAGTCATAAGGGCCGTCAAAAATGGAATGTCTATAGGGTGTAACTAGATTTTTGAGCTCCTCAGAGGGGTTTAATTTCATCGGATACGATAACCCTACAGGTTGAACTCTCGTGGTTTTGAATTTGGCTTCACAAATGCAATGTAAAACAGAAAAAAACACAAATGAAAGTCCAAATCTAGCAAATCTTTGAAAATTTGATTTACAATTAGAAATGCCAAAAATGGACTGCATTGCTAGATTTCAGAGTTGCCACCTAAATATTTTTGAGAAATTTAGGAAACTCGTGACTCGTGCCAAAGACCACTTGTCCGTCATAACCAAAGTATCTCGGCTCGGGAACTTAGATATGAGAGGAGGTCATGAATTGAGCATTCTACTCATCTGATTAAAGATCAGCCTCTACTAATCATAATGTGATTTTTATGTACATTATATGCTCTTGTTCTAATTATTAATGGTAACTTACTATGTAAGGCACACAAGTATAGACTAAGTCACTCACTTTAGAATGTTTTGATTTCATGTTTGTTTTAAAAAGAGTTTCGAATGTGTTGCTTGAAAAAGCGAGCTCACATGCACATTAATCAAAATCATCCCAACTTAAGCAAATCAGTCTTTATCCACTGACATTCAAGAGTTATATCAAATAAGAACTTAGCCTCATGGTAAATATTCTTGATATGGCAACACAAACATACATATAATATGCTAAAGCAAGAAATGCCCACCTCATACTTAACCGATGCAAGCCAAAATAGAAGAAATAGTTAGAAAAATGCATTCTCTAATATGCAAGTAACTAATGGAACATATACAAAATGCAACTACTTGGTTCGGTTTATTAACATGACATATGGCTCAACTCAAAGCATGTGATAGCACACGTATTCAAGTAAGTAAGAAATGATAACAATGTTAGAATGATAAACCGAACCCGATGCATGCAAAAATGGATATTTACATATGGTGATGATATGAAACCAAAATATGATATTACATGCAACTATCATAAGCAAGTAAATAAAAGGGAGAAAGAAATGGGGGTTAGAAGACATACACAATATTACAAGTGTGCCCTCATACTAAAGGGTCTGAATAAATGTCCTATTTTGCTAAATATTACAACACCAAATAAATGAATAAGCTAAATTAACTAATTATTACAAATCTGAAATAAGCTAACTAATCAATTACAACACATTGATTTTAAAGCACTAAATTAATGGGATGGGAGGCGAGGAACCACAAGCGCACAACCGAGAACATCTTCTCAGAAATCTCTCTGTTTTGTTACCAGAATCTATTCTGTTTGCAGTTAGAAAATTATTCTATTTTTGGCCTCGAATTTTGCTCTGTTTTGCCACAAAAATGACACTGTTTACACAACAAAAGGTGGCGGCTGGCCGGCCGGCCAGACAGAAAGGTGACTGGCCGACCAATGCTTTTGGGAATTACCCTGCTACAACAGATCTGAAACAGTGCAAAAACAGAATGTTTTTAGGAGATGTTTATCCTCTCTGTCCTTTCTTATCATGAAGATGATCAAGGGATAAGTAGATTCAATTCACAAATCATCAATATTTGCAAATTTGTTACGTGATGATCTATGGACATCGTAAATTCTCAATAAAAAAAATGAAAGACCAACAATACCTCCTCCCTATCATGGAGTTATCTCAAGAGAAGTGGTAAACATTGATTCTTGAATCACTAAACATACTACGAAGTATATAGTGATTCAAGACTTAATAGGTTTAATATAACGTCTAATTGAACGTAACTTAATTTTATTACCTTTTTTACTCCAATTTTATTAACTCTTTTGCATTACCTTGCTATTTTCTTATCTTTTTTTCATTTTGTCAAAAAGTGATAATTACGTCCACTAAGTGTAAAAAACGATAAAGAGAAGCGTCAAATAAGAAGTTGTGCTTAATATGAGAGACATGTAATGTCTTGGTAATGAACCTCCGAAGAGATTAAACCATTAAGCATGAAAAGTCTCTTTCTTATGCCTTAAGCAACAACCTAGTGTTTGAGACAACTCTTAATCAAAGAAAACAAAGAAAGGAGGGAGGTTGCAGAGATGATTAGGCAGAGATGATTATTACAAGTATGAATATATGTATGAAAACGATGAAAAGAGAGCTATTAACTTAAATAGATTGATGTTTATGGCCTAAACAACCAAATCTTTGAGGACTTACACCAATACAAGCATAGTATTTAAAGCATAAACTAAATAAACACACTAAACAGCCCCTAAATAGCACAAAACAATGCTGAAAATCAGTTTGAAAAGCTAGACAAAGTAAATAAAAATGGAAAAGAACAAAGCTAGTAGCAAGCCTAAAGAAGGGTGGCTAATCCCTCCACTTTTTATGACTTAAAGTCACATTTTTAAGCTTAAAAACACTTTGAAAAACAGTAGCTAAAAGCAAAGAAACAAGTGGGAAGAACAAGGATATAAGCTATGGGATAAGGTTCAAGAAATGGTGGTTAACCCTCCACCTTTGGTAGCTTTTTAATCACAAGTTTCAACACTTAAAACTAGTCCAAAATAGTGTATAAACAACAAGAAAAAGAGAGGAAAGAGTAGTGTAGTAAAAGATGGCAAAGGTTATACCTCTTAAAAAGAGGATACTCTTTTGGTCACAAACCACAAGTTGAATCCTTTTAAGGGCTAAAATTTGGGTTCAAAAATCTTAGCAAGAAGCTTTAAATTTTTGGTTTAGCAAGTGTATGTATAGTGTATGTATATTGCAAAAGAGAAAAGAAGAGTGTTTGGCAAGCTTGGGGTTCTTGGCAAAATTTTCTAACCTAAAACCATGAAGGGTGGTCATCTATTTATAGAAAAACAGGTTCCCCTGTCGAAAATATTTGTATTGAGTGAGCTCGTGCAAGGCATGCACATGGAGGGACAGTTGGCTGCAAAATATCTGCATGGCATTGAACATGGCTGGCCGACTAATAAGATTTGGCCTGTCAGCCACTTGTTGGCCAACCTTGCACCTCCTTTGGACCAAGGCCTAATTTTTTCTAGCCTGACCATTCAGAGGTGCAAGGTTTTAAGTTCTGAAACTTAAAACCGAAGCCTTTTGCTGAAGAAATTGAATGATTTATAGCGTAATATTATCATCATCGAGTGTTCAACATGAGGCACCCAAATCTTAAGAGCAGTCAAAAATGGGGTGTCTACACCAGGCTTCCATTTGCATATTTTCCTAGTGTTTTTCAAATGCATTTGCATTGCATGAACACAAGAGCAATTAAAGAAAGAAGATAAACAACTGCACGAACAAGTAACAAATACACTGAATAGGTGCACGAACCAATTGTATGAATCGACTGTGCTTTGAAATGTTGTGTTATGAATGTTGTGTTTGTAGGTCAAGATTTGAAGAGGAGCAACCAGTTTTGGAAGCACTGTGAGTAATATTACTATAAAGATGTATTTATATGACATATATTTGAAATGCTATTTGATAATGTTTTTCTGAAATGGTATTTTGTGAATGTGAACGAATATCTAGTTTTGAATCTACTACGGCATCCAAGGAATGGTCCCCAAGTCATGGGGGACAACATGTCAATGTAGGTGCATGACATATGTGATTACAAGATCTTGTTAGCCACTTGACAAAGTGGTGATATGTTTAATCGGTATCCGGAACCGATTACTCTAGTCAGAAGATGATTTAATATGTTCTGTTGGATGTATCACTATTATGTTTTGATATGAGAATAATTGTGATATGATTTGTTATATGGATATGATATATTTGGAATTCGTTCACTAACCCCTTTACTTTAATGTTATTCACTAGGTTTTAGCTCAATGTTTGTATATATATATATGTATAGGTGAACATCTTGGAGATCAAGCCTAGAAGGGTTTCTTTAGCTGAGCCACCCGTTGAAGCCCTACTGAGTTTTAGGTGCCTCCAAGTTAGGGCTAGGTCGAGAAGACCGATGTATAGTTTGTAATTATTGTCGGGCTTTTGTTATATGTATATATGTACATGAATGATATTTTTGTATATGATATTATGTATGTATTGTACAGTGGGTAAATTAATGTTATATGCATCTGAGTTTGTTCATATAGATTCATAGCTCAATGGACTATTTGTTGTATTTATGTTATAAGTTTCTGTTAGCCCTGATTATTTTGATTTGTACAAGAAGGCCTTTGGTAATCTCGGATTACTGGTCGGTTATGACGTCAAACTTATAGGGGTGAATTTGGGTTATGACAAGGGCTTTATCATTTTTTGATGCTTAGCTCGGCTAAGGCTTACTCAATTTTCGATATCTAGCAAGATTAGGGCTTACTTATTTTTTGATGCTTGACTCGGCTAAGGCTTAATCAATTTTCAATGCCTAGTAGGACTAGGGTTTACTCATTTTCGATGCTTAGTTGGGCTAAGCCATACTCAATTTCTGATGCCTAGTAAGATTAGGGCTTACTTATTTTTCGATGCTTAGCTCAGCTAAGGCTTACTCAATTTCTGATGCCTAGCAAGACTAAGGCTTACTTATTTTTCGCTGTTTAACTTAGCTAAGGCTTACTCAATTTCTAATGCCTAGTGAGACTAGGGCTTACTCATTTTTCGATGCTTAGCTCGTCTAAGGCTTACTTGTAATTTTCAATGCCTAGTAAGACTAGAGCTTACTCAATTTTTGATGCCTAGCCTAGCCAGGGCTTCTTCATTCTTTGTCTTCCATGCCCAACAAAGTTAAGGCTTATATATTCTTACTCCCAAGTCTGGGAAGACTAGGGCCCATAAGCATATACAAATGGTGAGTTATACCGAGTACAGGCAAATGACGAGTTGTTCCGTTCGTAATCATATGCTTTACCAAGTAAAGGCTTTGGTGGCTTACGTCGGGTGTAATCAAAATTGTGAACGCATAGATTTATTGTCATTATTTGAATGAAGTGTAGATGGGGCCATTATCTTGCTTTGCATGGTGTGTGCCAAATAATGGACTTTTAGCTGGTGGGTAATTCAGTGTCGACCCAAGTGATTGTTTCAATTCCAGCCAAGATAGATTCTAACAAAGGAACTTATTAGCGATACTCATTAAACCTTTTTTTTTTTTTTTTGGTAGTTGGCAATCATTGGCGATGAGCTGATGAACTGAAGCTAAGACTTTGTTAGCAAGGATTTTTACGCCATAATTGAATATGCTAGTTTGTAGTAACTCAACGATCACCCAATTTGCATGAATTCAAGCTTCGGAAACAAGCCAAGGTTGTAGGGCTGCCATGCTTCAATTTGTGATATTGATTTTGTAATTTTTTGGTTGGCCATAGAGAAAAGATGTGCCAATCCTCGACAAGATGTTGAGTCTTTTATCAATTTATGAAAACATAACCACTTCATGGTTTTGAAGTTATGGAGCGGCTCATTGGTGCAGTGTAGTTGTTTGTTGAGGGAACATTGAGCCCAATTCAATGTTGCTACAACTTGGTAATAGAGCGAGGTTGTTACTCACGATATTGTCGAGTTGAGGCTTTTTGTGGATTTGGTTAATCTCGTCTGCTTGTATTGAAGCCATGAGGTTTTGATTTGACTTGTATTTCCACCAAGTGAATTTTTAATAGTGAAAATTTTCCGAAAAGTGGTGACCAATATGTTTATGATGCTTGACTTGAAGCTTTCCTTGTGACCCTCATGGTTGCTTAGCAATTTTTCCAAAGAGATTTGAAATCAACTTGGTAACGTTTGTTCAATTTGAATTCCCCCACTTTGAGTAACACTATCCAACGTGTGGAGTCAATATTTGGAGCTTTGACATTGCTTATTAGTTTGTATCAAGGCCAAGAAAAGTGAGGTTAGGATTATCAATCGATGAACTACTCTTTTACTGGTAGTTGAACATTTGTGCATGGGCCTTTGGGGACTGAAATTGTAGCTTGACTCTTTTTTCTCAATGATGTAGTAATTGTTCATGTCGTGGAGCAATGTATGTTCGGCAGAGATCTTTCTTGCTTTTGCTCGACGATGACAGAAAATCTTTTCCAAGGAGGTGTGGATATGATGCGCTCTTGGCGGTGTTCCTTTGTGTTTGGAGCCATGCATTTCTCTTCCTATTTATTGAGATGATGCTGACAAAAATGTATACATTTGCTCTATTGTTTACGAGATTCATCATTGATGGTCTTGATTACGAAGGTATGGCACCGAGCATCAGTTGGGTTATATAGAATGCATCCAACAAGTTGGTTGAAATGGGATTGATCTCTATTCTTGATCTAATGGTTGTTCCGGCGGCACATTAGTACCGTTGAGAGGAGGGTGACGTTTCCATCAACTTTTGTTACACAGTTCAATTCTTATGAATGAAGTAGCCCGTGGTGTGTAGAGATGAAGGTAATGAACTATTGGATGCTAGCTTTGTGACACTAACCATTTGGATGCGTTGCTTGGGCCACGCTTATGCTACCATTCTTTGGTAATTTTATTTGTTCCGTTGCTTGCCAAAAACTTTTTGTTAGCCACTTTTCTTGAATTTTGGTTTGTCGAAACCACTTGATTGGCAATTTCTCTTTATGCTTTAGCTTGGTGTTTGGATTGCCAAGAACACTTGGTCAACACCTCATCTTTTTTCTTTGGACTATCGAGCCCACTTTGGTTTTTAGCCCTAGCATCTGAGCACTTGATTGCCCATTCTCGATGGAGCATGTGCTGGTTCGGTGATGATCGGCACATTTGGCGGTGCTTGTTTTGGTGCGATGGTGAGTGGTAACATGGCCATTGAGTTATTTGTTGTCACGACCCAAACCCGGTACCCAAAGGTTCAGCGTCGTAACAAGATTAAAAAAAAAAAAAAATCGGATAATTCTGTAGTCACAGCGCAAGCGGATAAATTAAATAAATTAAAATAAATAACTGGGTACCAACTGTTTATTTAAAAGGTAATAAAACATAGTCATTTGAGCTTCACTGTATTACAAGAGTTTAATAATAAAAGATAGAAAACAAAATAACATAGCGATTCATTTTCCATCTTGATCCCGCTAAATCTCATCACCTGAAATGGGTAACAGCTATAAGCACATAGCAGAGTGAGAAATATTATACTATGAGGGCACAAAATGGCCATGGATATTTATGTAAGCTAAAACATTATAAATTGAGTTGAGTTGAATACACAAATTAATTAAGTGTCAGAAACTAAAATAATCACTATAACCACGGTACATCATTAAGTGATAAGCACTACACTAGTCAATGGATCCACGACAAACACTGGACCACAGAGTGGTCAATCACTAAGCCAATGGTTATTTAAGTCTCCCAAGGCATGGGACTCCCGTGGTGGTATTCACAAAACATATTTTCATATAAGGTCATAACCAAATATTATTTAAAATATAAACAAACATATCCATGGGTTTCCTTTTAAACAAATGGGGTTCAGAAAATAAACCACGTAACTGAAACTTTTATAAACATAACTTTTATTAATATACTAATAAAGTATAACTTTTATAAAATACATTTTGGTAAGTCAAAATATACATAAAATATATTTTGGAGACTCAAGGTATAATATAACTTACTTTAAATTAATTCCTTTATCCTTTCTTTCCATCAACACTCGTGCGTCCTCTCTTATACTTTTTTTTTCTTACCGCTGCCTTAACTCACTATTCTACTATTTATAGGAGGTGAATCGTGGGTGGCAAGCCTCGGAAATTTCTGAAACTTTGACAGAGTCCGCCCTTATCCAAATTATTTATTAACTGGTTTGAATCCCATGACCATGACTAATCCATCTAACTTAGACATGTTTTTTTTTTTTTTGACCATTTTTTAATTTAAGAGTTATTACCTTCTTTGGTAATTCAAGATGACTCCTAAAATTTACGTATAATAATAAGTTAGGTTCATGTCTAAAAACCTCACTACCCAACTATAAATCACCACTTACCTCTTACTAAAATATTTAATGTATAATATTTCACAACGTATTTCTTTAACCATAAAATTTCCAATCTCCTAAATTATGCATTTATTTATTATTATTATTATCACTACATGAATATATATATACTTATTTTATTTATTATTATTATTATTATTTATTTATTTTATCGTAATGTTAAATTTAAAACATTTGGGTGTCACATTTCTCCTCTCCTTAAAAGAAGTTTGTCCTCAAACTTGACGTACCTTAGTTTTCGAAGAGGTGTGGGTATTTGGCTCGCATTTGGCTTTCAGTTTCCCACGTTGCTTCTTCAACACGATAATTTCTCCATAAGACCTTTACGAGGGGTATAGTTTTATTTCGAAGGATTTGATCACGACGATCGAGAATCTGTACAGGTTGCTCTTCGTAGGAAAGATCTTCTTGAACTTCTAAGTTCTCATGATCGACTACATGCTCTGGATCTCGAAGATATCGACGAAGCATCGAAACATGAAACACATTATGGACATTGGATAGTTCGGGTGGAAGCGCAAGACGATATGCTACAGAACCAATCCTTTCGAGTATCTCGAATGGGCCGATGTATCGTGGTCTTAACTTTCCTCGCTTTCCAAATCGAATAACCCCTTTTGTCGGTGAGAATTTAAGGAACACACGATCTCCTATTTGAAATTCTAAGTCTCATCTTCGTGTATCTGCATAGCTTTTCTGGCGGCTCTGGGCAGTGTGAATTCGTTGTTGGATGAGTTGAATTTTATCACTCGTTACTTGCACGATCTCGGGGCGTAATAATTTCCTGTCTCCGACTTCTGTCCAACACAGAGGTAATCGACATTTTCTTCCATACAGTGCCTCGTACGGTACCATTTCAATACTTGCATGGTAGCTATTATTATACGCGAACTTTACTAAAGGTAGGTGGTCATCCCAGTTACCTTTGAGGTCTAGTATGCACAAACGTAACATATCTTCCAACGTCTCGATCGTCCTTTCAGATTGCCCATCAGTTTGTGGATGGTAAGCCGTGCTAAACCTTAGAGTGGTTCCCAAAACTTCCTGTAATTTGTTCCAGAAGTGAGACACGAAACGGGGGTCTCTATCAGATACGATTGAAACTGGGGTGCCGTGCAAGCGAACGATTTCCTTAATGTAGAGAGTAGCGAACTTAGAGAGGGAGTACATGATTCTGATTGGTAGAAAATGCGCCGACTTTGTCAATCGATCTATGATAACCTATATTGCATCATTCTTCGAGACTGATTGTGGTAGTCCGACCACGAAGTCCATAGTAATGTGTTCCCACTTCCATTCAGGAATAGAGAGTGGTTGCAACATTCCTGTAGGTCTCTGATGTTCCGCTTTAACTTGTTGACAACGTAGGCATTTGGAGACATGGCTTGTTATATCTTTCTTCATTCCTGTCCACCAGAAGTATTCCTTCAGATCGTGATACATCTTCGTATTGCCAAGATGGATTGCAAACCTCGAGCTATGAGCTTCTACCAATATCCTTTTCTTGAGTTTTGGAAGGTCGGGTACACAAATTCGATTTTGAAATTTTAGCATCCCATTGCTTATTGTAAAGTCAGGATCAGGCGTGTTTCCTTACTCCTCGTACTTTTTCTTCAAAAGTTTATCTTCATATTGGCGGGCTCTAATTTCTTCCATCAACTCGGGTTCCACGATTATCTTGGCGAGCAATCCATGGATCTTGTGGGGAACGAGGGCACATGCCAAACTTTTGGTCGTTTTTTGACTTAGTGCGTCTGCTACTACATTAGCTTTGCCGGGATGATGATGGATCTCTATATCGTAGTCCTTCATGAGTTCTAGCCATCGTCGTTTCCTCATATTCAATTTCTTCTATGTAAATAGATATTTGAGACTTTTGTGATTGGTGTAGATTTCGCAGGCTACTCCGTAGAGATAATGACGCCAGATTTTGAAGGCGAAGATCACCGCAGCCAATTCTAGGTCATGAGTTGGATAGTTCCTTTCGTGAGTCTTTAGTTGGCGAGAGGCATAAGCAATGACCTTCCCGTTTTGCATAAGAACGCAACCCAAGCCATTGTATGAGGCATCGTTGTAAATTATAAACCCTTCTGCTTCCGCGGGGAGCACTAGTATTGGAGCCGTCACGAGTTTGTCCTTCAATTCTTGGAAGCAACGTTCCTGCTTGTCCGTCCATTCAAAGGGTGTGTTCTTTTGAGTTAACTGGGTCAATGGTGAAGCTATCTTCGAGAAGTCTTGCACAAAGCGCTGGTAGTAGCCGGCTAGGCCCAAGAAGCTTCGAATTTCTGATACATTAGTGGGTCGTGGCCAATCCACGATTGCTGCAACCTTTTGGGAATCAACAGAAATGCCATCTTTGTTAATGACGTGACCGAGGAAGTGTACACTAGTGATCCAGAATTCGCATTTCTTCAACTTGGCATAGAGTTTGTGATCACGTAATGTCTGTAGAACTTTTCGCAAGTGGTGTTTATGATCTTCTGGTGATTTGGAGTATATGAGAATGTCGTCAATGAAGACAATGACGAACTCGTCAAGATAGGGTTTGAACACTCGATTCATGAGGTCCATAAAGGTCGTTGGAGCATTGGTGACGCCAAATGGCATGACAAGGAACTCGTAGTACCCATAACGGGTTCTGAAGGCAGTCTTTTTGATACTTTCCGTTTTGACTTTTAGTTGATGGTAACCAGAACGCAAGTCAATTTTTGAGAACACTTGGGCGCTTTGCAGTTGATCAAACAAGTCGTTGATTCGTGGCAGGGGGTACCGATTTTTGATGGTGACTTTATTTAGTTCTCGATAGTCAATACATAACCTTATTGTACCATCCTTTTTCTTTACGAACAGCACCGGAGCTCCCCATGGTGAAGTACTTGGTCGGATGAAGCCTTTATTCAGTAGTTCTTGGAGTTAAGTTTTTAGTTCTTTCAATTCTGCCATGGATATGCGGTAAGGGGTCTTTGAGATTGGTTGTGTACCAGGTTGGGTTTCAATGGTGAACTCGATTTCCCGATCAACTAGGGTGCCAGACAGGTCTTCAGGAAACACATCCGAAAATTCTCGAACTACGGGGATCACATCAAGTGTGGGGGTCTCTTGTTGAGTATCAATCAGATAACAGATACAACCATAACAACCCTTTCTTAGCAGTCGTTAGGCTGTTATGAAGGATATAAGACAGGAAGGGGGAGAGGCTCCAGTTCCTTTGAAGACAAGCTCGAGTTGGTTTGGTGACCTGAGGAATACCTTTTTGGCTTTATAATCGATAGAGGCACAATTAGCAGCTAACCAATCCATTCTTAAGATTACATCAAAGGTACTAATGCCAAGGGGTATCAAGTCTACGTGTAAGGTTTCACCTTTTAAGGATATAGTGCAAGATTTGTATACATCAGTACTAAGGGCGGAATTTCCAGAGGGAAAAGACACAGATAGTATGTATCCTAAGGGTTCGGGTGTTGGTGCCAACTTGGTAGCAAGTGTGGTGTAACGAAAGAATGAGTTGAACTAGAATCAAAGAGAACATGGGCTAAGTGACCACAAATAGAGAGTGTACTTGACACAACATTTTCAGTAACTTCTGGGTTCCCAGGCACCAGGGCAAAAGCTCTTTCTTGGCTTTTTTTATCCTTTCTCGCTCCTTCAGATACTGCGGGTTTTCGGACTGGTTCAAAGGGGCGGACGAGTGTTGGACAATTTCTCAGCCAATGGCCAACTTGGCCACATCTAAAGCATGTTCTCGTATCTTGATGGCATGGTCCCCAATGAATCCGTCCACAGGTAGAGCAAGTTGGAGTGGGGCTTCCTTTAGGGTTTGCAGGGCTTTGATTGCTTGGACCGGTTGAACTAGTTGTGCTCGTATTTATTCTCTTGGGAGGTGCGACAAGCCTTCATTATCTCTTTCCCAAAATCGCTTCCTCTGACTTGGCTCCCCAGATCGCAAGGCTTTAATTCCTTTTTCCGCAATGTATGCTCGATCTACCACCGCCACATAAGTTGGTAGTTTCAGAACCTCCAGCCTGTCCTTAATTTTAGGATCCAATCCTGCTTCAAATTTCCTAGCTTTTCGAGCTTTGGTGGGAATGACATATGTTGCGAATCGGGCCAGCTATGTGAACTTACTTTCATATTCAGCCACTGTTATGGTCCCTTGCCTTAGATGTATGAATTCTGACGCTTTTTGTTCCCGTAGTGAGTCTGGAAAGTACTTTTCATAGAATACTTCTAAAAATCTCGCCCAAGTCACAATATCTTCCTTTTCCAAGGTAAGGAGCCACCATTCTTGTGCATCGTCCTTGAAGGTGAAGGTAGCAAAAGTCACATTCTGTCTTTCTGTGCAAGGTAGTGCGCGGAAGATTTTCTCCATGTCCCTGACCCAAGCCTCTGCTACTAGTGGGTTTGGGCTGCCAATAAACGTAGTGGGTTTCAGATCTTGAAATTGTTTAATCGTAGTCGATTCTTCTTGTCTTTCTAATGTCCCATTAGTTATACTGCTTTGCAAAGCCTGTAAAAAGTTGGTGACTGCCCTTTCCATGATCAGTTCCATTGGGATGGTACCGCTGACTGATGATCCGTTTTCATTTCCTTCGTTGGCCATTACTACAAGGCAAAATGATATAAGCGTGACATCATATTGAAACAATTTTGATACAACGTCATATGTAACATATTAGTTCTATTATCACCACATTCGTATATATCGTATTAGTTTTGCTATTAATATCACTTCTTTCATATATAATATAATAGTTTTACCATCATGTTAATATTACCACATATACATCACATTAATACCAGATACATCATTGTTACCATATATAGGGTGTTAGTCCGGCGGTCACAAATCAATGTCTAATCCTACTAATACAAAAAGATTAGACTACTCATGGTCAGCTCAAAAAAAGGGTCTTCTGGTCAGACATCTAAAATGGTCCATTAGGCCACCAGGAGAACTGGCCTCGGAAAATTGGTCCATGAAACAACCCCGAAAACTCACTTTGCATGATGGACTCAAACTCCCACCCACTAAGCTCAACTTCGAAGCAGCTCCATACTACCTGAACCATGTAAACAGGAGCACCGTGATCATAACCCCAGAATTCCCGCCAAGAATGTCGGTGTCTCGGTATGATGCACCGTCGGTAAAGTCCACAATAGGGTATAGACAATGTCTTTGGGGAGGTGGTGCGAAGGTGGCTACTAGGATATGCGGGTCCCCTCATTTCTGCAAAGCCTATGGGCAGAGGTGCGACTAGAAAATATGGTGGTTCTATATCTGGAGCAAGACCAACAACGTGGGTCGGTCCTATGTACCTTTCACGAGTGCTACCTCGGCCAAGTCTCCAGAATAATAAGTCTTCATCAGGGTCAGCCTGTAAGCAAACGGATCTTTCCATGAGATGGTCAAGTGTTGGATGGGCTTGCCTGACTAGACTCTCTGAGTCACTCCAGCCCTCTAATTGGTTCGGGAGGAGATGAGCTTCTAGGGGCTCGTACTAGAACAGTTCCAACAGGTTCGCCATATCCTACAACACAAGAAAACTTAGCCTAGACATATATATAACATGACTTATATGCGTTAGACATATCACATAATAATGCAAGTTTAATACATTTTTTTTTTGGGTGTGAAAATTATATAAAATTTTTAAAAACTTGTACTATATATATATTTATTTATTTATTTCTTTATTTATTCATTTAATTATGTATTATTATTATTTTATTATTTTATTATTTTTATTTTTATTTTTTTTAAAACCATTGCTCTGATACCACTTTGTCACGACCCAAACCCGATACCCAAAGGTTCAGCATCGTAACAAGATAAAAAAAAAAAAATAATTCGGATAATTCTGTAATCACAGCGCAAGCGGATAAATTAAATAAATTAAAATAAATAACTGGGTACCAACTGTTTATTTAAAAGATAATAAAATATAGTCATTTGAGCTTCATTGTATTACAAGAGTTTAATAATAAAAGATGGAAAAAAAAATAACATAGCGATTCATTTTCCATCTTGATCCCGCTAAATCTCGTCACCTGAAATGGGTAACAGCTATAAGCACATAGCATAGTGAGAAAATATTATACTATGAGGGCACAAAATGGCCATGGATATTTATGTAAGCTAAAACATTATAAATTGAGTTGAGTTGAATACACAAATTAATTAAGTGCCAGAAACTGAAATAATCACTATAACCACGGTATATCACTAAGTGACAAGCACTACACTGGTTAATGGATCCACGACAAACACTGGACCACAGAGTAGTCAATCACTAAGCTAATGGTTATTTAAGTCCTCCAAGGCATGGGACTCCCGTGGTGGTATTCACAAAACATATTTTCATATTAGGTTATAACTAAATATTCTTTAAAATATAAACAAACATATCCATGGGTTTCCTTTTAAACAAATAGAGTTCAGAAAATAAACCACGTAACTGAAACTTTTATAAACATAACTTTTATTAATATACTAATAAAGTATAACTTTTATAAAATACATTTTGGTAAGTCAAAATATACATAAAATATATTTTGGAGACTCAAGGTATAATACAACTTACTTTAAATTAATTCCTTTATCCTTTCTTTCCACCAACACTCGTGCATCATCTCTTATACTTTTTTTTTCTTACCGCTGCCGTAACTCACTATTCTACTATTTATAGGAGGTGAACCGTGGGTGGCAAGTCTCGAAAATTTCTGAAACTTTGACTGAGTCTGCCCTTATCCAAATTATTTATTAACTGGTTTGAATCCCATGACCATGACTAATCCATCTAACTTAGACATGTTTTTTTTTTTTGACCATTTTTTAATTTAAGAGTTATTGCCTTCTTTGGTAATTTAAGATGACTCCTAAAATTTACGTATAGTAATAAGTTAGGTTCATGTCTAAAAACCTCACTACCCAACTATAAATCACCACTTACCTCTTACTAAAATATTTAATGTATAATATTTCACAACGTATTTTTTTAACCATAAAATTCCCAATCTCTTAAATTATGCATTTATTTATTATCATTTATTTATTATTATTATTATCACTACATGAATATATATATACTTATTTTATTATTATTATTATTTATTTATTTATTTTATTATAATGTTAAATTTAAAACATTCGGGTGTCACATTTGTTGCTAATCAAGATAGGAGGCATCGAGGCTTTTTGTCAAATGATCTTTTTGTCATGCGTTGGCACCGCCGATGAAAGAATGGTATAGCTTTGTAGAGAGAGAGTTGATATATTGCCGTTTTGAGTTATTCCAAGTATGGTCTTTAAGAATTCTAGAGAGAGAAAGCTAGTTGGTTGGTGCCTGAAGCCCTTCCATTGCATCTTCTATTGCTTCTTATAGAACATTAGGGAAAATATGTTTGGTCTCTGCTAAGATGCATAAGTAGAAGTATTTGCACAGTTCGACAATGTGAAATTTTTTTAATGAGTGGATGAATTCTTTGGCAAGGTGACTGTTGTGAGTTTCTACAAACCACGGTATTTGCTCTCTTCTAAACTTTAGCGGGGGTATGAGTTGATCGTGTGTTGCTAAGCTGTGGACGACAACCCGAAAAATCGGCTGAGATAAGTGCAAAGTGACTGCCAATCTGAAGACGCCAAGGTTGTGGTTGCTTAAGTTAGCTCCAGCTGAAGTGTTGTTGGCTTGGTGGCGACCACAGAGTCGCCGAAATAGACCTGGCAAAGGCTATGTTACTCCCGAGAGTGATCAAAATATTCATGTACACTATGAGTTGAATTAAAATATTCACTTTATGAGCACCAATACATGCAATGTATATAGTATACAAATAAACTCTCAGAATGCCAATTGGTAAACCTTAGTTCTTTAGAGAGAGAAAGTAATCAATTAGTGAGCAATATGTTTTTTGAAAACTTTTCCCAGCAAGATCAACTAATAATAAAATATTTCAACTTGTGTGTATGCCTACATATAGAAACATAAATTAAATAAGTTTTTTAGAAAATGATAGTTTTGTTTTGTATTTTGCTAACCAATGCTATTTGGAGCCTGTAGCTTGACTTTTCGTGCTTCTTTCGGAAGACGATAAGTCCTACAGTTTGGACTCCCGTAGTTTTTGTTAAACTTATTTATTTTGATGATTTATTTAATTATATTTTAATTTATTTAAAAGAGAAAAATAAAATTCAAAATTTATTTTGATGATTTATTTAATAATATTTTAAAAAGAAAAATAGAATCAAAATTTATTTTGATTATTTATTTGAAAGAGAAAAATAGAATCAAAATTTATTTTGTCTCATTATTTCTCACATAAACCTTTATCCTAAATGTTGTTAGAATATATTTAATATTTGATTAAATTAGAAGTTTAAATAGCCCAAAACAAAGGTTCAATCAGCCCAGCACAGCAGCAGGCCAAAAGGTTTAAAAGGTTCAAGTGGAAGATATTCAAATTTGTAATGATGGAGTGGAAGATAGTCAAATTAGTAATGATGGAGTACAACGGCTATAAATTCAAATGAATACAACGGCTATAAGTTTCATTATATATACCAAAGCCTCTAATGTAAACAAGTTAAAAAAAAATCAGAAAATATTTTTTGATCTATAATCACTCACATCTATTCTCTGAAAAATTCTCTGAGAAGTGCTTTTCAATTTTTGTTTACATCCTCTCTCAGAAATTATACACTGAGCCTTATAGCATTAAACTCATCTTTCTTGTGTGAAATTTACAGAAAAACTAGAGCTTCATTTTTATATCTATTTTTGAGAGATAATTATTGTAGTTTTCTGTGAAAGCAAAAATACTTTTGTTTCAACCTTGTAAGAGTGTAGTACACTCAGTGTTCTTGACTTAGAAAGTCTGTGTAAAATCTATAAAGGTGTCACGACCCAAACCCGGCCCTATGGGTTTAGCATCATGTGGCGATGTCAAGAATCCGAGATTAGAAGGCCCTCTGATCTGATGTCTGATAAATCTGAGTTCGGAACTGGCGGAAGCCAAAAGCAGTAAAACTAGTGTCCATAGAGCATGTTAATCTGTATGCCAAAACATTTTTCATACATTTATGCATTCACTACGATCAAGATACACAATCATGTACAGCGATCGATGCAGGGGACTCAATCCTCGATAACGATACAAGAAATGGCTATACAACAGTACAGAAGGAGACCTATGGGGACACAAAAACACCCCAAGCCATGGCATGGCGTCTCGGAACCTCACGGTGAGGCACAAAGGTGGTGACAAAGCGGGGACCAATCCCGCTCCTAGCTCGATGCGGTGGTGAACACCTACATATATATATATAAGCAGTGAGCTAAAGCCCGATGAATAACATACGATGTAAAGAGGTTATGAATGAATGTCCTTACAAGAATGAAATCAATTCATTATCTGATATTTCAATCTTTCGATATTTCATCAATCGTATTTCAATCAATCGTCATATGTGGTACATCCATTAGCCTATAAGCAGTGGGTCCAAAAGGACCGGCCTTATGAACCCAACAATAATGATGGCCATCACTCGGTATGGTTCCACAAGGAAACCGACAGAGCTGTAACGATCAATAACGATGGGTGCTAAGGATGCCTGTCTGATTAAAATGAGGACATACATTCATTCAATAAACAATATCAGTTCAATAAACAGTTCGGTTCGGTATTCAAAATAAAACCATTTGAACATATCTTTACACAATCTGTTACTCACAGTGATTGGGCTATCAATAGCTAGAGCGCGTCCCCGAGTCAACCCTAAACAGTCAATCAAATAGAACACACACTAAGTTCTGATTTGGAAAGGATGATAATTAAATCCCTAAATTCCTCGGTGTGGTTCTATGTCTACATCCTCATTAAGATGCTCTAAACTAGGCCTAAGAATGCCTAGGATGCGATGAGGATGCAAAAATGCACTAAGGAAGCAATTCGAAATTTTGATGAAACGGGGCCTCCTTCGGCCTTGAGTTTCCTTTCGGCGGACAAAGCTAAAGGCCCACGCTCGGCGTACATTCCGCCGCTCGGCGGTGATGAAAAAGGTGCAAAAATCTTTGGATCTGCGATTTTCCGCCGGCGTTAAAATTCCGCCGGCGGATCAGAAACAATGCAAGAAAATACTGGAAGCATGAATTCCCCGCTTGAGCGGCACTTCCCCCGCTCGAGCGGACGTCCAAAATCTGGAAAATCCAGATTCGACCTCAGAGTTTCAAACCAAGTTTTGATGCTCCAAATTCGATCCTCTTGGGCCCATTTTCTGGAAAACTCTTTCAAACACATAGAATAACAAGTTTTAAAGCTCAATTTAAGAAATCAAGGCCCAAGGGTGTTTCAATTAAATCCAAAATTCAAACCCATTTCATGAACAAGTTTTAAACATGCCATGCATGAACTTTAAATCAATTTCAAGCTTTAAATCTTGCTCCAAAAAGCTCTATAGTTGGCAAATGAAATGAAATCATGGACTTAATATGAATATGAGCTTGCATGCACCAATTGACCATGAATTCAACCTCAAGAACCAACAAAATCAACATGCATGCACAAATTCTAGCATGAATCAACCTATGTGAACTCAAACATGGTTTAATCCTACAATTGAGCAAGAACCATGCAAAATGAAGCTCCAAGATGGCAAGAAGATGATG
This sequence comes from Camellia lanceoleosa, assembly GCA_025200525.1. Lineage (NCBI taxonomy): Eukaryota > Viridiplantae > Streptophyta > Magnoliopsida > Ericales > Theaceae > Camellia > Camellia lanceoleosa. Next base: position 98,258,439 of record CM045766.1, read on the forward strand.
TATTCACTTACCTAAGTGTTGATTCAAGGTAGGAAGCTAGATTAGGCCAAGTTACACTTCAATTCCTAGCCAAATTCCAAGATGAATTCAATTTCTCCCAAGATGAACTCTCTCTCTCTCTCTCTATGCTCTCTTTTTTGGTCGGTTATGGGGAGAGAATTGGCTGATCAAAATGTGTCTCCTTAGTGTATAAGGTTCAATGAATAATAATAAACAAATGGTCCACTCAAGGGCATTATAGTAAATAAGCCTAAGTTCTCAATTAGCTCAATCCAATCTACTTTAATCATTCCTAATCAATTTTCAGATAAAAATATCATTAAATCACAAATATTATGCTGATTACAAAACATCAAACGGTTTCTAAATCGGCCGCCGATAAGGCCTTCAATTAGCAGTTTAAACATAAAATGCAAACAGATAATCATACACTCAAACAGATGCAACACGCAATTCAATAGACAAACTCATTCAGTTTCAGTTTCAGTTTCATTCAGTTTGTTCAGTAGTTCATCCAGTTCACTTATCAGTCATTAGCAGTTCAGTTTAATGGTAATCAGTATATAATTCAGTGGTTATACGGTAATCAGTACGAGGGTTGTTACAAGAGGACTGCTCCATCTGTGAAAAGGTTGCTAGCACCCTGTGAAGCTAGAAGATAGTGGAAAATCTCAAGTGAAACTTGAGGAGTGGATGTAGGCTTGGTTGAAACTGAACCACTATAAATTTGTTTGTCTCCTCTTTCCCAATTTCTTTACTTTCCTACTACTGCCATATCTATCTAATATTCATGTATGTTAGTTATACTTTATTGTTATTTTGCCTGATCATTTACTGCTAAGTTCATTATTGTACTTGTTAATAATTTGTTGTACTAGTAGTTAATTTTATTGGGGTATTATTAACTTTGTAGAAACCTAATTTACCCCCATCTTAGGTTGCTTTTTGGGTAACAGTTCTGAATCTGATTCCACAAGTGCAATGTGAAATAGAAAACACAAAAGGGTCTAAATCTGGCAATTCTTTTGGAAAATCAATTTTGAATCAAAATGTCAAAAAAAAAAAAAAAAGAATTGTTTTGCTAGATACAGAGTCGCCACCTAAATATTTTTGAGAAATTTAGGAAACCCATGACTCGTGCCAAAGGCCACGTGTCCGTCATCACCAAGATTGTCTTGGCTCGGGAACTTAGGTACAAGAGGGGAGGTCATGAATTGAGCACCACCGCTAGCTCGATCAAAGATCGGCCTCTACTAATCATGATGTGATTCTTATTTATATTATATGCTCTTGTTCCAATTTATTAGGTTAACTTATTATGTGATGCGCACACAAGTATAAACTAATTTGCAAAAAATGGAGCATTTGATTTCATGTTTTGTTTTTTGAAAAGAGTTTGAATATGTACCCCTTGAAAAAGTGATTGCATATGTACATTACTCATATTATTCCAATCCAAGCAATTAGCCTTCATCAACAGGCATTCAAGCAATTTATCAATTAAGCAATTAACCTCATGGCAAGTATGCTAGACATGGAAACAACCACACATGCAATATGTTAAAGTACAAAAATACTCACCTAGTACTCCGAGGCGAGCCAAAAGAAACAAAAGAGTTAGAAAATATGCATGCTCTTAACTAATGCAATATGGCTAATGCAATACATGCGATATGCAACTAATAGGCTCGGCCACTAATTATGACATGTAAATCAATTTGATAGCATGCGGTTTAAACACATATTTAACGAAGTAATAAACAATAATGCTTTGTTAGAATGATGAACCGAGCCTCGATGTATGCAAGAAAGTGGATACAAATCATGGAGTATGTTGAAAGAAACATGATGTTCTAAACTACCCATCATAAGTAAGTAAATAAAAGGGAGAAAGACGTTGGGTTGGAAAATATACACATTATTACATTGCTTGCCCTCGCGTAGGAGGGTCCAAATGAATGAACTAGTTAAGCTAATTAACTAACTATTACAAATCGAATAAAGTAAATTAACTACACTAGTTAATTAACTAATTATTACAACACAAATTAATTAACCATTCTAGCTAATGAAATAAATACAACGCATAATTAACTAGCTTATTCTAAGCATAACACTAATACTATTACAACATCACTTCACAGATCCCAAGGATCGGGGGACGACTCATGCATGGATGTGGATTTCTGCCCGATAATGCTCTCCATTTTGCTACCAGAATGCCTTTGTTTCACAGTCACAGTTAGAAAAATGCACTGTTTTTCATCTTAGTTTATGCCCTGCTTTACTGGAAAAAGGGCACTGCTTGCCTTGAAAAAGTGGCTAGGAACCTAAAAATAGTGATCGACAGGCCACTAATAGTGGGTTGCTGTCCAGAAGAAGTGGCCGTCCTGCAGCAACAGAGGACAAATAGAGCACAAACTAGAGTATTCTTAGGAGATGTTTGTCCACCATGCCTCTTCTTGTGCAAACAGGTCAAAGGAGTGGTAGGTTTGGTTCGTAAGCCATCAATCGACGCAATTTCATTGCGTGACGACTTATGAACCAAGGGCCACAATTCAATAAATGCACAAGTTAAAGACTCTTAAAACCTTCTCCCTATCATGGATTGATGAAGAGAAGTGGTTGACATTAACTCTTGAACCATTTACATCACTAATAAGTATGAAACGACTCAAAACTCAATGGGTTCAATTAACGTCCGATTGAATCCAAGTTGATTTTATTATCTTGCATCACTTTTAGTCCCAATTTTATTAATTCATTTTAATTACCATCCATTCCTTGATTCATTAAGTCCAAAAGTGAGCTTTAAGTCCTCTAAAAGAAAGGAGTACCAAACCAAGTGTTGTTTTGAGCATGAGAGAAGTGATATGCCGTTGGTAATGAACCCCTAAAGGAATTAAATCATTAAGCACAATACTTCAATCTCAAGCTTAGACAAGCAAGTAGTTTGAAACAACTTTGAAAGTAAAGAAAAAGTCAAGAAATGAGGGAGGTTGCAGAGGTGATTAGAGATGAAAACATGCATGGAAAACAAAAAATAAACACTATCAACTCAAATAGGTTGCTGGCTAAGGCCTAAACCACCATACCTATAAGGACTATTACACTACAAGCATACTACACAATGCTCAAATGCAACGAATAACTAAAAACAGTCCTAAAACAGTGCTGGAATTAAGTTAACAATAGCTAAAACAATAACCTAAAACATTGAACAAGTTAAGCTAGTAATCAAGTATAAGGAAAGAAGGCTAACCCCTCCATTTTTAGGACTTCAAAACATGTTTTTTTTTCCTCTGAAAAATCTTTGAAAATTAGTGGTAAAAAGCTCAAAAAAAAGTTGATGAGAAGGTGGGAAACACAAGGGCAAAGACATTAGAAACAACGTTCAAAGAAGGGCTATCAACCCCTCTACCTTAAATGGCCTTAAACCACAAGTTTCAGCCCAAAAATTCAATGTAAAAAAGGCACAAAAATAATAAGAAATGATAAGAAAGAAGTAGTGTAGAGATACTCAAAATTATACATCTTGAAGCAAGGTAACTCTTTTGTTCACAAACCCACAAGTTCTCACTCTTAAGGGCTGAAATTTGGACTCAATAATCTCAGCAAGGAGAGCTCTAATATTGGTTTAGGAAGTGTTTGGATAAGGTGTGTGTGTTGCAAGATAGAGCTAGAGAGAGAATTTCAAGTTTTGAAACTTTTGGAATTTTTTGTAATCTCAAAACATGAGGGAAGGTCAAGTATATATAGAAAAATAGCCTCTCAGGTCGGAAATATTTGTATAGGAATAGCTGGAGATTTTGGGGGAGAGTTGGCAACAAATATTTGGATTTTACACAAGTGGTTGGCAAGCCAAAAGTAGTGGCCGGCCGGCCAGTAATAGTGGGCAGTTGTCCACAAATAGTGGGTTGCCGGCCACAAAAATCTGTTTCTAGGCTCGATTTCAAACGGGAATATCTCCTTCATCCGGACTCACTTTCAGGTCATTCTTGAGTTTAAATTGAAGCCCCGGAAGTCTACTTTCCAATGGTGGTAATCACACATCTAAATTTTAAGTGTGCAAAGATATATTCATATTTTAGTGAAGGTTGCTCATTTCTATCTTAACCGGATTGATGCCCAACTTCAAACGGCCATATTTCTCTCATCCAGACTCGTCTTTAGGAGATTATTGAGTCTAAATTGAAGCTCTAGAAGTCCAATTTCCAATGATAGTGGCCTCACAACTAAAGTCTAAGTATACAAAGAGATAGATCTAATTTAGCGAAAGCTGCTCAATTCTCTCTTAGCGGTTTCATGCTCAACCATTTCCCTAACTAATTTTCTTTCCTCCCCTCCTATTTTCTTCAAGTCCAAACCTATCAATAAGATGTTTAAAAAGATTTTTCAAAGAGTTCACCTTCCTTTCACTTATTTCCACTTTATCCTTACTCGATTTAGCAAAAACTGCAATGTCTTAAACGAAATGCGAGTCTTGGAATATCATAGAAACATTTAAAAAAATATTTTGAAAAAAGAGTATTTTAAGGTCTAAAATAATTTCGGTCAAAATAGTTTTGGTCCAAAATGGGGTGTAAGGTTGGGATTTAGAAGCTCTTCTTGCTGAAAAAATCGAACGTCTGTACATCATAACTTTCATCATTGAGTGATCAACTTGAAGCGTCCAAGTCTTAAGAACAGTAAAAAAGGGAGTATCTACTGAGTCTAATAGAATATTTTTGATCAATTTTTAGAGAGAGAAAACTAACAACCCACAATTCTGTTATATATATATTGAGTTTGATTAAAAAATAGATATAGGCACATATATGTAGTACAATAGAAATATACAAATAAATGCTTTCAAAGAGGAAAACAAAGGGCTTCCTTTATTTAGTGTTGGCCGATTTGTAGCCGATAATGTGGTTGGTTAAAGAAGTCAGGTTGTGATCGGATGCCACTGAGATGTTCTCCAGACTTAGCAATGGACCCTTATTAGTTCGGTAGTGGCCATGATTTGTGACGTTGCGACGTAATCGAACACTCTGAGATAATGATGCGTGTTGGTAGAAGAATTGTGTTCATGCTCATAAATTTGAGAATACGGATTAGAGAGATCAAGTTGGAGGCAACTTATCTTGGATTTTGGCTTGCTAAATTTCTTGGTCGGCAATTCTTGTTGATCTTTCGGCTTGCTGAAATACTTGGTCGGCAACCCCTTAATCTTTGTTCTACTGAAGCCACTAAGTCGGCAACCTCTCTTGGCTTTTCGGTGTGCGGAAACACTTGGTCAACAACTTTCTTTGTATTTGGCTTTGTTGAGAGGTTGGTCGGCAACACCTCTTTGGTCTTCGACCTTGCCGAGAGTTTGGTCGGCATTTCTTTTTGGGTTTGTGCCGAACAACAGAGTTAACCCAATCAAGGTGTATCAAGACATTTTCATATATGTAAACTATAAATTCATGAATTTATATTTGAGATATAGAGTTAGAAGCTAAAAACAGTGAACTTTAAGGAAATATCATGATTCTCCAATGATAATCAAAGCTGCCTCCAGATCATGTTACTATGTTTGGATTTTTTTATTTTTTATTTTATTTTTAGCTTCATACAAAGCCGATCAAAACATTACCATAAATTACTATAATGACTCATGGTCTAACTTTGTCAATATTTCTTGCTGAGAATTTTTCTAGAGAGAGAGTGAAGACCCAGCCAAGGGTCCAAACAAATCATAAAGCTCTTCATGAGATATATGTTCAGCGGATCAAAACATCAAGCCTATCAAATGTCTTTATTATGAAGGTTGGAATAGACCATATGGTAATAAGAAAATATATTATATTTGCAACAATGATAACCACTGTACTGATGGTCGGCATTTTATAAGTCAAGAATTCGGAAAGGTGTTTTGTCATTTTCATAGTTAATACCTTTCGTTCTATAGACGGCGCGAATTGTGGAAGTAGAAATTACTTTACATATATTAATTAAGAGATTAACGAAGTATTAATTCACTCGGAATTTGTAAAAGAAAAAATGGTTAGTGCCTCCCGACAAGCGGTTGTCGACCGGAAGGTACTCCGACGATCAAATTAGATATCATATATCTAAATGAAATTGAATAAGTAAAAAGAATAGTTTAGGGTGCCTCCTCTCCAGAATTGACGAATATATCCCTTTATATAAGCAAACTTGCCACTCATTTTGTCTAATGAGTTTAAGTCATTAATTTGGTCCAATGAAATAAGCCACTTGTATGGCTCAAGACTTATCTGATACGTGTATGTCAGAGCAACTTTGCAAGTTGACAAGTTGCATTACAAGGTATTATTTTATTACCTTAATTCTATTTCTATGTAAGTATTAGGTGGGTCCACCTCACATGGTTAATTTTTTTTCCTCCACAATATATATTATAGAGAACACCAATTTTTTTTTTTAAGTACTTTAAAGTTGTTTTTTGAATATTTAAAAATTAACTTAACATTAAAAAAAAAAAAATGATAAGCATTTTGACTTTAAAGTTGTTTTTTGTATTATTTTTATAAAAAAAGAATATAAAAAAATAAAGCACAAAATTAAGAAACATAAAAAATAAAAAGAATATAAAGAAGGTTGCTTTTCCAATAATAATAACAATAATACCTACTCTTCTTTTAATGTTGGGTATGGGTAGTTCACCTTTTGTCATTTTCATCATGTGACTTCCAGCCATGGAATACTCTTGTCATATTCTTTTGCCCCCCTCCAATTTTAATATATGTTTTTTTTTTAATATTTTAATTTAATTTATTTATTTTTTTCTACATCTTTTCCCTCTATAAATTCAAAAAATTAATAATAATAATAAAAAAGAAAACCTCATAAATATACTTACAGTTTGAATCATACAACCTAGATTCACTTAAGATTTGGCCAGCAACAAAAATTTTAAATATACACAATTAATGAACTTTTTATGTTTAGTTTTTGAAACTATTTATGATTCCATAGATTTATTGTTTCCCTCCCTCTACTATTATATATTCTCTCCCTCTCCCCCAAGACATGTTTGCACTTTGTCCCAAATTCTTTGCAGGCCTCTTTTTATTTATAATTTTCTTAGCTCCCTTTTATATATATATATATTTCTTAAGTAGTTCCCCAGTATGATGGAGTACTCCCAACAATTGATACAACAAATTGTTTTACGAGTAAGACACTTGTTAGCTGGGAGGTAAAGGATAATCACCCATCCAACGTGTTTTGAAGTTCTTTATTTGTCAAGAATGTCACGTAAATAATGCATATGTTATTATGGAATTATCTAATAAATTTTATTAATTTATTTATTATTAAAGCTATATATGAATCTTGGATTTATGAAGAAATTTACAAGGAAAATAAAAAAGTGAAAAAATGAAAATTTTATTTTAATAATAATTTATTTTATTTAATTTTTCATTTTTTTTTAAGATTCTAAAAACTTAACAATCATCAAATTGCTGCAATTCTAAATCGTTAGGGGTTGGAAAAAAAAGTAAAAAAACAAAAAAACAAACATAGGATTTTTAACAACAATGCTACATACCTCCAAAAAATACAACCTCACAACCTCACTCACTTGTTATTGGTTCAGGAAAGAAAGAAAAAAAATAAAATAATAAAAATACATGATTGATCATATCATTTTGAAGGTCATGGGATCCCCAACTTTGAAGGTCTCAAGCATTTTTGGAATTTTTAACTGACATGGCCACATCTGTTATTGGGCTCAAGTGAATTGCTGAAGAGCTGGGATTTTGGGCTCTATCTTGCTTTAGTTTGGAATTTTTAAAAATAGTTTTTTAAGTTTTTAATTTATATTTTTCGTGTAAAATTTTAAATTATTTTTTAATTTTTTAGATTTATTTAATATATATACATTTAAAAAGTACAAAATTTGTGAAAATTTAAAAAAATTCACTAAATACAAATATATAAATAAAAATTTCGTACATTTTTTTTTTGTATGTATTGATTGCTTCTTTTAGATTTCTTCACAAATATTATATTTTTTAGGGTGAAACAACAATAAATTTCAAATAGTGATCTCATAGACTGTTTGGTCCTCTCTTTTTTTCTTTGGTCCTCCTTAGTATACTTTTCTCAAACGTAATAACATAACATTCAAAAAAAAAAAAAAAACTTTTTAGTGTACTTTTTCCAAACGTAACATTCCAATCAATGTAATACACAAAAACTCTTTAGTGTATTTTTTTTTTTCTAAACGTAACAATTCAAAAATGTAACAATCCAATACATTAAAAAATACAATTTTCCAAAACAAAAATAATTAATTGGTTCATAAATTTTTTTTTAGGACTAAATAGATTAACATTTCCCTATATGAGATTTATGAATAAATTTTTCTATTTTTTAAAGTACATCGTAATTATGTGTATCTAAAAAATATTGACTAAAATATAATAACAATTCAATAAAAATAACAAAACACAAAAAATAAAAAATTCAAAAAGTATTGTTAAAAACTCAAAACCAAACAAAATTGTTCAGTGTGTCTTTTAGCTTTTGGTTATGCTTAGCAATATATATATATATATATATGGGGCAAATTGCACAAACGGTCACCATTGTTTGAGACTTGTGATATTTTGATCTCTAACTTTTCAATTATGAAACATTTAATTTTAAATTTTGAATCTTATTTTAAATAAGGACAATCAAAGATATTTCCTTTGCAAATTGTCTATTTCAAGGGTATAATCGTCATATAACTTATTTTGTGTTGGTTAACTTGTATGTTGTTTGAAATGTAATGAATTTTAAAAAAAATAAATAATGAAATTTTATTGGTTATAAAGTTCTGTTTAGTTTGATTTTCAGAATCTATTCTTAAATTTTTTTTCTAATAAAGTTAAAATTGGTGAAAAAAATTAAAAACACATCATTTTTATATAATTTTATCTTTTGGGAAGGTAAAAATAATTTTTTGAAATAATATTTTTGATATTTATTTTTGTTAAGTTAGTTTCTATTTTTTCAAAATGCAAACATGATGATAATTCTGATAACTTTGATATTATTATTAAACTAATCTATTAAATTAAAAAATTCAAAATTAAAAACATTTCATATATTAAATATATAGATTACGTATTAAAATCCTAATAACAATTAATTACGTGATAACCATAAAAAAATATACGTTAACAATAAATACAACCATCTATTACATGATAACCATAAAAAAAAATAACAAAAATAATCACTCATTACATGATTATCATCCAAACACATACTAAAAATTAATTTGGTAAAAAAAATCAAAAATAAAAATATGAAATATTTATTATTTTATATAATTTTATTTTTAGTGGGTAGAAATAATTTTTAAAAATAATTTTTTGATATTTATTTTTGTCAAACTAATTTATATTTTATCAAATTGACGACTTTGCCATTGAAATAGAACAATAGTGTCTTCAATTGTCCTTATTTGAAATGAGATTCAAAATTTAGGATTAAATAAATCACAATTGAAATATCGAAAATTAAAATAACTTAAGTTCCAAACTATAAAGATCGTTAATATAATGGGAGAGTTACGGGCCAGTCCTATGGACCGGTCTTATTACCCAACAGATCCTACACAAAAAAATTAAACAATATTTTTCATTTCTACCCCTAGATTCAACACTGCAAATTTATTATTAGTTTAAACAAATTTATCACTGATTTAAATAAATTTATCACTGATTTAATCACTACCTACTCATATTTGGTAGCAACAATACATACACACACAGACAGATGAGAAGAAAAAATAAAAAATTTACAGAAAAAAATGTTCATAATCAGTTTTCACTACCATAGATCAATACAAGATCAAGAAAATAATCAAAGACACATTCAGTGATAATTTTCACTAAACATTTCAGTGATAAATTTATCACTACGTGATTTGTAAAAAAATTACATATGCCAAATCTGACCAATTCACTCAGTCACACTCATTACTCACAAGACACCTCCTTTTATATATATACATAACAAAATAGACTGATAAATTTATCAGTGATAAAGAAATATGTAGTAGATCTACTTTGAAAAATAAACAGAGACAAAGAGAAGAGATAGGGAATGAGATCTTAAAAAAGTCTTGATCTTACTAGCAACTATGAACGGTACCAAATTAGAACTGAAGATAGTAGATCTACATTGAAAATACTTAGATTTGAAGCCATCGACAAAGTTTGTCATAAAAAACAATAGATTGGTAATGGAGGATTGTGGTAACGATGGTGATGTCGATGGCAATCAACGAAAGAGGATAACAATGGTGTGGAGTGAGCGATGATGGCAGCGAGGGAGGGGGATAAGGACGATGGTTGATGCGAGCACTATTGATTACAATAGGGAAGAACGTTGATTGAGGTGAGCAATGGTTGCTGACAATAGATGGTGTCGATAAGTGTAGTGACAGTGGTGATATGTAGTGGTGGTGTAAAGAGATGATAGATGAGAGACAGAGAGAGAAAAGAAGAGAAGAGAATATATTCAAATGAGGATCATATGAACAGTTGAGGAGTTAATGGTGTATTTAAAAAGTTAACAAGACTTATGAATAATTAATTTCATTTAATGGGATTGATGAGTAGATATCTCTAATATAATTCGCCCACGTACGTATTAAAATTTATTTAGTGGGCTTTGCCAATTCACCAAGAGTCTCGGCCTTTAGCACTCGTGATGTTTGGGCTATTTGACCCATTATTGAGCAAAAGTTCCAAAATGGACTGGGCCGAAAGATTTGAACACTCTTAAAAGGGATGGCCGAACACTCACGCTTCGTTTATTTTGACAGAAAATAAATTTTTTATATTCTTAAAATTAATACATTAATGGTTGCCTTAGTATTAGTGGTAGTGGTGGCGGTAAGGTGGAGATGAAAATGGAGGTATTGGGGGTAGTGGTTGCAGTAGAGAGCGGAGACGGCTGCAATAATGGTGTGATTGTAGTGGTGGTAGTAATAATGAGGTAGAGAAAATAGTAGCAATGATTGTGGGACAGTGGAAGTAATGGTAGTGATGGTGGCGATGGTAGTTGTGGCCATGGTGGCAATGGAAATGATGGTGGTGGTTATAATGTGGTGACACTGGTAAAACTTTTGTTCAAAAAATGTTTTTCACTTTTTAAAAGTGGAAAATATTTTTTGTTGAAATAGACTTATTTTTCATTGACAACGAAATTTTTTTTTTCCCATTGATTTTTATTTTCTATTATACCAAACGACAAAAAATAAAAAAAAATATTTTCTATTTGAACAAACGGAGCGAGAGAATCTTGGGCTTTATATTTGCCATGGCCCAATAGAATGTTACTGAAATTTGATCTGGCAAGCGTATAATTCTTGTGCCAAAATCCCACATTAATACTACTTAAGATAAGTAATTTATTATTTGAAAAAATATTTTTTAATTTTAATTTTAATTTTTTTTTTGCTCACGAGGCTATTTAGGAATGGTTTCCTCCCTCTATAAATATATTTTATTTTAATTTTTTTTTTCTTACGAGAAATTTAGCATTTTGCCCCCGACTAATTCCTAAATACATACAGTCTCGTTCTATATATTAAACTATTGAGTCAAATTCTAGATATAACCTCTTCTAATTCTTTTTGTCAAATGTAGAAGACTTCAATATCCAATAAAGGTTCTACAATTAATTACATTTGACAAGCTCTTTTTCTCATGTGATGTCTGAGACATCCATGTTAATGAATAGTGTGAATGTTGTGTGCATCAATAAATAGTGTGTGAATATTGTGTGTGCCAACAACATATACAATAGTGCTCTGTTTGGAAATTGACTATTTTAATTAATTTTTTATAAAAAGATGTGAAAAAATAAAGAATAATTTGATAATTTATAATAACTTTTTGACTACGAACCCACCTTTCCAAACAATATTATATTTGGCTAAGAAGCCAATTTTCAATCTTCTTTAGAACAATCACATATAGATCTAATATATATAATGTATTGTATTTTCTTTACAATTCATAAGAAGAAAATAGGGGAAGAATTGAACAATGCGACTTCAATCCAAATATTCAAAACAGCATTATAAAAGAAAGAGTAAATTACAAATACACCTTTTAAGGTTTGCTTAAAATATGAATTGTTTCATGTGATTTAAAAAATTATAAATTTCTTCATGTTAGAATTTTTTATTTAACAAAATTAACTAAAAAAATAAAATTTCTAAACAATAATAAAATTATCTGAATTATTAATTGAAATAAAATTTTAACATCATTAAAAGCTGTTAATTAATTTGATGATTTATTAATTAAATGACTTATTTGTTATGAAATTAAAAACCTTAAGGGGCATATTGCAATTTCGAAAATAACAAAAAAAAAAATTCATAATTTAAATAAACCTCATTGGACGTGTTTCTAATTTACCCTAAAAGAAAGTCTTTTGAAAGTATAATGGATCAATATGCTAAATTCTGAATGATGGTCTCTTTATTTTCTCCAATGCTGACATACAAAATTGTCTATGGTTCACTAAAATGGGAACGCATTCAAAGGTGATTTAATATTTTATCAATGCCCTTCTGATCCTAGGTAATTATTATTAAATAGTTTCAAAATATTATATGGTGTTATCTACGTAGTTTTTTAAATTAATCACGTAGTAAAATTTTTTTGTAAAGTAGTTAGAAGATAAATAATGATTTACTTTAGTATATGTTGCTATTCTTTATTGATTAGGAGTACCGTGTAGACAATGCCACATAATATATAGAGAGTATCTAATAATTTTTTGAGACGTTCAATGAATTAAAATGACCAAAATACTCTTAAAAGCACAACATACCAAATCTCCAGCAACATATAGAAGAGAACATCAAGCATTATTACATGGACAGCCATCTCTCCAACTCCTTCCTTCTGTAACTCCATTTTTCTGTAGTTGATTCCATGTCTAAATCCTCCTCATATACATTCCTAGGAGGTGACTGTTGACTCATGTGCCTTGGACTAACATGTCCACCAATCTTACACAAAGTACAACTATTGGAACCATACAATTCACCCAAGAACTCATCCAAATGGAAGTTGTTCAAACCCCTTGTGATCTGTTTGGCTTTGAGATCGCTTAGCCGGCGAACAAGAACAAGTATGCCTTCCATGATCTCTCTTTCGAGCTCTTTCTCTATCTCCTTTGCCAGCTCTTCCCTTAATGTAAGCTCTTCCTCTGTAACATTATGCATTGCAATGCTTGTACTCTTGTTTTTGTCCTTCAATGGTGAGCTCAAAATGGTGTTGCTTCCCATACTTGAACAACAATCATCATCTGTGGAGATGAAGGCTATGTTGGACCACATGATGGTGGTGTTACTTGAGAAAGGTGGTTTGGGTTTGGAGGGAGAAGATGTGTTAGTTTTTCTCTTAGAGAAGGTGGTTTGTCTTGCCAAAGATCTACCATTCATTGGCAAATATTTGGAGGAGTCAATAGCCACTGAGAATAATGAGATACATATATAGACACACACAGGAGTTTGGATTTTGTTAGACTAATGCTATACAAAATTTTCCTACTTGTTAATGTGGCGTTTATCAATTCGTTTGCTTTACAAACTAACAAATCTCATTTATTTATTTTACTAATTGACGTGACACCTATTGCATTGTTAAAATGCTTTATTTTTCAAATTAAAAATAATACTTTCATTGCATAATACGTCTAGTAAAGAAAATTTGTAAAATTTGTTAATTTGCATACCTATTTATTAATTGTGTATATTTTTGTATAATCTAAACTTAACAAAACTTGAATTTGAATGTTTGGATGAAATTGATTTTAGTTATTCTAGAATGACTTTGAGCCCTTGAATTAACTAGATTGATTAGTGGCTGATGGAGATTTATTACATAGTATTTTAGAGATGATATGATATGTACGTAAATAAGAAAAATTTGTATAATTTGTTAGCTTGTATAATATTTTTTTATTTTCCAAACTCGATTATGAAGTTAACGGTAAAATAAGCATTTTATTTAATCATGTATGCATCTAGATTTTTTTTTATGTGAAATAATTATTATTTCAAATAGTTAAAATAGATTATCATTATAAAAAGTGATGTCCCGTTTTGGAATCTTTCAATCAATCACATAGAGTCTTTTGTTATCCTATTTCTATTTATGAATTAGTTAAGTTATTAATTCAACTTGGATTAATATAAAATTTATTTTATAATTAACTTCATAATTTAATCATAAAGTTAAATACATATATACACATAAATTTAAGAAATGCTACCATACCATAATCTTTTCACTCAACTCCATACTGGATGAATACAAGCAAAAAAAACTTGAGTAAGCCTTATCAACAGATCAAGTTTAACTTGATTATGATCTAAACCCAATTCAAAATATCTAAATTTGTTTGATAAAATTCAATCCAATTATCCAGATACATCTGAATCCGTCTGATCAGATTTTAAACCGAGCAAAGTCGGTTTAATCCAATCAGAAAATTAATTTTATGCACAAATCAAAGTCTAATGTGTTTAGCATGCTTAATCTATTATGATGAATAAAAACAGCCTAAATATTAATTGTGGTTGGCCATTATCAAATCTATTAAATATGAATTCAAATTCGGATATATGGTTAATCGGGTGGGATTTTTTTTTTCTGGATCCGGCCCGAATCTGTCCGTTGACATCAATGTAATTAGTCATGCCGGCATGTCTTATTGAAATTGAAGTATATGTTGCCGGCCACTCATGCATCCCACTTAAAAATTTTCTATACAACAAATAAAAAAAAAAATCTCACTACTGGCAGAGCTTAGTATTTTAATTAGGAACTACATGTGAGACACTTGCTAAATGCCACCACTGCTTTGCCAAATGCCATATTTACTTTTACAAAATATATTCCACTCAAACAATAATATAAATATTAAAAGAAGTGCATATTTATTTTTATGGATTTATCCTGGGTGTGCATTACATATGGTGTGTAATTCAT
Source organism: Camellia lanceoleosa (assembly GCA_025200525.1). Taxonomy (NCBI): domain Eukaryota; kingdom Viridiplantae; phylum Streptophyta; class Magnoliopsida; order Ericales; family Theaceae; genus Camellia; species Camellia lanceoleosa. The sequence goes on from CM045766.1 coordinate 98,273,468, forward strand.
AAGTTTTCACGTACTCACGTAAGTTATCTCATAAAAAAACGTAATAAACGTAAATTTTTCGTAAGTGAATTCATAAAAATTTTGAAAATCACAAAATTACGTAAGTTTTCACGAACTCACGTAAGTGATCTTACAAAATTACGTAACTAACACAAATCCGTGTAAGTTATCTTATAAAAGTTTTCAAGAATACAAAATCATATAAATTTTCACAAACTCACGATCTCACAAAAACTTATTAGTTAACACAAATTTCTTGCAAGTGAATTCCTAAAAATTTTGAACATTACAAAATTACGTAAATTTTCACAAACTCACGTAAGTAATCTTACAAAAATACATAAGTTAACACAAAGTTTTTGTAAATGAACTCATGAAAGGGGTTGCATATTTTGTGGTAGGGTGCATTTGGTATGCACCCTAAAGGGGTGGACACCATAGCATTTGTAAAATTACTAACACAATATTTATTATATTTTGAATTGGACTTTTTCAAGTTCAAATCAGAATTTGGGAGACTTATGTGATCTATCACGGATCTCATTTCAATGATTCAAATAATTTATTTTGTAGGATTCTTAGAGTATATTATTCATGAAAAAAGAAGAAGATTAATCCGATAATTTTATTTCATCTTATTGCATCTATCTAAAAAAAAAAGAAAGAAGGAAGGATGGTCTAACCGTTCAGTTTGTAGGGCCCTCAATATAAAAAATGTATTGAAAAATTTAGATTGATTTGATAATAATAGCCTTTTCATTTTATTACAATTGTCTTAAAGAAAGAAGAAGGATAGTCTAATCGTTTATTTTGTAAGCCCCTCAATGTATATCATCCACTGAAAATTTTAGTTCAATTTAATAATCGTAACATTTTCATTTTATCATATTTATTTATAAGAAAATAGATGACAAGTATATTTTTGAAAATATACCATCTATTTTTTTTGAGACAAATACAATAAAATAAAAATATTATAATTATTGGATCAATTTAATTTTTTCTAGGGATAATATGTGTTAGCCCTAAGGTTAGTATGCATATATGTGAATAAGTTTTGATGATAACAAACATACTTTTATGTATATTGTTTATAGAGAAGAATCTATGTGAATGTCGCAAAGATTAAAGGATCAAGGCAAATCAAGCAAGGCAAAAAAATATTCAAATTCATAAAGGCTAGTTTTGCTTACAAATAGAAATAAGATGGATTTGGAGAAATTCAACATCACAACAGGCTCTCAAAATTCAAATTCACAAGTGCTAATTTTTTTAAATTCAAATTCACAGTGGTTAGTTTTTTAATTCAAATTCATAATGGCTAGTTGGACTCTCTTTCTCTCTGTGTGTGTGTGTGTAGCTATATATATATATAAGGCATCTCTTGTAGCCGAACACAACAAAGAGTACAATAATCCAGAAGTTTTCTGTGTAAAATCTGCTCTATCTCTTGCTCATTCAATTCCAAACTTATTTGTTTCACATTCTGAGAGATATCTTGTGTGAGCTTTTGATTGTAACATCTACTCATTAAAGAGTTGTTTTCATGTGCTAAAATCCGTAGTTACTCACCGTATACAAAGGGTAACACTTGTAAGGAAGAAGCGGGATTGTCTTTTGTATGTGAGGGTTCAAGAATGTTGTTGGAGAATTCGAAGGCTCACTGAAAAATTCGAAGATCGCCGGAAAATCCGAATTCTCTAGAAATGATGAGACATTTCGATTCTTTAACGGTCACAACTAGAAACACAATAGCAAAGAGATGATGAAGATAAGAGATTAGGTGAAGAAGAAGGTAAAGTAGTTAGAGAGAGAATATTAGCAATGCTCTCTTATGGATCTCCCATTTCATTCTCAAGGTAGATAATGGAGAAGGGAAATTAGTTCTCTCTCAAGATTTGTCTCTCCAAAATCCAACCCTTGTAAAGCTATGGGTGCATTCTATTTATAGGTACCTCATGATGTAGGATGGAGCCCATGTGCAAGGCACATGGGAAATATTCCCTCTATCTACCTTGTCCGAGGAGGTGACCTCTCCGAGGATGAGGAAAACCCTGAAAAGGAGATTAACCTCTTGACGAGCCCTTCTTCTTAGCCACAGCTAACTAATGATCCCTAATCATCCCAAGGGGTCAGGGGTAGTTTAAGATAACTCCTTACTGCAAATATCGCTGAGTCTCAGGGTCCTCTTAGATCGTGCTACCTTGACCCGGGTATAGGTTAGTTTAACCGAAGAGTGAATTTATCTCCACTCACCGTCCTCGAGACCGGGTCCTTTGTTCGGACTCCGTTATGCCCATGGTTTTGGTGCGTAGATCCTGAAAAGCTCCAAGCACGTAAGTGTTCTGAGACTCATTAATGGAGTGACTTCTAGATTGCGTTCGAATTCGTTTAAAACCAAGCGCTTCGGATCTCTAGGTTCATGGATCCGAACCCTTTCGAGTCCAAGCTTAAATAGGTCTATAGGTTCATGGTTTCGAACCCTTTCAAGACTAAGCCAATACCTCGAAGAATGGATCTCCTCTAAAGGTTTCATCTCTTCTAAAAACAACGGTTAACCGTCTCAAATGCCTATATGATATGAGCTTCCTTAGATGGGCTTGTTGGACTCTCTTTAGAAATATATGCTTAATGGGTCTTCCTCAGTCCAATTTGTTGGCCTTCTTGTGTACCCGTTTAATAGAATTCACTTGGGCTCATTTGCTAATAATTTCTCAAAGCTCACCAATTTTTTGGGCTTTCTGATTAGGCTTCGATTGGACCCAATTAATTTAGTGGGCTCAAGTTAACCCCTTTTACATTTTGCCCCTTGCATGTATAGAAAATTTTGAATTTCTTGGATATGCATATTTCCACTTCTTTGGTCATGCTTTGCATCACGCCCTCGGAAATATTTTGTCCTCATGTGACTTTTGGATAAGATTGATGACTTATCATAATTTATGGATAAAATTGCCAACTAGTAATGATAAAAAAAAATATTTTATTCTTATGCCATGTTTGACAAACACACTTTTATGCCTTTGATTTATTCTTTAAAAAAAAAAAATCAAATTTTGAATATTCCATACTTTATCCACTAAGAATGATTAAGAATTAAATTCTTTCTATCTCCTTCCAAATAAACAAAGATCCAAAGCTTCTGCCTCACCTTTTTTAAAAAAAATATATATTATTATATTTGTAGAATATTTGAGGGTCTTGGAATCAAACTTTTTGCACCAGGTTAAGGGACAAGACCCTTGTCCTTATTCTTTTTGTCAAACACCATTTTCTTTCCTCTGTAAACTGAGAAAACAACGACCCAAATTTCAAACTCCTCTTTTATAAAAACACTGTACCAAAGCCCTGCTATTTTTTTTTTTAGTATATACTGTTAGGTTTTTATTCTTGGCAAGCCCGTTTAACAAAACTCCTTTAAGTTGTATTTGTTTTTGCACTTTTTATTTCAGTGAGGCTGTGAGTTTTTAGATGCGAATCCAACCTGAATTGTGCCATGCAGAGAAGTTTGTGATGTTAATACTTTCAAGATTACCACTTCGCTGATTATGACGGGGATCGATCTGCCTGGTTAGCTCGCAGGGGGCAGCGCCATAGCGGGGTCGAAGGGCAGCGCCCCCAAAGCAAAAATGCAAAATTGTATTCAAAGTTACATATCCGCCCTTGCTCGCTCGAGCGAGGAGTTCTCGCTCGAGCGAAGGCTACGTCTACATAAAAACCTAAAAGAGTTGATTGTACGCTCGAGCGAAGGGTACATGGCTCGAGCGAAGCCATTTATGGAAAACACGCATTTTTGGTTCCTCACTCGAGCGAGAGAGTCTTCGCTCGAGTGAGCTTCGTAGTCCCAGATTTCTATAAGTATTTGTTTCAGTCCAAAACTAAGATTACTCCTCCAGATCTTCTTCTTGGATATTAAGGTTTATATCTGGGGATATTTTGCTAGTTTTCTTTGATGTTCTGATTGAGTATTCAGCTCATGGTTTAAAGAGTATACATCAAAGGATTATTTGTTTGTTCTACACAAAAGAGAGAGTTGTTCTTTGGTGGATTCCGAAGAATTCGAGCCTGAAGCTTTGGTGGATTCTGGAGTGACTCATCGTCAAGACAATTCCGAGGTGAAGACGGGGTTGGAAGAGGCACATAGGGGTTGGTTCAATTCGGGCGTGGATTCACTAGGTAATTGACAGTATACCTGTGTAATTCCTTTATATCTTCTTAGTGGATTGTTTTGTGGCTTTTGCACATGGTTTTTATCACAATTGGAGGTATCCAATTGTGGTTTTTCCATGTAAAATAGTTATGTCGTTTTGTCTTGATTGTTTGATTGGGATTGTTGTTTACTGCTTAAAATTGATACATAATCACAAATCAACATCTAGGGGATTTCTAGATTTTTCAATTGGTATCAGAGCGGGTCGTTCTATTTTTTTTTAAAAAAATAATCTTTTAGAATGAGATCTTGTTTGATTTGTGATAATGGATTCAATTCGTGAGGGAAATTCTATGGTTCGACCACCCCTACTTGACGGATCCAATTATTCGTTTTGGAAAGCTCGGATGAGATCATTTTTAAAATCTATTGATGAGAAAGTTTGGCAATCTGTCATGTATGGGTGGACTGAACCGATGATTACTGTTGATGGAGTAACTTTCCCTAAACCAATTGATAAGTGGGACACAATTGATTACCAAAATAGTAGTTGGAATAGTAAAGCTATCAATTCTATCTTTTGCGCTGTCACACTTGAAGAGTTTAGTCGTATTTGTAATTGTGAAGTTGCAAAAGAGGCTTGGGATATCTTACAAACTATTTATGAGGGCATTCCTTCTGTTAAACGCTTAAAACTTCAAAGACTTACGTCTAATTTCGAAAACCTTTCAATTAAAGATGGTGACACCTTTGATGAATTTTATGCGAAGTTGAGTGACATTGTAAATTCCAGCTTCAATTTAGGTGAAAAAAATACCAGAATCCAAAGTTGTGGGAAAATTTTTGAGATCCTTGCCCGATCGTTTCCAACCAAAAGTTACGGCTATTGAGGAGACTCAAGATGTTGACAACCTCAAGCTGGATCACTTGGTTGGAAATCTCCAAACTTATGAGGCACATAGGAATTCAAAAAGAAACAAAAAGATGTTGCTTTTAGTAGTGCTCATAGAGTTGGAGAGGATTTTGATGAGGATTGTGAGATAGATTCCAAGATTACGGCTGCTTTTGTTAAACAATTTAAAAAATCTTTTTTGAAAAAGAATCCTAATCTTTTGGAATCTACTCATACTCATAAATCTAAAGGAAAAGATAAACTCAAAATTAATTCTATAGCCAAGAAGGAGAAAGGAAAGATACAAGAGAACTCTGAAAGAGTCCAATGCTATGAATGCCAAGGATTTGGCCACTTTGCTTCAGAATGCCCTACTCGTTTGAGGAAGAAGAAAGCCCTCGTTATCACTTGGGAAAATGAATCAGAATCTGATGAAGATGAAAGTGACAATGAAGATCAAGGTGAAGAGAGACATAAACAATTCCTTGCTTTCATGGCGGCTTCCGAAACTGAAGGACGAACAAAGTATCCGAAGAGGATGGTTGAGAATGACACTGATGATGAATCCTCGGGGAGTGATGATGAAGAGCTTGAGCAAGCTTATGAAAAGTTGTACAAGGAATCTCTCAACTTATCCAAATTGAATGACAAACTCACTACGAAACTCAAAGCATGTGAAAGTGAGAATGCTAATTTAAAGAAAGAGATTTTCGAGGCTAGGAATGATGCCCTTAAGATTTCTAATGATTGACAAGCTCTTTGTGCAAAACTCTTGACTTGTGAGACAGAGAGGAATGAGCTACAGCAAATCTATGCAACATATGAAGAAAAGATTGAAACTCTCGAGATGCCTCAAGTTGCTTTGTAAGAGCTAATGATCAAGAAAGAAGAAGAACTCAAGTGTGCTATGGCTACCATTCGTCTTTGGAACAGAGGATCAAAGACTTTGGACAATATCATTGGGTCTCAACAAATTTGTTTTGACAAGAGTGGCATTGGCTTTGGTGATAAGAAAGAGCAAAAACAAAGTGCTTCCACATCTCATGATACAAGAACTCAAGGAAAGGGAGAACAAAATATTCAACATGAGGATGGACTACTCAAACTTTCTAGAGTTGGTAAGGCCAAAGAAAAGAAGGTATACTCTGTTTTTATTTGTCATCATTGTGGTATGCATGGTCATATTCGCCCTTATTGTTATAAGTTGCATAGGAGAGTGTCTCATAGAGATGGAAGAAATTCTAACATCTCATGGGATAGGAGACACTTCATTGGTCGTAAGGAGGTTAAAGGTCACAATAAACCTTGCTATTTTGATCAGCTTGAGACCAAACATGAACAGATGATGTGTTTGACTAGACCTTGGAATATGAAGTTGGAAATCAAGTTGAGACGGGTTCCCATTGAAGGGAAAGGGAACTGCAACGTCAAGACACCACCCAAGAACCGCAATTCTCACAATTTTTTTCATACTAAAGCAGTTTGGGTGAGAAAACTTGACTTGTGTTAATTTGTTTTTTTTTGGTTTTGTTTTTAGGTTTCTGTGTGTTTTTTTTTTCTTTTTGGATCATTTAATGTGTGGTATCATTTAGTGTGTGCTTGTTCATCTTTTTTTTTTTTTTTTTTCTCTTGCTTTATTTTTTTAAAAAAAATAAAAAATCCAAAAAGATTTTCTTAGTATGGTTTTGCAAGCTTGAAATTTTTTGAGTCGTCCTTGGTACATATTGGATTTGATGAGAATATCCATTACATGTTAGGCCAAGTTTGGGAAGTCCATAAAAAGCTAAAAAGCCAAAAAGTTACTCAAAAAGTTAAAAAGTTAACACTATTCACCAAAAGTCAAATATTACGGCTGCACAACTCTCAATCCTAATTTTCTTCTGCACACTAATTTATACAATATTTTTAATACACATTTTTTCATAAAAAGTCAAAAAGTTAACCCAAACATCCATATTTTTTTCCTCAATTTTTTAGTCTAAAAAAACAATAAGTGCACTTATTTAGGACACCCCAAACAGCCCCTTAATATGTGTGTGCTTTCTGTGGTCATTATTCATTTTGGAGTGTGTGTTCTTTGATTAGTATGTCTCATTCTGTACACACTCTTGGATTAGCAAATATCGGAGTCTTTCGCCTTAGTGATCATTTTTTTTTCTATGGACTTTTGGCATTACATCTTTTTCTTTTCTAAAGTAATTGACCTATACTAGCATATCATGGGTGATGTTGAGTCTCTTAACTACCTTCCATCTTTTTGCATCTCTACGGCTTTCCCTCTCTATTCTTTGTAGTCCAGGCATGAGGAAAAAGTTACCTCAGAGTTACCAACCAGGCCATCCTTATTATCTCCATGCTTCTCTGGTTCGGTTTCCACACTCTTGAGCGTGTCAGCCACTAATGAGTGTGCAAAATAAAAAAAAAAAATGTGCAAAAGAAAGAAAGAAGAAAAAATGTGCAAAAGAAAGAAAAGAAAAAGATGTGAAAAAAAAGGAACAAATAAAGGATTCATTGATTGAGGGGGAGCCTCTGCCTTTACTTACCAAATACCCCTTGATTCCTAGTGGTTTGACTTTCTTTAGTTGTGCTCAGATTCACTTGTCGGAGGTCCAGCTTTCATATCACTACTAAGATTTGAATCTAGTGTTTGTTGAACTCCAAAAGTCACACACACACTTTTATCATGGGATCTATGCTTTTCACATAATGCATCACTTTCTTTTATGAGGAATCTTCTAGAGGCTGTGCACATTGTGTTTTTAAGTAATTGTGCTTCTTGGATAATCTTGTGTGTTTCAAGGTACAAACCTGAAATTCCTTGCTTACTTCACCATATTTTTTTGTCGTTTTCTTCTTGTTCATTGTTTTTAGTAAGGGGGAGTTTGGTTTATCATTACAAGAGTTTGTTCATATGAACACTTTGATTTGTTTGGTAAGGGAGATTGGCTATAGTTGTTTTGCATGTTGCTATGCACTATTTGTTCATTATTTCCGTCTTGCATGCTCCTGATATTTACATCATCATATCATTGCTTATGTGGTTTATGATCTTGCTTTTGTTGTTTGAGCTTCCTTTGTTAATTCGTGACAAAAAGGGAGAGAAAGTGGTTTTTCATGTGTCTTAGGATTTCATGTATTCATGTCATGTGTTGGGTGCATATGTCTTCGTTTTCATCTATCCATACTACATGTTCTTAAAATCTCCAAGTTGCATCTATTCATGTTTTCCATCTCATGCTTCAAGATAATCTTGTCATATGTTTATTGCTTTTTCATATACTCTTGTGGCACTAATAGTTGTTTTGGAGATTGTGGCACTAATAGTTGTTTTGCAGATCATGACCTTGAGAAAGAAGTTGGCTTTAGTTGGCTGTAATGGGTTGGGGTGTTTAGAATTTTATTTGTTTGGTGTGTTTTGTCACGACATTGCCAAAGGGGGAGATTGTTAGGTTTTTATTCTTGGCAACCCCGTTTGACAAAACTCCTTTAAGTTGTATTTGTTTTCACACTTTTTATTTCAGTGAGGCTATGAGTTTTTAGATGTGAATCCAACCTGAATTGTGCCGTGCAGAGAAGTTTGTGATGTTAGTGCTTTCAAGATTGCTACTTTGCTGATTATGACGGGGATCGAGCTGCCCTCGGCCGGGGTCTAGGCGGCGCCCTTTGGCGGTCCGGCAAATACGCGGCGGGTCGAGGGCACCCGTTCTGCAAAATTGCATTCAAAGTTGCATGTTCGCCCGTGCTCGCTCGAGTGAAGGAGTTCTCGCTCGAGTGAAGGCTGCGTCTGCATAAAAACCTGAAAGAGTTGATTGTACGCTCGAGGGAAGGGTACATGGCTCGAGCGAAGCCACTTATGGAAAGCACGCGTTTTTGGTTCCTCGCTCGAACGAGAGAGTCTTCGCTCGAGCGAGCTTCGCAGTCCCAGATTTCTATAAGTATTTGTTTCAGTCCAAAACTAGGATTACTCCTCCAGATCTTCTTCTTGGATATTAAGGTTTATATCTGGGGATATTTTCCTAGTTTTCTTTGATGTTTTGATTGAGTAATCAACTCATGGTTTAAAGAGTATACATCAGAGGATTATTTGTCTATTCTATACAAAAGAGAGAGTTGTTCTTCGGTGGATTTCGAAGAATTCAAGCCTGAAGCTTTGGTGGATTCTGGAGTGGCTCATCGTCAAGACAATTCTGAGGTGAAGACGGGGTTGGAAGAGACATATAGGGGTTGGTTCAATTCGGGCATGGATTCGCTAAGTAATTGAGAGTATACCTGTGTAATTCCTTCATATCTTCTTAGTGGATTATATTTTCTTTGATGTTTTGATTGAGTATTCAACTCATGATTTAAAGAGTATATATCAAAGGATTGTTTGTCTATTCTACACAAAAGAGAGAGTTGTTCTTTGGTGGATTCCGAAGAATTCAAGCCTGAAGCTTTGGTGGATTCTGGAGTGGCTCATCGTCAAGACAATTCCGAGGTGAAGATGGGGTTGGAAGAGGCACATAGGGGTTGGTTCAATTTGGGTGTGGATTCACTAGGTAATTGAGAGTATACCTGTGTAATTCCTTTATATCTTCTTAGTGGATTGTTTTGTGCTTTTGCCTGTGGTTTTTTTTATCACAATTGGAGGTGTCCAATTGTGATTTTTACACGTAAAATCATTGTGTCGTTTTGTCTTAATTGTTTGATTGGGATTGTTGCCAGCCATCACTTTTTTCTTGTCGACCTGGTGCCGGCCACTTATGTGGCTTGCCAGCCACCAGTGTATTTTGCAGATATTTTATGCCAGTTGTGCTAGCTGTTTGCACAGATGCATGCATCTTCACCCACGTGTAGGACTGGATCTTCTTGAGGGAATTTCATGTTTTCTATATATAAGGACCTCCCTCTCTCTTGTAGAAGGTTAGAAAATTTTGAACTCAAAAATTTTCCTCTCTCTCTCTCTCTCTCTCTATACAAATTCTCTACACTTTTGCCTACAATTTCTTAACCTTTGCCCATACACCCTTAACCAAATCTTACCATCTTTGAGCTGAGGTGTTTTGAGCTTGGTTTGAGCTCTAGAGGGTGTTGTTTGCTTGATTTTGTTGCTTGGAGTTGCTATTCTCTTCAAAGGTATAAAACTTTACTTGTAGCTTTGTTTTTTTTGCTTATATTCTTACTATTTTTTCATTGTTTTGGGTTGTCAAAACTCTGTGTTTTTTGGGCTGAAGCTTGGGTTTAAGGCCATTAAAGGTTGAGGGGTTAATGGCCCTTATTTGTACCTTCTTGTGGAGGCCTTTGCCCTTATGTTTCTCACTCTTTTATTATCTTTTTCCAAGCTTTTAAACACTGATTTTCAGAGTTATTTTAGTGGCTAAAATCATGTTTTGAAGTCCAAATTTAGAGGGGTTAGCCTCCTGTAACGACCCCGATTCGTAGATAACTACTAATTCGTAATTAAGAATGCTAACTAAGTGTTTAGAATGGAATTATGTGTTATTATTAATTGTGATATGTGCTTTATAGTAATTTGTGCAGATCTATCTTATTTGAAAACTATTTGTCATGATTTCTGCTTTGAATTTGAAATTGTTAACCTAAATGCTTTCATAAACCGAATTTGAGTTCATGGATTGACTAACTAGAATATTTGGAACCATATGAAAAGTTTTGTTAAAAATTGATTTAGTTCAATAAAATCACATGTTATTAAATTGAGTCTTAATTGGAACTATTTTTGAATAATTGAATTTTGTGCTAACCTTGACTAATTAATGTTACTTGTGTTTGATTTAAATGATGCATGATTGGTACCTAATCTAATTCTATTAATGACCCAAGATGTGATTAAGTGTATGATGTGCTAAGGCATTTTGTAATGTTGGGTTTGAAGGATTAAAATCCTTTAGTGGGTGTGTGTTGAGAAATCTGTGTGGATGTATTGAAAAATTTGAGTTGGGCATTTTGTGTTGAGTGTAGGGGATTAAAACCCTTGTATGTGTGTGTTAGAGTTTTGCATGTGTGTGCACGTGTTGTGTATTCAAATGTGAGAGTGTGTGTTGTGTGGTTTCTGATGAGATATGAGAGAATGTAGGCAACATTCTTTGGCTCATTATACTTCATTGAGTTGAGAGTTCAAGCTAGAGAGGGAGAGAGAGTTGGCTTTAGAGAGAGAGAGAACTCAAAAGTTTGAAGAAGAAGAAGAAAACTAGGAAGATTCAACTCACATTTATGAAATTAAAGCTTTGGGTAAGGATTCTATGTCTAACTTCTGTAGCTATTCCTCCACGCATCATGATTTCATCAAGTTTTAAGCTACTTTCATGGGAGTGCAAGAAATGGGTCTTTGAACATATAGATTACTTTCATGTGTATTCATGGTAGATCATCTTTGATTTTATCATTTTGAGTTGAGTTTTAGAGTCCTTGCATGCATGTGAGCTTTAATCATGTCCATTGTTTCATAAATTTATGGGTTTGTTGATCACCATTTGCATGTTATGAAAAACCATGAAAAGAGTTGAAAAATCTTGCATGAAGGAGTTTTGATTCAAATCTTTCAAGAATTGATAAGTTTTTGAATAAAAGATGTTTTAAGGGTCTTGCATTGAAGTTTTCTAAAGCTATTTTATGTGTTTGATCAAATCATGCAAGACCCCAAGTTTTGAAGGTTGTTTGGAAGCTATTTTTGTTAAGCTTGGTGCCCATAAATTTATAGTTAGCTCGAGCGAAGTTGTGGTGGCTTGAGCCAACATTATAAGCTCCCAGTATTTTGAACTCTGCAAAAGCTGGCTCGAGTGAAGGAGTGGTGGCTCCAGTGAGCTCTGTTTTTGCCTTCAACTGGCTCTAGCCACCAGCTTATTTTCAGTATGTTTTCAAAAGATGTTTTAAGTACATATCTTCACTCCCATCTCTTTTCGGGCATTCTTAGGCATGATTTATGAGCCATTAAAGATTAATAAGCTAAGGAACAACATACGTAAATGAATTAGAAATTATGTGTCGAATTCGAGTATGTGGTTCTATATGAACAAGCTATGTGTCATGGAATGAATATGAAATTAAAGTAAGAAAGCTAAGCCATGTATGGCTACATGAATGAGTAATAATGAGACATGTTTTGTGCTATGTACATTTATGTTTGTAGGTCAAGACTCGAATACTGACCAACCTTTCGAAGCCCACAAGAGTAACATTTCTGTAAAGATATGTTGATATGAATTATGTTCCAAACGAGTTATGATAAGTTATGATTTCTGAAATGATATTGTTTACGTGAACGAATGTCCTATGTTTGAAATCTATTATGGCATCCATAAATAGTCCCAAGTCATGGGGGACGACATGTAAACGTGGGTCCATGACATATATGTGATTACGAGATCTCGTTAGCCACTTCATTGTAGTGATATGTGTTTAATCGGTATTCGGAACCGATTACTCTAGTTGGAAGACGATATGTAATATGTTCTATGAGATGTACCACTATGATATGTTCTGATATGAGACTGATATGAATGATTGTGTCATGATTTATTTTACGGATATGATATATTTGGAATTCGTTCACTAACCCCTTTATTTTAATGTTATTCACTAGGCTTTAGTTCACTGTTTTTATATATATATTTATAGGTGAGCGCCTCGAAAGTCAAGCCTAGGCGGAGTCTTGAACCGAGTCACCGTTTGAAGCCTACCAAGTGTTTTGGGTGCCTCCGAGTTGAGGCCAGGCTTGGAAGGCCGTTAGCAAGCTTTCAGTTATGTTATACATTTTTGACCCGTATATATGTTTTTGTATAAGATATTATGTTATATGTTATGTAATGTAAGTGGGTAAATTAACGCTTTTGTATGTGATTATTTGTTCATATAGATGCACAGCTCGTTGGACTATTAGTGTTTTGTTTATTACTTCCACAATCCTCGATTATTTTGATTATACAGGAAGGCCTTTGGTAATCTCGGATTACTGGCCGGCTACAACGCTAGGCCCATAGGGGCGGGTCTGGGTCGTGACACCTTCTCTCCTTGTGTCTTGCTTGTTAGCCTAGGTTGTGCCATGTTTTAGCATTTTAATCTAGCTTGTTTTAGTTTAATTCCAGCATATTTTAAGACATATTTTAGCCTGTTTTAGCACTGTTTTAGGCTGTAGTTTGCATTTGAGCTTTGCTTTGCATACTTCTAGTGTAATAGTCCTCATAAGCTTGATGTTTTAGGTCTTAGACATCACTTATTTGAGTTGATAGCACTTATTTTTGGCTTTTCATACTTCATTCTAGCATTAATAATCTCTGCAACCTCCCTTATTTCTTGGGTTTTAATTTTGCTTTGAAAGTGGTTTCAAGTCACTTGCTTACCCAAGTATGAAATTGAGGTTTCATAGTTAATGGTTTAATCCCTTAGGGGGGTTCATTACTAACGGTATGATGCTTCTTTCATACCCAACGCAACTTGTGTTTTGAGCCCTCTTTCCATTAGAGGACTTTAATTCACCTTTTAGACTTAATTAGATTAAAGAATGATTGGTAAATTAAAATGAGTAACTAAAACTTCGGACTAAAAGTGAACAAGATAATATTTGGTTGTGTTCAATCGGGCGTTAATTGAACACAAGGAAGCTTGAACCATTTCATACTTGCTAGTGATGAAATGATTCAAGTCTCAAAGATCAACTTCTTCCCTTGATCATTCATGAAAATGAGGAGGTTTGAGTCTTGTTTTGCACTTATTAACCTTGCACACTTGGTTTCACAAGCCATCATGCAATGAAATTGCATCCATTGATAGTTTGTGAACCAAAGCTTATTACTCCTTTGATTTTTCCATGAAAATGAGGGGTGGGTTGTGCAAACAAACCCTTGAAATACCCTGTATATGCTCTGTTTGTTCTCCGTTGCAGCGAGATGAACCTGTGCATCAGTGGTCGGTAGACCACCATCTATGGCCAGCAACCTTCAACCATTGTTGGCTGGTGGCCGGCAACCTTTACTAGTGGTCGGCCAGCCACTGATGCAAAGTTCAGTAGAGTGTTGGTAAGGCAGAGCAGAGTGAGCAACAGTGTTGGTGTTCAACTGTGCAAACAGAGGCATTCAGAAGCAAAATGATGGTTTTTTCGGGTGGAAACTGAGCATGCGCATGCACATCCCTCGTTTCCCAAGGCGTAGTAGTTAGTTGTTTAGTTTAATTACTTATCTTAATTGCACTTGTATTGTAATTAAATAGTTAGTCTAACTAGTTATTCGGTTTCGTTTTGTAATTAGTTAACTAGTTAGTTAATTCAAGTGTTGTAATAATTAGTTAAGTAGTGTAGCTTAATTTAGTTCATTCGGACTCTCCTTCGTGAGAGTGCAATGTAATAATGTGTATGTCTTTCAATCCCACGTTTTTCTCCCTTTTATTTACTAGCTTATGATGGTTAGTTTAGGGGCATTGTATTTCAATTAGCATTCTTCATGTTTGCATCCATTTGTATTGCATGCACCGAGGCTCGGTTCATCATTCTAACTGCATTGTTAGTTTCAATACATTATTTGAATACATGCTTAGACCGCATGATATTTAATTGATTCATATGCCATATTAGTAGCCGAACCTATTAATTGCATATTGTATGTGTTGCATTAGTCATATTGCATAAATTAGGGATCATGCATTTTTCTAACTTTGTTTCTTTAGCTTGGAGTACTAGGTAAGCTTTTATTTTTAGCATATCACATGAGTGTGAAGGTTGCCATATTTAGCATGCTTGTCATGAGGCTAAGTGCTTAAATGCTAAAACTGCTTGTATACCTGTGGATGAAGGCTTGTTGCTTGAATTTGAATGAGTTGAGTAATGTTTATATGAGATTACTTTTTCAAATGATACATATTTCGAAACAATTTTCAAAAATGAACATGATTTGAAATGTTCCAATTCTTGTGATTTAGTCTATACTTGTATGCGCGCATCACATAGTAAATCCTAGCCTAATAAATCGGAATAAGAGCATATAATGTTGATAAAAATCATATCATGATTAATAGAGGCTGATCTTTGATTGGACGAGTGGGGGTGCTCAGTTCATGACCTTTCCCTCTTGTACCTAAGTTCCCGAGCAGAAACAATCTTGGTGATGACGGACACGTGACCTTTGGCACGAGTCATGGGTTTCCTAAATTTTCTAAAAAATATTTAGGTGGCGACTCTGCATTTGGCAAAACAGTCTATTTTTGACAATTTGATTCCAAAATTGATTTTCCAAAAGATTTGTCAGATTTGGACTCTTTGTTGTTTATCAATTTCACATTACACTTGTGAGATTAGATTCAGAACCACGGGAGTCTGAACTGTAGGGCTATATTCGAGCTTTCGAAAGGGGATGTGAAAAAGTCGAGTTACAACACCCATCACGCTTCTTAGAACAAAAGCTACGAAGATTGAATTGAAAACTCAGATTGAATTGAAATTAGGGTTTTGGAGGGTCGAGAAGAGAGATAGTAAGGAAGAGAAAAATGGAAAAAAGGGTTTGATTATTGGGAGGTAAAAGAATTAATAGAAACCCTAAACGGCCATTGACGACTCAGAGTGAAACTTCGGTGGTCTCTCTCTCTCTCTTGCTCGTCTTTGTGAAGTGTTAGTCATTTTCGTCACTTTCGATAAGGTCATTATTATAATAAAAAATAATTAATTAATAGTGTACTTTGAGACTAAATGTGGTGTGTAAATAGAGGTACCTTTAAAAGTAGCTATGAGAATTATAAGAAATGGTTTAGGAAAAATGATTTTTTTTTGGTTCCAAACTTTGATCTAATTTTTAGGTGGGACCCATGTGCCAAAGTTGGCGGGTCCATATGGCAACTCATTCTTTGCTACATAATGATTTACGACGTATATTTGGTTATCAAAACCATTATCGGGTGAATGGGAAATTGAAGTCAAAGTGAACTCCATGAAAATGATATGTTGGTAAAGTTTCCATAAAGATTGGGTTAAGGTTTGTCCTACATTGCTTTGGAAGGAAAACTTGGTGTGGGTTTATAAGGCTTGGGTTTGGAATTTGAGGTAGGTCCCAAGGGGCACACAAGTTTTGTAGAGAGGGAGGTTATGGACAAAGTGGGCTAGACCCAAAACAAACACATGAGCGCCGTTGTCCATCCGGTTTGGCGGGCTGGACTTGGGCGCGTGTGTGAGGTTGGGTTGGACTTGTCCAACCCAATACTAATTTTTTTTGGGCAAAAAACATTTGAATTTATTTATTTTTAATTTTGGAAAATAAATTCTGACTGTTTTAATTCAAATTTCGGTTGGGAAAAAAAATTCAAATTTTTTGCACATTTTCAATACAAATTCCATATCTGTCCGAACAGGTTCTTATCTGTTTAGTTCAAACCCATATATGTTCAGTTTAAACCCAAACAGTTCCTTATTTGTTCAAACAGTGCCGAACAGGTACCATACTTGTTGGATTCAAATATGAAAAGCCACAATTTCTCCTATAAATAGACAGACCCTCATTTGGATTTTGCATTCAGAAATTTTGTTTTTGCCTTGCCATTTCTTTATGCATTTTGCTGCATTTAATTTTCCTATGAGAAAGAGTATAAACACAAAGTATGTTGGTTGTGCAAACAGTTTGCGGTGCTGCTACTATTTGTTGTAGATAATTTCATCTTGGGAGATAGACGTCCATAATCTGTTAGCACTTTAGAGAAGACGAATCTGTTTTAAGGAGATAGTGTTCAACACCGAATTTGATCTAAATACCTGACAAAATAATATTGTAAGTAATTTGATTACTTTTTTTTTTTTTTTTTTTTTTTTTCCCTTTTCAGATTCTGGATTTGTTTTTGTAACAAATTACGAAGCTGTTTTTCTTAAATTATTATATATATATACTGTTTTGATTTTTGTAATCAAACAGTCTCTCTCATTTCTTTAATTTTTTCTTTGAATACATTGAAAATTGTCCAACAATCTTAAGACAGACTTTTTTGTGTGTCTTCATTGTATTAATAAAATTTGTTTTATAAATTTGTTTGATTTAAATCCAATAAAATAATTTTATGGTTTTTGTAACAAGAAAATTATTGTGTTGTGTTTTATTTTTCTGGTTTTAATAATTAGGAAAAATAAAATTATTTTGTATTATAATTTATTTTTTGGTTTTTGTAACTAGAAAATTAATTTGTGGTTTGGTTTTGGTTTTTTGATTTTTGTAATCGATATTATGGCTACTGTAATTGAAAGTGGTGCTTCAATTTCGATTGTTATAACAACTTCAGTCCCTATCCAGAACCATGTTCAAGTTCCAATAAATCATGAAGAAAAATGAAAAAAATTTAATGGCACCGAGTTTAAGAGATGGCAGCAGAAAATGCTGTTTTATCTTACAACTCTTAATCTTTCCTAGTTTCTTCGTGAAGAGGCTTCAGTGCTTAAAAATGATGAAACCGATCGGCAAGGTGTTGTCGTTGTAGACGCCTGGAAACATTTTGATTTTTTGTACAGAAACTACATCCTCAATAGCCTAGACAACATGTTGTATAATGTTTACAGTCCTCTGAAATTAGCAAAAGAATTGTAAGATTCTTTGGAGAAAAAAAATACAAGACAGAGGATGCCGACACAAAGAAATTTGTTGTTGGTGAATTTCTAGACTTTATTATGGTAAACTCCCAAACAGTAATTTCTAAAGTTCAAAGTTTTCAATTAATTTTGCATGATATTCATATTGAGGATATGTCTCTAAGTGACTCTTTCTAAGTCGTTGCGTTAGTGAAAAAATTACCACCTGCTTGGAAAGATTTCAAAAATTATTTAAAACATAAACGCAAAGAGATGACCATGGATGAACTGATTGTAAGACTAAGAATTGAAGAAGATAACCGTAAGGCTGAAAAGAGGAATGGTAAAAATTCCATTGAGTCCAAGGCTAATGTGGTTGAACAAGTGCCTAAACTACATCACAAGAAGAGGAAGTTTGCTGGAGACAGTCCTAAATAAGGAGACAACAATAGCAATAAAAAGTTCAAAGGTAAATGCTATAACTATGGCAAGACTGGACAGCGTGCCTCTGATTGCTGACGTCCTAAGAAGGATCGCAGAAGTACAAGCAAAAAGACCACCAATCAATCAAATGTAGCAATTAGATTACATCTCTGATGGGGTAAATGACATCAATCACTTTGTTGTGGTGTCTGAGGCTAATTTGGTTAGAAATCCCAAGAAATGGTGGGTTGACAATGGGGCAACTTGACATATTTGGGTAGACAAGAAGATGTTCACTACATATAATGAGGCTGCAAATGGTGAACAATTTTTCATGAGAAATTCATATATTTCTGTTGTGCCTGGACAAGGGAAAGTAATCTTAAAGATGACATTAGGGAATGAATTGACCCTCAACAACATGCTTCATATACTAAACATCCGGAAGAATTTAATTTATGATTCTTTGTTAAGTAAAAATGGTTTTAGGCTTGTATTTGAGTCTGATAAATTTGTATTAACAAAGAGTGGTATGTATGTAGGTAAGGGATACATGAGCGATGATCTCTTTAAGGTGAATGTAACGACTGTTGTACCAAAAGCTACTATTAATAAGAATAACACATCTTTTGCTTATATTTTTAAGTTAAATTTATGGCATGGTAGATTAGGACAAGTGAATTTTGATGCTTTGCATAGACTAATTGGTTTAGATTATATACCAAAGTTTGAAATTGATCCTAATCACAATTATGAGATTTGTGTAGAAGCGAAACTAACTAAGGCTCCATTTAAATTTGTTGAAAGAAAAACTGAACCTCTAGAATTAATTCATACTGATGTATGTGATCTTAATTTTGTTCAAACTAAAGGAGGCAAAAAGTATTTCAAAACATTTATCGATGATTGCACAAGATATTGTTATGTATATTTACTTAAAAGTAAAGATAAAACTGTGGAAATGTTTAAACGCTACAAAACTGAAGTTGAAAATCAACTTGGTAAAACCATTAAAATGGTTAAAAGTGATAGGGGTGGTAAATATGATGCACCTTTAAATGAATTTTGCGCACAACATGGCATTATTTACCAAACTATAGCACCTTATTCTTCACAACAAAATGGAATTGCTGAAAGGAGAATAGAACTCTTAAAGAAGTGATGAATGCCATGTTACTAAGTTTAGGCTTACCACAAAACTTGTAGGGGGAAGCAATATTGTCTGCTAATTATGTTCTTAACAGAATACCTCACAAAAAAACTAACAGTACTCCTTATGAATTGTGAAAAGATTGACCACCTTCCTACAAATACTTAAAAGTATGGGGGTGTTTGGAAAAAGGTAGAAGTTCCTGTTCTGAAATAGACTAAGATAAGATCAAAAATAGTGGATTGTGTGTTTATTAGTTATGCGCATAATAATAGTGTATATCAGTTTCTGACTTATAAATCAGAAATACCTGATGTACATGTGAACACTATTATAGAGTTAAGGAATGCTGTGTTTTTTGAACATGTTTTTCCTTACAAGAAATGACAAGAATTAAGTTTATGAAAAAGAACTTATGATTGTACACAAAGTCAAGAGACTAATGACAATCAAACGCAAGAGACTAGTAATGGTTTCGACCAACATGATATAACTGATGATGAACCAAGACGAAGTAAGAGAGCGAGAACATCAAAATCCTTTGGTCCAGATTTTCTGACATACCTATTAGAGAATGAACCTCAAAGCTTTAAGGAAGTAATGACAGGTCCTGAAGTATCTTTGTGAAAAGAGACTGTTAATAATGAAATTGAATCCATTATGCAAAATCATACTTGGGAATTGGTGGATCTTCTATCCAGTTCTAAACCTTCTAGGTATAAATGGATATTCAAGAGAATAATGAAAACAGATGGTTCAATAGATAAGTATAAAGTAAGACTTGTGATAAAAGGTTACAGATAAAGGAATGTCTAGACTATTTTGACACATATTTTCCTGTAACAAGAATAACATCCATCCGCATGCTTATTGCTATAGTAGCATTGTATAATTTAGAAATACATCAAATGGATGTTAAGATAGCTTTCTTAAATGGTGATCTAAATGAAGAGATCTATATAGAGCAACCCGAAGGGGTTGTAGTGCCAGGGCAAGAAAAGAAAGTTTGTTGGCTTGTAAAATCTCTTTATGGATTAAAACAAGCTCCTAAGAAATGTCATAAAAAATTTGATCATGCTATGCTTACTAATGGGTTTAAGATAAACGAATGTGACAAGTGTGTCTATGTTAAAAATACTAACAAAGGGTATTCCATCCTTTTTCTTTACATAGATGGCATGCTTATCATTAGAAGCAGTCAAAACATAATCAAATCAATTAAGTAAATGTCAAACAAAAGATTTGATATGAAAGATATGGGAGTCGTAGATGTAATGTTAGGAATAAAAATTACTAAAACATCTGATGGATATGCATCATCTCAATCTCATTATATTGAGAAAATTTTTGGTAAATATATCAAGAATGATATGAATGTAGCAAGAACACCTGTAGACATCAGTCTTTAGTTATTGAAAAATAAAGGTGATGTGGTGTCTCAGTTAAAATATTCCCAAATCATTGGAAGCCTAATGTACCTAATGAATTGCACTCGTCCTGATATAGCTTATACTGTTAGTAAATTGAGTAGGTATACTAGTAATCTTGGAGAAGACCATTGGAAAGTGATTATTCGGGTTCTTAGATATCTAAGATTTACCCGTGATCATGGCTTAAACTTTACTCGATATCCAATAATACTCGAAGGCTATTGTGATGCAAATTGGATATCGGATACTAAAGATTCAAAATCTACTAGTGGATGTGTCTTTACTTTAGGAGGCGCTGTTGTTTTTTGGAAATCTATGAAACAAACATGTATCGCACGATCCACAACGGAATTTGAGTTCATTGCTTTAGACAAAGTAGAAGAAGAAATAGAATGGCTTCGCTACTTCTTAGAAGACATTCTAATGTGGCCAAAACCTGTGCCAGCTATTTGCATTCATTGTGATAGTCAATCTACAATAGGTAGGGCATAGAGTCATATGTATAATGGTAAGTCACGATATATTCGTCATCGACATAATACTGTAAGGCAATTGTTCTCAAGTGGAATAATCTTAATAAATTATATAAAATCTAAAGAGAATATTGTGGATCCGTTAACAAAAGGATTGACAAAAAAGCAAGTGTATAGTTTATCGAAGGGAATGAGATTAAAACCTATTACATAACAGTCATCATAATGGTAACCTTACTTAAATGACTGGAGATCCCAAGAACTAAGTTCAAAGGGACAACTAAGTTATGTGTAACTCGCCAAAAATCACCAAGGGATTAAAATTCCCTACCCATTCATATGATGAGAGTGATATCTGCAACATGTGTGTATGTATGGGTTTAAGGATAAGCTTTGCTCTTAATGATTACTGATATCTTGATTTAGGCATAAAAAATCAGGACGAGTATAAGAGATACTCGTAATAAGAATCACTTATATGAGTGTCAAACTGGGGCTGGTTCTATGAGAATGAAAAGGCTAAATTCTCTAGAAGCACTCATGAACAATCAGGAGCGTTCAAGGCCAAAATGAACACAACCGTAAGAATCACGATGTGTTAGAAGACATGTTGTGTGAAATCTATTGTCTTGGCTTACAGAAACGACTGAACAATTCAAAGTATCGTATCTATTGGTTAGCTAGTAAGTCCGATAGGTTATCACTAGAGAAGGTTTAAGGCCGAAAACTATCTATCCTTATGCAAGATATTTTCGATTTATATTCTTTTGACAAATTCTGCATATTGTTACATTTCGTTGTCATCAAATTCTATTCATGTGGGGGATTGTAAGAAATGGTTTGGGAAAATGGTTTTGGAAAAATGATTTTTTCCAAACTTTGGACTAATTTTTAGGTGGGACCCATGCACCAAAGTTGGTAGGTCCATATGACAACGCGTTCTTTGCCGCATAATGATTCACGACGTATATTTGGTTGCTCAAAACCATTATTGTGTGAATGAGAAATTGAAACCAAAGTGAGCTTCATGCAAATGGTATGTTGGTGAAGTTTCTATAAAGAATGGGTTAAGATTTGTCGTACATTGTTTTGGAAGGCGAGCTTGGTGTGGGTTTATAAGGCTTGGGTTTGGAACTTGGGGTAGGCCCCAAGTGGCACTCAAGTTTTGTAGAGATTGAGGTTATAGACAAAGTGGGCTAGACCCATTGGACCCAAAACAAACACACACACACGTCGTCAAATGCTGTCTGGTCGATTAATGCGGGCTAGGTCAAATTGGGCTTGAAAGTGGGTGGTGTGAGGTTAGGTTGGGCTTATTAAGCCCAATACTAATTTTTTTTGGGCCAAAAACATTTAAATTTATTTTTTTTAATTTTGGAGAATAAATTCTGACCGTTTTAATTCAAATTTCGGTTAGGAAAAAAAATTTCAAATTTTTTGCACCTTCTCAATACAGATTCCATACCTGTCCGAACAGGTTCTTATCTGTTTAGTTCAAACCCATATCTGTTCAGTTCAAACCCAAACAATTCCTTATCTGTTCAAACAATGCTAAACAGGTACCATACCTGTTGGATTCAAATATGAAAAGCCACAATTTCTCCTATAAATAGACAGACCCTCATTTGGATTTTGCATTCAGAGATTTTGTTCTTGCCTCTGTTATTTCTTTATGCATTTTGCTGCATTTATTTTTTCTGTGAGAAAAAGTATGAACACACTTGTGTTCGCTGTGCAAACAGTTTGCAGTGTTGTTACTGTTTGTTGTAGATCATTTCATCCTGGGAGATAGATGTCCATAATCTATTAGTACCTTAGAGAGGACGAATCTATCTTAAGGAGACAGTGTTCAACACTGAACTTGATTTAAATATCTGACAAAATAATACTGTAAGTAATTTGATTACTTTTCTGTTTTTTTATTTTTTCTTTTCAGATTTTGGTTTTGTTTTTGTAACAAAATACGAATATGTTTTTCTTAAATTATTATATATATATATATTGTTTTGACTTTTATAATCAAACAGTCTCTCTCCTTCCTTTAATTCTTTCTTTGAATACATTGAAAATTGTCCAACTTTCCGAAGCTACAAGTTTCTTAGTGAAATTTCACACAATTGTGAGAGATGCTCTCAAAGCTTCTCTCACAGAATTAGAACCAACAACAACGCTACATATATAAATCACAGAATTAATTACCGATACACATATTTGCATGCAGGGCCCACAATTTTAAGGGATATGGAGGAAGATGTATCTTGTATTAAACCAATTGAAGCGACTCCTCTCCAATATGCCATGGATGCTACACAGTTTCCTATTTGGTTTCTGATTTTTGTTCAATTGATGGTTTGATTTTTCCTTCTTTGTGCTTCCCCCACAAAACTCCATAGAGGCCACAAACTAGAAGTATAAATCCACCAACACTGCCACAATAAATCACAAAAAACCAGACCCTATGAGTTTGGATCTTATAAAGTCAAGATGGTGATAGCAATTATGAATACTTTGATTTGAGCAAAATTTTACTTTCATACTTGTAGTTTTAATTTAAATAATTTAAACTTTATACTTTTAATTTGTTGTAATGTGGTCCCTCCATTATTTACTGTTAAAATTTTGAACGAAAGAAATTACGTGTAAAATTAGAAGGATTAAAGTGGAATTTAAAGGAAACTATAGAGACCACTAATTACACTAGTGATTCCTATAGTTTGGGTTTAAATTATATTTTGGTCCCTCTAGTTTTGTATGCGTTATTTTTCCATCCAAAATATTAACGACGCATGACGGAAGAATAACATTGCAACAAAAATGAAAGTATTGAGTTTAAATTGTTCAACTTAAAACTAAGAAAATTAAAGTGACACTTCATTTAAATTACATGAATTAATAGTGTAAATTACCCTGTTTTTTTTTTTTTTTTGGGTATCAAGTCCCATGGGTAGGATTTGTAGTGGATTAGGTTCTATCACTTTTCAGTTATTCCAAAAAGAATTATTTGATTTTAGTGTTCAGCAAGTTATGTCATGTTTATAAAAAAAAAAAATCAATTTAATTTTAGTAAATTAGTAGAGTGCATCTTATATAATACATTTTGTGTTGCTGGGCTGTAAAGTAGTTAATTTTTTTTTATTTTGAATTTTAAAATTCTATCACTTTTATTGCCATGTCCATTTTTAATGAAATTTGTATTTTAAAAATCTATTTATTGAGAACTATCAAACAAAATTAATAGTTGTGGGAAGGTAATTTTGGAATACTCCTTCAATCCAAACATGCCCTTGTAGGATCTTTCTAATTGTCACCTGAAACAAAAATAAAACTCTAGTTGATGGTACTGGAATTAGCACTTCGACGAACACGTTAGCCTTTATAGAAAGATTAGTGTTTTTTGGTTTTCTTAAGGTACAAGTTTTTTCGCACATACCTCCTACGTCAGCCTCCTTCATTCTTTTATAGAGTAATTTTCCTTGATATTTTCTGTATGCAGCTTAGCCCTTCATCATCATTCTATCAGAGCCCATCTTCCTACTATACATTTTAGAAAGGGACAACTTGAATTTGCCTGACATGGTCTGGCTGACTCACCCGATATACTCGACTCAATCGTGTGACCTAAGTACCCCTTACTCAGCATACTCCTTATCCTGCTTTTGTGTCTAATTGGCTATGACCCAAAGTCCAGTGGGCTTTGGCTTCATTTGGTTTATCTGGGATGGGCTTCGGTATACTCTGTTTGACGTTTTAGGTATATCTCTTTTCAGCTCCCACAATGGTGAGCTTGAAATTATGTATAAAAAAAGCTGAAAATTGTCACCATTTTTGTGTTTGAGTAATTGAGAAATATCTCAATTAACGGTAAAATCTCTTAATTAACATCAATGGAAATTTCTCAATTTTCTACAATGAAAATTTCAAGTTTTTTTTGTCCAAAATTCATTTAAAATATATATTATGTTTCCTTGAATAAGTTCCAAAAATATAAATTTTATCAAAAACAAATGTAAAGAGCTAAAGTTTTAAATGGAAAAAGAAAAAAAAAATTACAATTCAGCTTATGTGTTCCAAATAATTTCAAATTTGTGGAAATATACAAAATTTAATAATTATAATTGTATTTTTTTTTCATAAATTTGTAAATATTTGTGAGGATACCACTAATTTGTAAGGGGCACTTTTTCATAAATTTATTTTCACCTACATATATTTCATTTAGTTCACATTATTTTCTCATATTCTAATAAGTTCTATGGGCGGCATAGTTACCAAAATACCCTAATAATATTCACATTTACAGTGCGAATGTTTTGTGATGTGAATGTTCATATCGTCAATGTAAATGTTCGCACCATCAATGTAAATGTTTATGCTATCAATGTGATCAATATTCACACATTAATATGAATATTTACATTGTAAAATATAAATATTCATATTACTAAATTGTTAACCATTCAAAAAATATATGTAGGGGTAAAAATGTCCATAAAATACATTAAATATGAGAATTATAATTTGATAGATCAAATGTTTAAACAATAAGACTTATTAGAATACAATAATATACTTATAAACTAATTAAGACACAAACACTTGAAAATTTTTTTTCTAATAAATCTCCCAATTTGTAATTTTTGTTACAAAAATATAATGCATATTTCATGTTTTAATATCACAAGGATATATCGGTCAAGCAGAGATGCGGGGAATTCCGTGAAACTTACTCATGGGTTTAGTAGAATATTATTATAGAAAAATGATTTTTTATTTATTTTTTTATCAAGAATGTGTGTTAATATCTTACCATATTTTAAGTTGTAAAATTAATTTAAGAGGTTTTTAGTTAAAGATTTCTAATACTAGGATTTTATAAGATAAAGGAGATGTAACATTTTTATAATAATTAATATCTCTCAACATTTTCACATCTAACTCTTTACAGAGAAATTTCTCTAGCTCTTCAAAAAGAAATTTCTCTAACTCTTCAAAGAGAAATTTTAAATTTATTTGTGACGAGCTAAAACTTTTTTAACAATATTATTGAGGGACCTTAACTAATAAGAAAAAATATATTAGACCTCTCCTATTACCCAAAATTAGAAATGAATGTTTCACTAATTTTTTCTTACATTCACCTTTCTTTAGGTTTGAAAAAAATACAGTTAGTTTCACATTGTTGATATAACTACACTGATCTTCATCAATAAAGTTCTTCTTTTGTTGATCAAAAAAAAAAAAAGAAACTACATTGATCTCCCTTTAGTATGTTAAAACGAGTAATGCAGATGGTGATACTAATATAGATGGTGAATAGACACTATAATAAACAATATATATATATAATTTAAAATATATAATAATATATATATTTTAATTAATACAAGTAACGAATTACTAATGAAAAATAATATAACTGTTATGTGAATAAAAATCTCAAAGGAGGTCAGTGTAACTATATTAAAAGTGTGGATTAACTAAATTTTTTTAAATTTTAAAAGAAGTAAGTGTAATTTGTTCATATTTTAATATATCTTTTACATAAACTTCATAATATAACTATAGTGGTTCTTAAGTAAAAAGTTGAGAGCATGTAAATATGGACCTTCCCCAATGGAGTATCTCCTTCCATATTAATACTGAGAAGATGGCTGTGCATATAAAAGAAACTGGAGTAAATGCTGCTGCAAAAACAGGTCCCCTCCTTTGTATTACCCAAATTCTCATCCAGTAACTCACCCCATTGAACATTATACCCTGCCATTTTTATCCACAATCAAATTTTTTTTTTTTTTAAATAAAAAAATTGACAAGATTAAAATGATACACAAAGTAATAATAGGTTTATAATTTTTTTTTACTCAATAGACCTTTGGTATTTAAAATGGAACCAACTAGAATAATATAATCATTAATGCTACAGAGTCGCAAATAAAATAAAATAAAAAAAGAAAAAAAAAAGTTTGTTTGACAAGTAATTAGAAAATATAGTGTATGAACTGTTGAAAAAAGAACTTTTTAAATATCTGCCTCCCAAGATATAATGATATGAATCACATAAAAAAGCACTACAATTTGTATGTTTAGCAATTAACAAGAGTGTTTGAACTCTCCTTAGGGCCCAAACACATGTCAAATAAAATATATTTTTCGTTCTAGGTGATCTACATTATTTTAAATTTAAATATGCTACATACACTTTAATTTCTCGCCATTTTTCATGTTAACGTTTTTATTTTAATTCCACAACATTTTTCTTAATAGATAGGATAGGAGGAATAACTCACGTGAGAACATAAAAAAAAAAACGTGTGCATCTACCCATGACTCTGCATGCCTTGCTATTATGGAGGACTACAATGTATCACAAAACAAATTTCGCTAATTCTAATTTACATACTCCCCCGTCTTAAAATAGTAGTCTCTTTTGGAGAATTTAATTTTTTTAGTAGTACAATTATTATACTTTAAAAAAATTAAATTTTCAAAATTATCCTTTGATAGTACATTTTTGGAAAATATCAATTGTCATAATTGTACTTTTTGTATTATTAATAAATTTAAAAGAAAGGCAAAATAGAAAATTCATATTACTTTAGTTCTTGATTTTTGAAAAGGGACTAATATTTTGTGACAATGAAAAATAGAATAAGGAACTAATATTTTGGGACTGAGGGAGTAACAAATATCATATGTGTATATGTAAAATTTATTAAAATGTATAATAATGGGTCCCATTATTTTTGAAAAATGTAAGTCAGTCCCCTTGTAAAAAGATTTTTGGCCATTGAGTGCAAAAAAAAATGGAGGAAGAATCTTACACAATAGGCCACAGCAAGAAGATTAATATCCCATCCTAGTTTCCACGCTGATATGTTTCTGTCAACTGCAACAGCCCACAGTAGTGTTTGTATGCAGCTAAAGAAGCATTGTAGAGCTGTAAGTCTTAGTTTATTTGGATATATCTTGAGCATTAGACCCTAACAATAAGAACAAAAGGTGTTAAAAGACAATCAATTCATTTGCACACAAAAATAAATAAAACACATAATAAATTTTAGTTACAGATTGATTTTGTCTGTCCATTTTCTTTGCAAATATTGCCTTAATTTATTCATTTGAGAGAGAGAGTGGATTGAGGATCATCAGTACCAAATTTCTCTCGTCTACTGATCTCAATTCATCCACATTTGTTTGATCATGTCTTGAGATTTTTGTATCTCGATATTTTTACATGATTAAATGATTATGAGTACTTTGAGACAGAGAGATAGAAAGGTCTCACGAATTCTCTGTTTACGTATCTTAGTTCACTTCATATATTGAGATTCTTGTATAATTCAACAATTATGAATAATTTGAGACAGAGAGACAAAAAAGTTGGGACAAATAATGAAAGGGAGAACAACTGAAATCCATTTGATCATAACTGAAGACTCTTGTATTTTTGAATTTTTAAATGATCTAACAATTATGTGTAATTTGAGACAGAGAAACAGAGAGGTCCTAAACTTATCCATCTATCTATCCCAATTCACTCATATGCCTCTTTTTTTTATTTTTTTATTTTTATTTTATATAATCTAACAATTATGAATAATTTAAAACGCAGAGAGATTTTAGAACCTGCATAACAAGCCAAAAAGACAATGCAGTTTGGGCTGAGATGATAATAAGACAGCCTTTTATACAATCCACTTTGGACCTACACCCCATAGTTGGGTTTGAATTGTCCTTGTGAGTAGATGTTAGATGCACAGGAGGTCCCTTGACAAGAGTGACCAACAAAGCCCCACAAACACAAAGCATTGAACCCAACACCTTAGCCACTCCATGCCATTGAGTTATGGAAAAGCTTTCCACCCTGAAAAATATATATATATATATATGACCCAAAAATTTCATTTTCTTAATTGAGTTTTATTTGGTTTAACGATTTCAGTAGGAATTTGTAAAGAGAAAAAATGGATAAAATAAAAGTTAAATTTTTGTCACATTTATCTTTTCTTTTTCCTATCATTCTACAAATTCATTCTCAAATTATAGATCCAAATATAAGTTCAGGAAAATTACACTTTTCACCTTTAATTTTTATTTTTAAATTTTACTTTGGTCCTCACCTTCTCCGACTTCAACCTGGATTTTATTGTGATTATCTCATCACTCCCACCATATAAAATTTGAGTGAAAATTGAAGTAGGAAAGACCAAATTAAAATTTGTATGAAAATTATAGTGTAAAAAAAATATAATTTTGGCTTATAATTTGGCTTTTGTTTTTGTTTTATTTTGTTTTGGTTTTCTAATACCTCCAAAATATGCTTACTTTTTCGCCAAGACTTCAAACGATTAATGTCAGGAGAATCACGTTAAAACATGGGTTAAATTTGATAATTTAATTGTTAAGATTAAAAGACAATGAATCAAAATAAAATTGAGATAAAAGTTAGTAGGTGAAAATTGTAATTTACCCATTTCAATTTTTTAGGCATCTCTCTTTCTTCCATATACGTACCTTAAAAGAATGGCTAGGACAAAGGTAATGGCAGGAATCGCATTAGCAGTTGCAGTAACGAATGTTGCAGGGATGTAATTCAGTGATAGATTGAAGAGATTTATGCACAATGTAATCCTGAAAACAACATTGTAATTTGTATTAGATAAAAATTATTGATATATATATATACATATTAGTGGTAGGTGCACACGTGTGCACCTAATTTAGCAATAGAGTGGATGAATAGAAGTCATTTATGAAATTTTAAATATATAAATTAGTTTTCTTATGGCAATTTCCTGCTATTAATAGTTATCAAACTGTCGGGTATTTTCGAGAAAAAAAATCGTGATAGAAGAAACATCTATATACCAATTCAAGAGAAATTCTACTTACGTAACAAAATGAGCTCATTACACCCCAATTTTTCAAACAAAATATTACACATTTGCCCTTTTTCAAAATTACCAAAAGCCTCCTAAAATCCTAACCCTAATTTCTCACAATCATCTCCATCACCTACACCATTGACACTGGTATTGCTACTGTCACCGGTGACTCCCCTTTCCATCGCTGGCGAGCCACTACAAAAAATTAAGGTTTTAGGGACTAAAATTTAAGAACAAAATTATTTTTTAAAAACTAAATATTTTTGTTACAAAAAGTGTCGTTATTATATTTTTAGCAACAAAAATTAGACATTAAAGATGAATTATTATCCTTTTGGGACCAAATTGTTTGTCTAAAAAAAGAAATCATTTTGAGACCAAATTATTTTGTTCCTAAAAGTCTATTTATTAGTGACATTTTCAAAATTTTGTTACTAAAAGCCTTGTTTTTTATTTTTCGAGACGACCTTTTAGCGACTATCCCCATGACAATAGAAATTGGTTCTTAAATACCTATTGTAACAAAATTTTCACTTTTAAAGACTAAAATATTTGATCTCTAAAACTCTTATATGTACTATAATAGAATAAATATAGGGTAAATTACACTAATGTCTTTTGAGATTTTAAGAAAATATAGTAAACTTCTACAAGTTTGGCATATTTACATTGGTTCCCTTAAAGTTTTAATTCACATAATATTTCACCCATTTTTATTAGTAATTCGTTAGTGATGTAGATCGGAAAAATGATAATCTTATCTCTTTTAAACTAAAATGTATATTAATTTTGGTTCCTTTAGCTTTACTAAAAAGGAGATTGATGGAATTATGATAATATTATGAAAATTGCTCTATTTTTTCCAAACTTGAAAAGAGGTTAGTATAATTTACTCATATGTAGTGGTGGACCAAGAATACTAATTTATTTTTGGAACTAAAGTAAATTGAAATAAAATTATATAAATTACATAAAATTTTTGGGACTAAAATATTAATTAATTAATTAATTAATTTTTTTTATAGATAGGGGAAAAACATAAAAAAACTAAAGTACGCAGAACATCCGAGTAAACAAGAGCTGAACAACTTCTATCCATACTATCGCATCTTCAAATACTAATTTATTTTAAAATCATTCAAAAGTGCATGAAAATAATGAGATTTTCAAAGGTTTGGAGTGCCTGAAATACTAGTTTATTTTATAATTATTAAAAAATGTATGAAAATAATGAAAAGAATTCAAAATTTTGGAAAGTAAAGGTAAAATTATTTAGATTTTATAAGGATTAGAATAAAAATATACAAAATTTAACGGGTCAAATACAATTTATTTTTTTATTTTTTTTTATAATTAATATTCAAAATTACAAGATAGACATGAGATTTTCAACCCCTCCGTCCACCTCTATATGAGTCTGTTGAGCTAAAATGTTTTCCATGGAAACAAACAAGACAAAATATTAATCTAACTTTTTATCATTGACAGGAAGAATAAAATACATACCCACTCATAGCAGCCAAGAAGATCTTGCAGAGTAAGTTGAATGACAAGGGCGCTGAGTTCTTTCTGCAGATGTTAAAGGGCAAAAAAAAAAAAAAAAAAAAAATTAATTGATATATGTGTTGTGACTTTTTTTTTTTTTATAAATTAAAATACATATAAAAACTTATTTCATGAACTGTTTTCATGAAAAATTTCTGAAAACTATAAACTTTGTACGAAACATCAAAAAGTTGTTTCTATTTTTTGAAACAGATAAAAACAACGAGTGTACTTTTATTCTAAGATGAAAAAAAAAAAAAAGGAAACATATTCAAAACTAATTTCCAACAAATATATATATATATATATGAAAAACCTGACTTTTAAGGAATGATAAAAAGTTGTTTCAAATCTTCAAAACTGTTGAAAATGAAAACGATGAGTGTTTTCAAACATTTCATTGTTTTTGTTGGTGGAAACACAAAAATGAAAACAAAAAACTAAAAAAAAAAAAAAAAAAAAAATGAAAACAAAAGGAGGGTGAGGGGGAAAAAGAAGTAGTGGTTTTTTAGAGGGGGAACCTCTCAAGGAAGAAAGCAAAAGGAGCCAAGGCAAGAGTGGCAAAAGCTTGTCGATAAGCACCGAAGACATAAGGGTTCATTCCATTAGCAATGGCTACTTTAGAGAACAACACTGTCCCTGCAAACACCAAATTGCAAAGGATCATGCATATATATGGTAGGTTGCTCTTCATAAACTCCACACACCTCTTCATGTTTCACTCTCTTTCTCTCTCTTCGTCTTTCTATGGTTGCTGCTGTTCCTTGGAGATCTCTAAGGTTGGATATAGTTTTGTATTGGTGGGCAGTTGTTTGGGTTTTGTATTTTTTTCTTTTGGAAAATGATATTCAGTCCGAATCAGACCGAATCCTTCTGATGTGTACTTACCAAACTCATTCCATTAAGGAAATTAAGAAAAATGATATAATATAAAGGTGATTTTTTTAGATTCAATGATCGTAAACAAATTGATTGGTTGATCAGAGGATAAATAAGAGAGAGAGTGAATTTAGATATTTTAATGGAGTATCACATTATTAAGTTTAAAAAATAGGTCTAATTTTTTAGCTTAAATAGTAATACTCATTGCTGAATGCTTTGTCAGTTTCACAATGTTAACCAATTCAAGTGAGAAACAGTGGCAACTTTAGGAATTTTTATCAGTTGTGTCCATTAAAAACTTAAACATTATATATCTTATAGAAAATTTACATTAATTATTATATTACCTATGGAGAAAAAAATCAACAAATTAATTTAAATTCTAAAATTATAAACAAAAATATTTCAATATATTGATACTATTGTTTAAGCAAAAAGACATGCTAATACATGAGTTTCTACAATTGACCATGACGAGATTTCATATTTTGAAATTGTTGCATAATAAACTCATTATCAACACTATCAAATACTTTAAACAAAAAATATTTTAAACAAAAAATAGGTAAAAGTTAAAAAGTAAACTTTTTTCATTGGTGGATTTAAAAGAGTAGGACTTAAAACTATGGGTTCAAAATTGTATTTTAGTGGGTTTAATTACAATTTTTTTTCAAAAGCTAAAAAGATTAGTTATTGGATGCTAAAAAGAATTTGGAAATAAAATAAAATTTTATTTAACCAAAATAATTTCACACAGAAAATTAAATTCTGTAAAATAAAAGAAATAAGAAAATAACTTTTATTTTTCAATTAATTTGGAAATAAAATAAAATTTTACTTAACCAAATTAATTCCATACAGAAAATTAATTTTAGTAACACTTCAATAATTAAAATACTGAAAACAGAATTTTAATTAATGAAAACTCAAAAAATAATTTCTAAAAAAAAACAAAAAATTAATTTTCTGACAAAATTTCACAAAAATATATTCTGAATTGTTAATGACACCAGTATCGTACTACTAGTTGTCAAAGAAAAGAGACAGTATATTATTACTATCTGTCAAATATCATATAATCACTATTTGTTTTTCCAACAAGAATATTATTTTGTAAATCCACAGAAAATAATTTTCTTCTGAAATTATTTACGAAGAATGAAAAAGGGAAACAAACGAAAAATTCTGTAAATAGAATAATTCGAATCTGTCTTAAGATTGTTGGAACAATCTTCTGTGTAAATAAAATAACTTGAAATAAATTTAAACAAAATAAATAAATAACATACTGGATTTATTTATCGAACCGAATTAAAATTAAGACCAAGTCGAATGTGTGACACTCTGTCCTTAAAACAGATTCGCCCCGCTACGGTACTTACGGTTGAGTGGCGTCTATCTCCCAGGATACAATGATCTTCACAAATTGTAGTAGTACTCCAAACAATTTGTTTGGCGAACCAAACCTGTGTTCTAACTCTCTGAATTTTATTCTAATACTAAAATGAAGAATAATGCACCAATACACCAAAAATTACAAACTGGACAGCAAGAAATATTTCAGACTGATTTTTCCCCGGGGGGGGAGGAAATTGGATTACAAAGACTCAATTTTCGGGGACCTAGAATGCTGGATATATGGCTGTATAAATAGGCAACCAAACCTTGTCCCAACAGGTTCCTAAAATTGAATTAACAGATGCAACTGTTATGAAAACAATTCTGACTGTTAGTTTTGAACACAAATGTTCAAACAATGAAAAGTGAACCGTTGGTGTACAGGAACGGTTATTAATTCTTCCAAACAAATTGAAGAAAAACCGTAGGTGGAACAAAATTCAAAACAGTAGGTGGACTAATATTCAAACTTGTTGGAATATATATATTATTAAACTATTTAGAATAGTTTAATCAAATAAAGTCAAAAGTTGAATAGATTTATTAAAACCTTGAATAGGATATAAATATAAATATATTTGACAAACTTTAGGAAACCACTATTTGAATTTAGAATTAAATTAAATTCTCAAAATTACAAATTTTAAGAAACCACTTAGGAACCTAAAATTTGAATTTAGAATTAAATTAAATTTTCACAATAATTTTTATTGAAAAAATTCAAAAGAATTTTATCTAAAAAATTAATGTTAGATCCGAAAACGACGTCATCTTCCCATTCACTCATAAATGGTTTTGATGTTCCGTCTTCACCGTGTGACTTGCAACGCGGCAAGGAACACTTCACCTCTTCGAACCCACCCCAAAAGACGTTTGGGGTCCACCCAAATTGGGCTAAAAAATATGCCTATATAAAACCATTTTTCCAACAATCTCTCACATGAATAGAATTTGACGGAGAGAGAATGCAACAACATGATCTAATTACAGAGAGTACAGAAATTGGAAATATTCTGCAAAGGATAGGTAGCTTTTGCCTTTGAACATTCCCTTGTGAGACACTATCGGATTTACTAGCTAAACAGTGAACATGATGTCTTGAACTGTTCAGTCGTTTATGTAAACCAAGACAATAGAACTCACACAATATATCCCAGACACAGTTTAGTTCTCACTATTGTGTTCATTTTGGCCCTGAACAACCTGGTCTTTAATGAGTGCTCTAAAGACTTGTAGCCCTTCACAAATCTTATAGAATCGGCCCAGTTCACACTCACATAGGTGATTCTTATGAAGAGTATCCTACCATACTCCACTAGGTTTATCTAGATATAAGAATCATTAAAATTTTACTTAACCTCAAACGCTGCAGACATCACTATTTCATCAAAGAAATGGGTAGGAGTTAGACTCCCCAGTGATCCTTCTGAGTCATTCACAACTCGGTTGTCCCTTTGAACCTAGATCTTGGGATCTCCAGTCAACTAGGTTGGGTTGCCGTTGTGGTAACTCTAATTTAATAGGCTTTAGTCCCATTCCCCTCGATAAATTCTCAACTAATTCTCTTGCTAACCCTTTGGTTAGTGGATCCGTTATGTTATCTTTAGACTTAACATATTCTATGGAAATAATTCCATTAGAGAGTAGTTGTCTCACGGTGTTATGTCGACGACGAATGTGTCGTGACTTACCGTTATATATATGACTCTATGCTCTATCTATTACTGATTGACTATCACAATGTATGCATATAGTAGGCACCGGTTTTGGCCAAATTGAAATATCTTCAAGGAAGTGGCGAAGCCATTCTGCCTCTTTCCCTGCTTTGTCTAAAGTTATGAATTCTGATTCCATAGTAGACCTAACAATGCAAGTTTGTTTGGAAGATTTCCAAGATACAGTCGCCCCACCAAGAGTAAAAACATACCCACTAGTAGACTTTGAGTCTCTTGTATCCGATATCCAATTTGCATCACAGTATCCTTCAAGTACTGCTGGATATCTAGTATAATTAAGCCCAATATTACGAGTAAATCAGAGATATCTAAGAACCCTTATAATTGTGTTACAGTGTTCTACTCCCTGATTACTCATATATTTACTTAATTTACTTACTGCATAAGTTATATCTGGGTGAGTGCAGCTCATCAAGTACATTAAGCTTCCAATAATTTGGACATACTCTAATTGTGAAATACTTTTAGGTACATTCTTAGAAAGATACAAATTAACATTTACAGGAGTTCTAGCAAGATGATCATCATTTTTGCTGAATTTGTCAAGTATTTTCTCAATGTAATGAGATTGTGACAAAGCATATCCTTCTGATGTTTTGGTAATTTTCATACCAAGTATTACATCAGCGATGCCCATGTCCTTCATGTCAAAATGTTTATTCAACATTTTCTTGGTAGTTTTAATCATGTCATTATTACTACCAATGATAAGCATATCATCTACATAAAGATATACAATGACATAACCTTTATCTGTGTTTTTAATATAAACACATTTGTCACACTCATTCATTTTAAATCCATTTGACATCATTGCCTTGTCAAATTTCTCATGTCATTGCTTTGGCGCTTATTTTAAACCATATAATGATTTAACCAATTTACACACATTCTTTTCTTTCCCTGGAACAGAAAACCCTTCTGGTTGTTCCATGTAAATTTCTTCATTTAACTCACCATTTAAGAAAGCGGTTTTAACATCCATTTGATGAATTTCTAGATTGTATAGAGATGCAATGGCAATTAGCATTCTAATGGATGTTATTCTAGTAACCGGTGAGTATGTGTCAAAGTAATCTAGACCTTCTTTTTATCTAAAACCTTTGACTACAAGTCTTGCCTTGTATTTGTTTATTGATCCATTCGCTTTTAATTTTCTTTTGAAAATCTACTTGTACCCAAGAGGTTTATATCCTGGTGGCAAGTCCACTAATTCCTAAGTGTGATTTTGCAAGATGGATTCAATTTCACTGTTGACAGCTTCTTTCCATAAAGGAGCTTCAGGACTGGACATAGTCTCTTTAAAAGTTAAAGGCTTATTTTCTAACAAATATGTTAGAAAAATCTGAACCAAACGATTTTGAGGTTCTAGCACGTTTACTACGCCTAGGTTCCTCTTATTCATTTTGATCTAACTCTTGTTCTTGATCATGTTCATGATCATTACTAGTAATAGCATTAAAAGATCTTTTTTTATTACTAGTCTCTTGTCCAGTCTTATTTGGAAATACATGTTCAAAGAAAGATGCATTCCGAAATTAAATAATAGTATTTACATGCATTTCAGAATGTTCTGATTTATGAATCAAAAACCGATATGCACTACTATTCTTGGCATAACCAATGAAAATGCAATCAATGGTCTTAGGACTTATCTTAGTCTTTTTAGGATTAGGAATAGCCACTTTAACCAAACACTCCCACACTTTTAAGTATTTGTAGGATGGTACTCTTTCATGCCACAATTCGTAAGGTGTTTGATTCACTTTATTTCGGGGTACTTTATTAAGTATATAATTAGCAAAAAGTATTGCTTCTCCCCACAAGTTCTGAGGTAATCTAGAACTTATTAACGTGGCATTCATCATTTCTGTTAAAATCCTATTTTTCCTTTCAGCAATTCCATTTTGCTGAGGTGAGTAAGGAGCAGTGGTTTGATGAATTATTCCATGTTCTTTAGAAAATTCACCCCAAGGTGATTCATATTCACCACCTCTATCACTTCTAAGTTTCTTGATTTTCTTACCAAGTTGATTTTCAATTTCATTCTTATATTGAATGAAAGTTTCCAAAACTTCATCCTTGGTTCGAATTAAATAAACATAACTATATCTAATACAGTCATCTATAAAAGTGATAAAATATTTTTTCCCACCTCTAGTTTGAATTGATTTAAAATTACAAATGTCACTATGAATTAATTCAAGTGGTTCCGTACTTCTTTCAATTGAATGAAAAGGAGTTTTAGATAATTTTGCCTCAACACAAATTTCACATTTATGATTTGAATCAACGTCAAATTTAGGTAAACATTCCATATTAATTAATCTACGCAAAGATCTATAATTAACATGTCCTAGTCTACCATGCCATAAATTTGAAGACTCAAGCAAGTAAAAAGAAGATATAATATTATTAATAACTGAGGGTACAACGGTCATTACATTTAACTTGAAAAGGCCATTAGACATGTAACCTTTTCCTACATACATCCCATTTTTAGTAAGTACAAATTTATCACTCTCAAATACTAGCCTAAACCCATTCTTACTCAACAAAGATCCGGAAACAAGATTCTTGCGAATGTCCGGTATATGCAGCACATTGTTGAGAGTGAGTTCCTTTTCTAATGTCATCCTGAGAACAATCTTTCCTTGTCCTTCAACTTTGGAAGTTGAGGAGTTGCCCATAAAGAGTTGTTTACCATTGCCCACTATAGAATAAGATGTGAACATCTTTTTATCGGCACAGATATGGCGAGTAGCACCAGTATCCACCTACAATTCTTTAGGATTTCTGACAAGATTTGCCTTGGAAACAACTGCAGAAAGATTTATGACATCTACACCATTGGAAATTAAATCCATTTCGGTTATATCGGCTTTAGTAACCTTCTTACTTGTTCTTTCTTTGTCTTCGCAAAAATCAGTTCTTGAGAACTTCTCTGGTTTTCTACCATGATTTACTAGCACAATCCAAACATAAGGAGAGGTTGGCGTAATGGCAATCATCATACCAGTACTGGTTTGAACATTAGTTTCAGTAGCCATCAATTCTAATTTATAAAACAAAATTCTAACTAGAATTTACACTACACAGAAAATTAAACCAAATTCACATAATTAAATTCTGTAAAAATAAAAGAAACAAGAATGTAACTTTTATTTTCCAATTAATTTGGAAATAAACCAAAATAATTCCACACAGAAAATTAAATTCTGTAAAATAAAATAAATAAGAAAATAACTTTTATTTTTCAATTAATTTGGAAATAAAATAAAATTTTATTTAACCAAATTACTTCCACACAGAAAATTAATTTTAGTAACACTTCAATAATTAAAATACTGAAAACAGAATTTTAATTAATAAAAACTCAAAAAATAATTTCTAAAAAAAAACAAAAAATTAATTTTCTGACAAAATTTCACAAAAATATATTCTGAATTGTTAATGACACCAATATTGTACTACTAGTTGTCAAAGAAAAGAGACAGTATATTACTACTATCTGTCAAATAGCATATAATCACTATTTATTTTTCCAACCAGAATATTATTTTGTAAATCCACAGAAAATAATTTTCTTCTGAAATTATTTACGAAGAATGAAAAAGGCAAACAAACAAAAAGTTCTGTAAACAGAATAATTCGAATCTGTCTTAAGATTGTTGGAACAATCTTTTGTGTAAATAAAATAACTTGAAATAAATTCAAACTAAATAAATAAATAACATACTAGATTTATTTATCGAACCGAATTAAAATTAAAACCAAGTCGAGTGTTTGACACTCTGTCCTTAAGACAGATTCGCCCCGCTACGGTACTTACGGTTGAGTGGCGTCTATCTCCCAGGATACAATGATCTTCACTAATTGTAGTAGTACTCCAAACAATTTGTTTGGCG
The DNA here is from genome assembly GCA_025200525.1 of Camellia lanceoleosa. NCBI lineage: Eukaryota > Viridiplantae > Streptophyta > Magnoliopsida > Ericales > Theaceae > Camellia > Camellia lanceoleosa. The sequence continues at coordinate 98,312,866 of CM045766.1, forward strand.
AACCAAACCTGTGTTCTAACTCTCTGAATTTTATTCTAATACTAAAATGAAGAATAATGCACCAATGCACCAAGGATTACAAACTGGACAGCAAGAAATATTTCAGACTGATTTTTCCCCGGGGGGGAGAAATTGGATTACAAAGACTCAATTTTCGGGGGCCTAGAATGCTGGATATATGGCTGTATAAAGAGGCAACCAAACCTTGTCCCAACAGGTTCCTAAAATTGAATTAACAGATGCAACTGTTATGAAAACAATTCTGACCGTTAGTTTTGAATACAAATGTTCAAACAATGAAAAGTGAACTGTTGGTGTACAGGAACGGTTATTAATTCTTCCAAACAAAGTGAAGAAAAACCGCAGGTGGAACAAAATTCAAAACAGCAGGTGGACTAATATTCAAACTTGTTGGAATATATATATTATTAAATTATTTAGAATAGTTTAATCAAATAAAGCCAAAAGTTGAATAGATTTATTAAAATCTTGAATAGGATATAAATATAAATCTATTTGACAAATTTTAGGAAACCACTATTTGAATTTAGAATTAAATTAAATTCCCAAAATTACAAATTTTAAGAAATCACTTTGGAACCCAAAATTTGAATTTAGAATTAAATTAAATTAGAATTAAATTAAATTCCCACAATAATTTTTATTAAAAAAATTCAAAAGAATTTTATCTAAAAAATTAATATTAGACCCGAAAACGACGTCATCTTCTCATTCACTCATAAATAGTTTTGATGTTCCGTCTTCACCGTGTGATTTGCCATGCGGCAAGGAACACTTCACCTCTTCGGACCCATCCCAAAAGACGTTTGGAGTCCACCCAAATTGGGATAAAAAATATGCCTATATAAAACTATTTTTCCAACACTGACTTTTGGCGACTAAATTAATTTTAGTAGTCAAATTTGGTCGCCAAAAGTGTAATTTCTTGTAGTGAATTATTTTTTTTGAAAAACCAAACCAAAGAGAGTGAATGAGTTAATTTATTTTCTAGCCTCAGAGGACTTGTGTAGTCCATGATTATTAGATCAATATAATTTTTTGTTATGAATGATTCACAAGGAAGTCTATATAAGAAGAGTAAATCAAATAATAAAAACGGAGCCTGTGGTGTGTCTACGACTCGACTCAATAAAATTTATCATTTATTGGAACATCACATAGATAAACATTGCCTACTATTCCAAACTACCACATAATTTTCCCTCCTAAAGAGAGTTCAATTATTCTGCAGATCAAGTGTGAAAAACCCCTTGTTTTTTCTGAAATAAAAAAAGCATGGGGACGAATCCATCCCAACTCCACTAACACATCCACAAGCCCTACCACAGTTGCTTTAGAACCACAAAAGTTAATTGACATATAGTCCTTTGTATCTTATGCTGATGTGAGCATAGCACAAATGCCTTACCAGATCCTTTGAATGTCCCATTGTTCCAGGTAGCTAAAGAATTAACCCCACTCATACCTCCAAGGTCCAATTAACTTGTACATAATTAATATATCACAAATGTTTTCCTAGGCACACACAAAATATATATATACTGAAAATGGTTAGAGAAAATAAAATATGTGAATCTTCACTGTACATTTCAATTTTTCACACTTTTTGAAAGGGGTAAATTTGTAACACTATAAGAAATTAAAATTTTCGAGACAAATTGAGAGATGAAATAACTTTTTAGAGATAAAATATCTTTGCTAAAAGTGTCATTATTGTATTTTTAGCGACAAAATTAGTCATTTAAGGATAAATTACGATCTTTCTGAAATCAAAATTTTTGTTTCAAAAAATATTTTTTTTAGTACAAAATTAATTTGTTGCATTTATTAGCAACATTTCAAAATTTTATTGCTAAAAGTCTCTTCTTTTTCTATTTTTTTTTTTTTTTTCAGGATTACTTTTTAGCAATGACAAGAATTGGTCTTCTAATATTTTTTGCAACAAAATTTTTACTTTTGGAAATAAAAATTTATTTCTTAAAACTCTTATATATTGTAATGTTTGTAGACCTTCATTTTATTTTGATGGTTTGATTCGATTAACCCCAATATGACCATTTATTAAAAAGAAATCAAATTGATTAAATAATTATAATCGCATGATTTTTTCATATTTGTCTTAAAAAAAAAAAAGATGACAAGTATAATTTTAAAGCCATACCATCCATTATTTGTTTTACAAACAAATGTGATTCATAGATTACAATTATCAAATTAATTTAATTTATTTTTATTTTTTTTAATTTTTATGACTGATGACACATCATATATATATATATATATAAGTTGTATTTATTCTCAAAATTTTTCTCTTTCCTACGTAGCATATCTCTCTCCTTTATTTATTTATTATTATTTAAAAGTGTGATGTAACATGTCCTTATAACTTATTATTTTTAAATTTTATATTTAAAAGACTTCTACTTAATTTGAACTATCCATAAATAATTTTTATATTTATATTGATATTATTTATATTTTATAATTTTTAAAAGTCTTATTTATATTTTATTATTAATTTATATTGAGTTTCTTATTTAACATGAAGTTGTTTATTAGGAAAAATTTATATTTAATTTAAACTTTATATATATAATTATATAGAATATGTGTAAATAGTTTTAAAATAGATATTAAAAAAAAATCAATGCTAAACATAATTAAAGAGAATTTTTTTTAAGGTCTTTGATATTAAGATTTTATAAAATAAAGGATATACAAATATTTTCATAGTAATAGGGGTTCCTCGACATTTTCACAGAAAAAATTCAACTCAGAGAAATTTGTGCCCGACTCAAAGAAATTTTAATTTTCACACAAAAATTTCTCTAATTTCACAGAGAAATTTCAAATTTTTTTTGATATGATCACAGAGAAATATCATCGAGGGATATTAGTTAAAAAAAAATATCTTGGACCTCTCTTACTACACAAATATTTAATTTTTTAAAATAGATTTTTTTTATAACTTCCATTCTTATTTTTATTTTCAAATGAATAAAAAAAATTAAATAACTAGAATCACTTTTAATTGTGTGTTACTATTTTTCTTTCCAATTGAACTATTATTATTAACATCAAATTGAATGTTTATTTTACTATGTTATAATTTAATATCATATAAAATCATTATATATTTATTTTAATTACACTTTTTTAACTAGATATGGCTAAGATTATTAAAATACACATAAATAATTAAAATAAATTATTATACATATTTGCTTAAATAACACTTTTATAGAATGATAATGTTAAGATTATCAAATTAAATAATTGGAATCATTCTTTAATTTTAAATGATTTTTTCCTCTAATTTAATAATTATTTTTAATATTAAAATGGATATTTATTTTATTATATTGAAATTAAGTACAAAAGTATTATATATATATATATATATTTAAAATACACTTTTATAGTTCAACAGAACGAAAATTACACTGCATATTTCGTAATATATTTTTTAAATAATTCTATATGTACACAGATGTATACATAAATAATTCAACTAAAAATATTATATATTTATTTATTTTATATTTTATATTAAGATAAAATTAATATTATTCTTTTGTAATATATACATTGCAACATATTTTTAAAAATAATTTATATATAGACATATATAAATAATTTAATGTAATTTTATAAAATATTATTTAAAAAGAAAAAAAAAATTTAACCCGTCTATCACACAAATCAACTACTAATGAAAGTCTAAAAATTTTAACAGATTAAATAATTAAAATGGAATATGTGGTGGATCTATGAGTCCGGACGGGACTGCCTAGTCATCAAAGGACTAGAGAGAAGATGTGTTCAACAATATAATCACTAGATAAATTTTAGTAGTTTTATGGTAATTTTTATATTTTAGTTTTTGTGTCATTTTATTATTTATAATTTTAATTAACTTGATTTTAATCTTAAATTATGATTTTTTTTTAAAAAAATTTGATTCAATTGATTACAATTCTTAATATTTTTATATATAAAATACGTACATAATAAGTACTCAACTTAATGAATTGACCTCAAGAAGTTTACTGACCATTTTCTGTTAAAAACACTAACAACATTATCAGTTGAACTAAATTAACACAGAATCTAAAATAAAATATCAAAATTAAGTCAATTAAAAATGTAAAGGTCAAAATAATAAAAAAACAAAACATAAGGTCACCAAGATAATTTGTCCTATATATAGAGGTGTAAATCTGGCCCTGTCCATGTCGGGCTTCGTGGGCTTCCACCAAAATTCGGGCTGGGCCGATTTACGAGCTAAAAAATTAAGCCCAGGCACAGGCCCAGGAGTATTCAGGCCTTGGACGGGCCGACCCATTGAGCTTGGATCTGGTCTCAGGCTTGAGATGACCTGACTATTTTTTTTTTACCAAAATTTTATTATTTTTCATTAAAAAATATACTAGATCTTGGGTGGACCGGGTTTTAAGTGGGCCATATTAGAAAGTAATTGAATTCATAATTATTTTTTGAATATGGTGGGAGGTGGGGGTACACAAGACGTTGGTTATATAAGAAATAGACATGTCATACTATATCATAAATTTTTTTTGGGGGTCATCATTAAATATTGAGGCAGATATGAATATTTATGATTGATTCTTCATTAAAAAATAATTAAGGGAAATAATATTTTATTATGTTCTCCAGTAATATAAAAATGATATAAAAAAAAAATTGATTGGGAAGGTGGATTTTTAGCTAAAAAATCGAAAAAACATTACAAATTATCACATGACTTTTTTATATTTTTTATATAATTTTATAAAAAATTTAATTAAAATAGTTAATTTTCATAACCAGCCCACAAAGAGATATCATCAGTGTGTGTGTGGAGCTAATGCCATGTTATTAGGCATTAATTATTGAGGTTAAGTGGATATGCACTTCCACTTGTCAGCTAAAAATGGAAAAGTGACTAGAAAGCACTGCCATCCATCAGATATAAAGTAATGTGATATTTTTGTGAGACCCATAACTACATTTTATGGAGTGTTTGGAAAAAGTTTTTTTTCTTTTTTAATTTTTGAGATTAAAATTTATAAAATGATAAAATAGGCTAAAAATAATTAATAAGACAAAATATCACATTAAATTCATAATTATTTCATTTTTTCTCTTACAAACATCATATTCAACTACAAAAAAAATCTAACTATCTTCCTAAACACAAAAATTTTAACTACTAAAATAGTAACTTTCCAAACACCTACTATATTTTTGTGATTGAATTATGTATAACAAAAGTTCTCATTCCATTTTAGGTTTGAGGGCTCTAGTTAAAATGATCAGACTGGAGAAAGTCATGAATCAATACTCTGTATTTTTATAATTCAAGAATGTACAAAATAGAGTCATGCATCCCCTATATATTGTACTTTACATCCTCTCAAGATGCAATCTACACATGCTCTGTTTTAGTTAGTTATAACCACCTCCTAATAGATTTGATGAGCTGGAATTGCAGTTGAAATAGTTACACGTAGAGTTGCAAGTGGAGCTGCAACTGAATCTGAGTTTAGAGCTGAAGCTAAACTAGAAGCTATTGCATCAATATGCTCAACATTCCCCCGTAAGCTGATAGGTTGATCAAGGACCATGAGCTTGGTTTTAAGATATTGGAATCAAGAAACAGACAATGGCTTTGTGAACAGAGCAACTAATTGATCAATGGTAGGAATGTACTTGAGCCGAAAAGTCTTAGTAAGAACTTTATCTCGCACAAAGTGACAATCAACTTTTATATGTTTGGATTGAGTGTGGAAGACAAGATTTGATGCCAAAGCTATAGCCAAGATGTTGTCACACCAAAGGATGGGTGTAGTAGGTAAAAAAATGCCCATTTCAGTGAGGAGCATAGAAATCCAACTCAGTTCTGTAGTAGCATGAGCTAAGGCTCTATACTCAGCCTCAGTGGATGATCAAGACATAGTTCCTTGCTTCTTAGCAAACCAGGACACCAAATTAGAGCCTAAGAAAACACAATAACCTAATGTAGACTTTCTATATCATGAACATCTCCTGCCCAGTTGGAATTCGAATATCCATGAACATCAAAAGTACTGGAAATAAAAGCCAAGCTATGAGTAAAGGTGCCCTAAACAAATATGAGAATTCTCTTGACTCAACAAAATGGCCCACTATAGGAGAATGCATATATTGACAAGCTTGATTGACAACTAGAGAGAGATTAGATCGAGTGATTAGGTATTGCAATGTCCCAACAATACTTTTGAAAATAGTAGGATCGTGAAATGGGAGGGAAGCATTAGGAGGATTACTAGGCTTGACAGATACAATAGAAGGGCAAGGCTTACAAGAGAATAGTCCAGCTTCAAGGAGAATATCTTTGGCATATTTTGATTGAGATAAGAGATAACCTGAGGTTGTAGGTTGAATAGAAATTCCAAGGAAGTAGGAAATGTCTCCCAATTCTTTCATAGAAAAGGCACCATACATTTGTGTAATGAGAGTATGAATATGATTGGAGTTGTTCCCAATGAACAAAATATTATCCATATAGATTAACAGATAAGTCACTAAGGTGGATATTCTTTGAATGAATAAAGAGGAGTCACACTTGCTATTGGTGAATCCTTGAGACAACAAGAAGGCAAAAAACGCAGAATACCAAGCTCTTGGAGCTTATTTTAATCTATATAAGGCCTTATGAAGCTTGCATACATGATTAAGAGAAGATGAATCCACAAATCCTGGTGGTTGAAGCAAGAACACTTCCTCCTCAAGAATGCCATGGAGAAAAGCATTGAAAATATCCAACTGTTTGAGAGACTAATTATGGTGAAGGGCAAGACAAAAAAGAATTCTGATTGTTTGTTGCTTAGCCACTGGGCTAAATGTTTCATAAAAGTCAATACCCTCTTGCTGCAGGTACCCTTTGGCCACTAATCGAGCTTTGTACCTAGCAATTGTGCCATCAAAGTTCTTTTTAACTTTGAAAACCCATTTATATCCTATGGCATTTTAGGCAGATGGAAAAGGAACTAAAGACCAAGCCTGTCGCTTCTGAAAAGAAAAAAATTCTTCAAGCATAGCTTTATACCAAATAGGAGAGAGCAAAGCTTCTTTGTAAGAAGGTGTTTCTAACTTGGAGTAGAGGGAAGTAGAGGAGGAACAAGTAGTAACCAAACAGTGAGAGGTAGCTTCGGACTTAGACCTGGTAACCATGGGATGTTTATTAGAAGTGTAACAACTCCAATCCATGATTAACGCTAATTCATGTTTAAGTATGCCAAATGAGTAATTAAGAAGTAATACTTAGTTAATTATATGTGCATTGCATCATTTTGTGTTTATATCTGTATAACGTAGAAAGATCTGTTCATGTTTTAGTTTCGGTATGCAAAATTGAAGGCCCTATCAGCATCCGATACAAAAATTGACTTGACTTATATGTTAATTAGGATTTTTAGAATTTTATGGTAGGTTTAATTGAAATTCGATCCGAAACGATTAAATTAGATTAAATTAATGCCACTTATTTCAACCTCAATTAATTTCACTTTAATCAAGCCTATATTAGGAACCAATTGAGCCCCCACTCATCTTTTTCTTTCATTGGAATACATTTTGAGCCTCTTCAAGAAAGAAAACGTGAGGGACAGTAAGAGAGGAGAAAATTGAGCTCTAACCAAGGGATTGCGAGGAATTGTTGCCATTTTAGGGAAATTTGAGAGTTTCAACTTTAACTCTTGTGAATTCAATTCTCTAGGTAAGGAATCAAACTCACAATTGTGTAATTGAGATAGATTTTGCAAGACTTCAAGGAAATTAAATGAGTTCATGTAGGATTTGAGGTAGAATTGAAGACAATTGAGCTATACTATGCATGCATGCCTATTTCTTCCTAAATTGAGCATGATTTCAAAGGATTCTTTCATACATGTGTTCATCTCACTTATATTTTGAGAATTCATTATGTTTTCTATCAATTTTCCAAATTTGATCATGTTTTGAAGTGATTGAGTACAAGAGAATTCATGCATGTTATGTTCTTAAACATTCATAAAGTTTAAGTTGAAATTTTGTACAATTGGCATGTCATTGGGCCATGATTTCTTGAAATGATCCTTAAAACATGTTGTTTTATGAGTTTCTATAAGTTTCCTAAAGTTTTGGCCTCAAATGTTGAGTTTTGAAGTGTTTGATTTGAGTTTGAAGCTTGGAGATCAAATCTGGAAATTCCAGATTTTGCATTCACACTCGAGCGTAGGAGTTCACGCTCGAGCGAGCAGTCTGAGTGCATGCACTTCCACTTGAGCGACTATAAGCTCGCTCGAGCGTGAAATGCATGTATCCAGAAGTTCATATGTTTTGCAGCACGCTCGAGTGACAGAAGTCACACTCGAGCGAGGGTCTGAGACTCACGCTCGAGCGTGGATCGAGCCTGAAAAGCAAGCAACCAGTACTTTTTTCAAAGTTTAAAGTCCGCTCGAGCGAGGGAAGTCACGCTCAAGCGAACCTTCACTTCTTGCATGTCCGCTCGAGCGAGGAAAGCCACGCTCGAGCGTGGACCCTGTTTTCAGCAAGTTTTGAAAAATGTTTTCAAATACATTTTTGCATTCTCATTCTATCCTAGGCATTTCTAGGCCATGATTAAGACTTCATAATGAGGTTAAAGGCTAGAAACACGCTCAGAACAAATAAAGTAAGTTATGTATAATTCGAACGTGTGTTTCAGGTATATATTTGTTATGTGTTCATGTAGGTCACGTGCCGTAGACCGTCTGATTAGTCTGCTCTGTCTGTCTGCACTCGAAGCCAACTATGAGTAATAACTTAGTAAAGTTATGTTCAAATTTATTTACTTTCTGTATGATAAAATCATATCTGTTTCTGAAATGCTATGTTCCGTACAATGAATGATTGTCCAATTTCTAACAATATATCCGTGGCATCCTTAGCATTATGTGATATCTGTTAGTTGTTACCCGGTATCAGAGGTTTCATTATGGAACTTATTATGTTTGTCATCTGTTATCCGTATCGGAGGCTCCATCATGGAGCTTAGTATGTATATTCTCTATTACTCAGATTCGGAGGTTCCTTTAAGGAACTGGTTATTCATAACTACCATATGTTCTGCATCTGTTCTGTTAGCGCTAATGGATGTACCACGCATGATTAAGCATGAATTATGATTTCTGTATATCATCTGAACAAAAATACGAATATGAATATGAATTATGATTTCTGAATCTGTATAGACTTTATTCATCAAAACCCTTTACTCTGTTATTATTCACTAGGCTTCCGCTCACTATTTATATTATGTATGTAGGTGAGCAAGCACGTGACTAGGCCCAAAGTTGACGGCCTATGTTTCAGTTTTTGTCAGCCAATCTTTGCGCCTTCCCGAGGAGGTTCTGGATGAAGTCAAGTTTTGTGACTGTTTTTGTAATGATATTAGACTATGTTTGTCTGTTAAGTTGTGGGCGAGATTTTTGACATATACACCTAAATGTGGTATGTAAATATTATATCTTTTGGTTATCACTCGTATGTTATAAAGATTTTTGATTGTTCTGTCCCATGTATGTCATCACAGCTCATTGGACCTCGTATGTTTTGTATATTTGCTTCCGCGGCCCCTAACTAAATGTTAATTTGTCAAGAGGCCTTTGGTAATCCAAGGATTATTGGCTGGTTACGATGCTAAACCTATAGAGACGGGTTTGGGTCGTGACAAGAAGGCATATGTGGAGGAGGTGAAAGAAGTACTTCAACAGCAATGGATGTAATAGGAATTGTAAGACCTGGTGGAAAATACACTAATGGATGAGAAGGGAAAACTAATGGAAGAGAAGAAGAATGAGGAACAAAAAGAGAATCTGAATTGTGGGAAAATGAATGAGCTGAAGCTAAAGTCTTAGAATGAGAGAAAGAAGACTAAGAGTGTGAAGACCAAAAAAAGGACTGTATGGCAGCAAGAGAAGATGGTAATGTAGACTATGAAGAAAAAAATGATAATGATGAGGGTGGAAAAGGAAAAACATGTTCATTAAAGATTACATGCCTAGACAAGTGGATTCTACATGTGGGAGGATCAAGACATCGATATCCTTTAGCAAAAGAATGGTAGCCAAGGAAAACACAAGACATAGATTTTGGTTGTAATTTGTGTGGATGGTAAGGCTTAAGCCAAGGAAAGCATTGACAACCAAATATTCGACAATATGAATAATCTAGAATGGACTAAAAAAACATTTCAAATGGTGATTTATGACCAAGTTTAGAGGATGACAGTCTATTTATAAGAAAAGTAGCAATGGCCACCACATCAAACCAGTATTTCAATGGCACAGATGAATGATAAAGAAGAGCAGTTGTAGTTTCAATAATATGTCTGTGTTTTCACTCTGCAATGCCATTTTGAGAAGGAGTGTGAGGACAAGAGTGTTGATGAACAACACTTTGAGTTCTAAAAAATGTTTATATTTTGGAGGTAAAAAATTCTAAACCTCTATCAGTTCGTAGGATTTTCAAATGAGTATGAAACTGTTTCTCAACATAAGCCTTAAACTCAATGAATTTATCACACATCACTAAAAAGCAAATAATATTTGTAACTAGAACTAGAAGTATATGGCCCCCACACATCACTGTAAATAAGAGAAAAAGGTGCATTTACAGTGGAATTGGAAAATTGGAATGGGAGTCTAACTCTTAGCTATGAAATAATCAGTACAACAGTGTTTATTGTATTAGTAGAAATAGCAAACAAGGCTTGAGATGATTAAACTTCACTAAAGATGGATGACCTAATGTATTATGCCAAACAGAGGAAGGCACAAGTGTAGAATTATGAGATGCACTAAAGTAAGCATGCAAAGTAGGTGGAACACCAACAACAGATGAAGACGTAGTATGAAACTGATATAGGCCATTGTTATTAGAACCCTGATGAAAAATTCTCCTTGAATCCTTGTCTTGAATCACAAATTTAGTGGCATCAAAAGTGATAAGGCAATTATTATCCTTAGTTAATTTGTGAACTGAAACAAGATTAGAAGAGATAGAAGGAGAATGCAAAATATTGTTCAATTTAAAAGAAAAATGAAGAGTAGGAAACAAACCTTTGCTAGTGTTGTGAATAGGGACTATAGTACCATTGCCTATAGTGACTATAGTACCATTGCCTATAGTGACTTGATCAGATCCTTGATAGGGTTGTGAACAACTGAGATTACGCAGATCATGAGTGATATGATCTATAGCAGCAGAGTCTAAGTACCAAGGAGCATGTGGAGGAGAAAAAGTTGATTGAGTTAAGGTAACAAAAGCTTGAGAACAAGAATTATTCTGCTGATGACTAAAAGATTGAAACTGCGGATCCATTCTATACTAGCAATCCAATGCAGAATGACCATGTCCACCACAAATTTGACACATCAAAAAAGAAGCATATCTACTTTTGCCTCTAGAAAAACCTCGACCATTATGAGATCTGGAAAAACTGGAAACGGTTTGAGCACTTAAGAAATTGGAATAGTTATTGAAAGAATTCGATCCATGAGATCAACCACCTCGACCTTCTCTAGAAGATCGACCTCTGAATCCAAAAGAATGACCTCTGTGATTGGAACTTGAAGAACCGCAAACAGAAGAAAAGGCCACAGTAGGTTCAGTATGAAGTTTGTGATGCTTAAAGTCAACATGTATGGCTTCAAAAATGAGAAGAGAAATCAGTTCATCAATAGAAATAGATTCAGATCGAGCTCGAATGTTGGCCTTAAAAGCATCATACTCATTTGGAAGACCATTTAAGATAAGAAGAACAAGATCTTCATCATCAATAAAGGTTGAAGCAAGGGCCAATTGACTCACCAAATCTTTGATCTTAGACAGATAATCTTCCATTGAATCAGTTTTCTTCGTAATACTGTTTAACTTGTTTTTTAATTGATGAACATGAGACCGAGAGGGAGGTGAATAATTTATGTAGTGCAGTCCATAGTTCAGAACAATTATGAAGATGAAGAATAGAGGAATAGATTGCAGGTGAGAGAGTTGCAGTAATGCAACTAAGCAAGTGAACATCAACAATCTTTCATTACAAATAGGTAGGATTATCAATCTATGAACCAGAAGTATCTATAATTTTCATTTGTGGACATGGTAGAGTACCATCAACAAAGTAAAAAAAACTAGTTGCAACCAAAATATTCTGCATTTGATTTTTCCAGATCAAAAAATTTGAAGCATCAAGTTTAACTATGATAAACAAGGAAAGATTAGAAATCAACAAAGAGAGATTCGGAGAAAGAGAAGTAAAAGCCAAGAAAGAAGAGGAAGAACTTGGAGTTGAAGAAGCCATGGATCATTTTGCAAGAGTTGAGAGCTCTGATACCATGAAGAAAGTCATGAATCAATACTATGTATTTTTATTATTCAAGAATGTACAAAATAGAGTCATACATCTCCTATATATTGTACTTTACATCCTCTCAAGATACAATCTACACATGCTTTGTTTTAGATAGTTATAACCACCTCCTAAAAGATTTGATGAGCTAGAATTGTAGTTGAACCAGTTACACGTGAAGCTGCAACTGAATATGAGTTTAGAGCTGAAGCTGGGGCTATGAATACAAAAATAAGTTATAGAATGGCTACAATGTATATGAATGGATATGATTTTTTGAAAGTAAATTTTGTTAATAAACTCTTTAAAATCTAGATCATTTATATATATTTTGCATCTAATATCATGTTCATGTCTATGTTTGCATGTAACTTGAAACTTGGGAAGGCATAACCAACAATTTGGAATTTATAGTTTAATACACTAAGGTAATATTTGATTTATTTGAATGAAATGGTTCTTCTATCAAAAATATTTATATTCATGTTAGTTCATTAAGCCATGGTTTAGCTAACATTTTGGAGCTAAATAATCACAAAAAGACAAAATAGACTATATAAGTTAATAAGACAAAATATTACTTTTATCCATAGTCATTACACTTTTTTTCTCACAAAATTCAAAAAAGCCCCAAAACAAAAACCAAACGAGGCTAAAAAAGTCGCAACACAAAAAAGTTGGCTAAAAACGCCAATGCCAAACGAACCCTTAAAAACAAAAGAAATATATACATTCAAAATTAATTACCCTTCATCAATTTAGGATAATGGTTTCATTGGAAGGCCAATGAATAGTCATATTTTATTCAGTAAATTTCACCAATGATCCCTCCAATAAAATTCTCCATACATGATCTTACAATTTTGCAAGACTTATATTTTTTTTTATAAATAGTTACTTGGCTTGGTAATTGCGACATACTTCTCTAGAAATTACAAGGTTATTACTGACACTACAACAAAAAGAGTCTTTGGAGATGAAAACTAATGACGAAAATAAATTTTGTTAGAAAAGGCTTACATTTTAGTAAAGAAAATAATATTTTATAACGCCCCAATTTTTATATCCAAATGACAATACAATAATCATGGCCCTTTTTAGAGGAAAACCAATTATACAATCCCATACTTGCATTTCTTAATGTAAATAATTTCTCATGCGATAATACATTAGTCCAACAACAAGTAATCAAAATTCAAACAGGCAAAAACGGGAAGGGCCCTGTTTGGGTGTATAGAAAAAACAGGACCAATTTATTTCCGGAATTAAATTTGAGTTCTGGATTTTATTTTACCAAAATAAAATTAAATTCAAATGTTTTTGGTCGGACAAGCCCAACCCAACCTCATACCATGCACCTGCGCCCAAGCCCAGGCCAGCCCGCCCGACTGACAGGACGAACGGCGGCGCGCGTGTGGTGATTTTTGGGTCCAATGGATCTAGCCCATTTTGCCCATAACCTCCATCTCTAAAACACTTGGGTACCCCTTGGGGCACACCCCAAGTTCCAATTCCATGCCTTATAAACTCATTCAAAACTTCCCACCAAATCAATGCGGGACAAACCTTATTCAAACCTTTAAGGATTTTCCACCAAAACTCCATTTTCATGGAGCATACTTTGGCTTCAATTTCCTATTCACCCAGTAATGGTTTTGAGCAACCAGACATACCATGTGAATCACAACGCGGCATAGAATGCGTTACCACTTTGCTCTGCGAAAATCGACGCACGGGATCCAACTAAAAAATATATCAAACTTAGGAAAAAATTCTAGTTTTACCTAGAATTTTCCAACCATTTCCAACAATCCCCCACATGAATGGAATTTGATGACAACGGAAATGCAACAATATGCAGACTTTATCGAAAGAGTATAAGTCAAAAATATCTTACATAAGGATAGGTAGCTTTCGGCCTTGAACCTTTCCTAATGATAACCTATCGGACTTACTAGCTAACCAATGGACGCGATGCCTTGAATTGTTCAGCCGTTTGTGTAAGCCAAGACAATAGATTTCACACAAAATATCTTCTAACACATCGTGGTTTTCACTGTTGTGTTCATTTTGGCTTTGAACGCTCCTGGTTTTCATGAGTGTTTCTAGAGAATTTAGCCTCTTCATTCTCATAGAACCAGCCCCAGTTCGACACTCATATAGGTGATTCTTATTGTAAGTATCTCCTTATACTCGTCTTGATTTTATGCCTAAATCAAGATATAAGTAATCATTAAAAGCAAAGCTTATCCTTATACCCCTGCATACAACATATGTTGCAGATATCACTCTCACCATAGAAATGGGTAGGGAGTTTTAATCCCTTGGTGATTTCTAGCGAGCCACACATAACGTAGTTGTCCCTTTGAACTTAGTTCTTGGGATCTCCAGTTATATAAGTAGGGTTACCATTATGATGACGCTTATGTAATAGGCCTTAATCCCATCCCCTTCGATGAACTATACACTAGCTCTTTTGTCAAACTTTTTGTTAACAGATCCGCAATATTCTCTTTAGATTTTATATAATCTATTGAGATTATTCCATTTGACAACAATTGCCTTTCGGTGTTATGTCGACGACAAATATGTCGTGACTTACTGTTATACATATGATTCTATGCCCTGCCTATTGTAGATTGACTATCACAATGAATGCAAATAGCTGGCACAGGTTTAGGCCACATTGGAATGTCTTCTAAAAAGTGACGAAACCATTCTGCTTTTTCTCATACTTTGTCTAAAGCAATGAACTCGGATTCCATTGTGGATCGCGCAATGCATGTTTGTTTCGTGGATTTCCAAGAAACAGCAGCGCCTCCCAGAGTAAAGACATATCCACTAGTGGATTTTGAATCTTTAGTATCTGATATCCAATTGGTATCACAATAACCTTCGAGTACTGCTGGATATCGAGTAAAGTTCAAACCATGATTCACGAGTAAATCTTAGATATCTAAGAACCCGAATGATTGCTTTCCAATGGTCTTCTCCGGGGTTACTAGTGTACCTACTCAATTTACTGATTGTATAAGCTATATCAGGACGAGCACTATTGATTAGGTACATTAGGCTTCCAATGATTTGAGAGTATTTTAACTGAGACACTGCATCACTTTTATTTTTTGATAAATAAAGATTGATATCTACAGGTGTTTTAGCTAAATTCAAATCATCCTTAATAAATTTACCAAGAATTTTCTCAATATAATGAGATTGAGATAATGCATATCCATCAGATGTTTTAGTAATTTTCATTTCTAATATAACATCTGCGACCCCCATATCTTTCATATCAAATCTTTTGTTAAGCATTTGTTTAGTTGATTTGATCATGTTTTGACCGCTTCCAATGATAAGCATGTCATCCACATAAAGACAAACTATGACATATCCTTGGTTAGTGTTTTTAACATAGATGCATTTGTCACATTCGTTTATCTTAAACCCATTAGTAAGCATTGCATGATCAAATTTTTCATGCCATTGCTTAGGTGCTTGTTTTAATCCATAAAGAGATTTTACAAACCGACAAACTTTATTTTCTTGCCCTGATACTACAAACCCTTCAGGTTGCTCCATATAGATCTCTTCATTTAGATCACCGTTTAAGAAAGCTGTCTTAACATCCATTTGATGTATTTCTAAATTAAACAATGCTGCTATAGAAATAAACATGCGAATGGATGTTATCCTTGTCATAGAGGAATATGTGTCAAAATAGTCCAGACCTTCTTTTTGTCTGTAACTTTTAACTACAAGTCTTATTTTATACTTGTCAATTGAACTATCTGCTTTCATTTTTCTCTTGAATATCCATTTATATCCAAAAGGTTTAGAACCTGGTGGAAGATCCACCAATTCCCAAGTATGATTTTGCATAATGGATTCAATTTCATTATTAACAACCTCTTTCCACAAAGGAGCTTCAGGACCTGCATTGCTGCCTTAAAGCTTTGAGGTTCATTTCTAACAGGTATGTTAGGAAATCTGGACCAAAGGATTTTGATGTTCTCGCTCTCTTACTTCGTCTTGGTTCATCACCAGTTAAATCCTGTTGGTCGAGACCATTACTAGTCTCTTGACTTTGTGTACAATCATAAGTTATTTTTTGTGAATTTAATTCCTGTCCTTTCTTATAAGGAAAGACATGTTCAAAAAACACAGCATTCCTTGACTCTATAATAGTGTTCACATTTATATCAGGTATTTCTGATTTATAAGTCAGAAACCAATATGCATTACTATTCTGAGCATAACCAATAAATACACAATCTACTGTTTTTGGTCCAATCTTAGTCTTTCTAAGAACAAGAACTTTAACTTTTGCCAAACACCCCCACACTTTTAAGTATTTGTAGGAAGATGGTCGACTTTTCCACAAATCATAAGGAGTGCTGTTGGTTTTCTTGTGGGGTATTCTGTTAAGAACATAATTAGCAGACAATATTGCTTCCCTCCACAAGTTTTGTGGTAAGCCTAAACTTAGTAACATGGCATTCATCATTTCTTTTAGGATTCTATTATTTCTTTTAGCAATTCCATTTTGCTGTGGAGAATAAGGTGCTGTAGTTTGGTGAATAATGCCATATTGTGCACAAAATTCATTTAATGGTGCATCATATTCACCACCCCTATCACTTCTAACCATTTTAATGGTTTTACTAAGTTGATTTTCAACTTCTATTTTGTAGAGTTTAAACATTTATAAGGCTTCATCTTTACTTCTAAGTAAATAAACATAACAATATCTTGTGCAATCATCGATAAATGTTATGAAATACTTTTTGCCTCCTCTAGTTTGAACAAATTTTAGATCACATACATCAGTATGAATTAATTCTAAAGGTTTGATTTTTTTTTCAACCGATTTCAATAGAGCCTTAGTTAGTTTCGCTTCTACACAAATTTCACATTTATGATTAGGATTAATTTCAAACTTTGGTATATAATTTAAACCAATTAATCTACACAAAATATCAAAATTCACATGTCCTAATCTACCATGCCATAAATTTGACTAAAAATTATAAGCAAAAGATGTGTTATTCTTATTCATAACAACTTTCAGTACAATTGTCATTACATTCAACTTAAAGAGACCATCACTCATGTATCCCTTACCAACATACATACCACTGTTTGTTAATACAAATATATCAGACTAAAAAACAAGCCTAAAACCATTTTTACTTAACAAAGAACCAGAAACTAAATTCTTCCGGATGTCAAGTACATGCAGTACGTTGTTGAGGGTCAGTTCTTTCCCTGATGTCATCTTCAAGATCACTTTCCTTTGTCCAGCCATAGTAGAAGTAGAAGAATTCTCCATGAAAAGTTGTTCACCATTTGCAGTCTCATTGTAGGTAGTGAATATCTTCTTATCCGCACAAATATGACAAGTTGTCCCAGTGTCAACCCACCATTCCTTGGGATTTCCAACCAGATTAGCCTCAGACACCACAGCAGAGAGATTGATGTCATTCACTCCGTCAGAGATGTAATCTAGTTCAGTTACATTGGCTTGATTGGTAGTCTTCTTGCTTGTACTTCCATGATCCTTCTTAGGGTGGTGGCAGTCAGAAGTTCGATGTCCAGTCTTGCCACAGTTATAGCATTTTCCTTTAAACTTCTTATTGCCATTGTTGTTGCCTTGTTTAGGACCATCTCCAGTAAATTTCATCTTTTTGTTATGTGGTTTATGAACTTGTTTAACCACATTAGTCTTGGACTCAATGGGATTTTTCCCATTCCTCTTTTCAGCTTTACAGTTATCTTCCTCAATTCTCAGTCTTACAATAAGTTCATCCATGGTCATCTCTTTGTGTTTATGTTTTAAATAATTTTTGAAATCTTTCCAAGTCAGTGGTAACTTTTCCACTAAAGCAGCGACTTGGCAAAACTCGCTAAGAGACATACCTTCTGAATGAATATCATGCAAAATTATTTGAAAATTTTGAACTTGAGAAATTACCGTTTGGGAGTCTACCATAACAAAGTCTAGAAATTTACTAACAACAAATTTCTTCGTGCCGACATCGTTTGCCTTGTATTTCTTCTCCAAAGAATCCCATAATTCTTTTGCTGACTTCAGAGGACTGTAAACATTATACAGCATGCTGTCAAGGTCATTGAGGATGTAGTTTCTACACAAGAAATCTGAATGCTTCCAAGCATCTATAGCGGCAACAACTTGCCGATCATTTTCACCCTCTTTAAGTACTGGAGCCTCTTCATGGAGAAACCGGGCCAAATTAAGAGTTATAAGATAGAACAACATCTTCTGCTGCCATCTCCTAAACTCAGTACCATTAAATTTTTCCAGTTTTTCTCTATGATTGATTGGTACTTGAACATGGTTCTGGATAGGGACCGGTGTTGGTGTAACAATCGGAGTACCACTTCCAGTTGCAGTTTTAGTAGCAATAGCCATAATCGTTGATTACAAAAATCAGAAAAATTAAAACACAAATTAATTTTCTAGTTACTAAAATCAGAAAATAAATTATAAAACAAAATAATTTTATTTTTCTTGTTACTAAAACTAGAAAAATAAAATATCACAATAATTTTCTATAACACAAATTAATATTCTATAATTGTTAATGATACCAATATATTACTACTAGTTGTCAAAGAAAATAGACAGTATATTATTACTATCTGTCAAATAGCATAAACCACTATTTATTTTTCCAACCAGAATATATCTTTATGAAATCAAAGAAAATTAAATACAATGAAGATACCAAAACATAGGTCTGTCTTAAGATTGTTGGACAATCTTCACTGTATTTAAATAGATTAAATTTTGTTGTGTATTTAACAACAACCAGAATATAAAAGAAATAAAAGAAAGGAGAGAATTTGTTTGATTATAAAAATCAAACCAGTAAAAATAAAATAAAATAAAAAAATAAAAACAGATTTTATTTTGTTACAAAAACAAAACTAAAATTTGATTAA
The DNA here is from genome assembly GCA_025200525.1 of Camellia lanceoleosa. Lineage (NCBI taxonomy): Eukaryota > Viridiplantae > Streptophyta > Magnoliopsida > Ericales > Theaceae > Camellia > Camellia lanceoleosa. The sequence goes on from CM045766.1 coordinate 98,332,265, forward strand.
CAAATAAAACAGAATAATAAATTAAACAACTTACTTAATTAATTTCTTCGAAAAATAATCTGATCAAGTCCAGTGTTTAACACTGTGTCCTTAAGACAGATTCGTCCTTTCCATGGTGCTTTTAGAATGTGGACGTCTATCTCCCAGGATGAAATGATCAACTACAAACAATAGCAACACTACAAATTGTTTGCCTAACGAACACATTAAGTGTTTATACTCTTTTTCACAAAAATTAAATGCAGCAAAATGAAGAATAAATAGGTGAAGTACGAAATTTTTGAATCTATAAAACATCAAATGAGGGTTGTCCTATTTATAGATGTATTGGTGGCTGCAGGTTTTGAATTAAACAGGTGCAAACCTATTTGAACAGGCATGAAACCTGTTTGGTTTTAAATTAAATAGATTTAAATTGGTTGGGTTCAAAATTCAAACAGATAAAAACGGAAAGGGCCCTGTTTGGATGTATAGAAAAAACCGAACCAGTTTATTTCCGGAATTAAATTTGAATTCTAGATTTTATTTTACCAAAAATAAAATAAAATTCAAATGTTTTTGGCCTAAAAAGATAGGTATTGGGCCGGACAAGCCCAATCCAACCTCATACCACGCACCTACGCCGTGGTGGCGTGGCAGCTTGGCGGCATCTTGGCGTGTGGTGATTTTGGGGTCCAATGGGTCTAGCTTATTTTGCCAATAACCTCCCTCTCTAAAACACTTGGATACCCCTTGGGGCACACTCCAAGCTCCAATCTCATGCCTTATAAACCCATTCAAAACTTCCCATCAAATTAATGTAGAACAAGCCTTATTCAAACCTTTAAAGATTTTTCACCAAAACTCCATTTCCATGGAGCATACTTTGACTTCAATTTCTCATTCACCCGGTAATGGTTTTGAGCAACAAAATATACCACGTGAATCACAACGCGGTATAAAACACGTTACCACTTTAATCCGCAAAAATCGACACACGAAACCTACCTAAAAAATAGACCAAACTTAGGAAGAAATTCTGGTTTTACCCAGAATTTTCCAACCATTTCCAACAATAAATACCCTCAAGGGTTTACAAGTTTCCAAGGTTTAAGCCTGGTTACACAAAACAGTATTCAAACCCACACATACAAAGCCCTTGGCTTAAAAATAAAATCACAGCAAATGAGAACCTTGTGCTCTCAACGCACACACTTTTCCACACCCTTAATTAGGCGGATTCACCACATCTTTTCCTGCACCAAAATCCCGTATGGTGAGCATAAAGCCTAGTAGAAAATCCTTAACAAAGTATATACATTTTATACAAGTCTTAGGAATGAATGCATATGCTATGCCATGCCCTTTTGAAAATAAAACACATCTTCATCTTTTGAAAACCATCATGCTCAATGATGCCATGCAATTTCCAACTGTTTAACATTTATCAATTTTATTCAAGGGGCGATAAATACAACTCTGGTAATCCCTAGGTTTGTGTTTGCAAGTAGCCTATACAAGTACTACCAATTTGTCATTTTTACTAGTATTAACTAGAAGGCTCGACACCTATAATCTGTCATTTTTACCAATATTAATTGGAAGGCTCAACACTTATCCGCGCGATTTTTTGGTCTTTCACCAAGGACAAAAAGGCCAACTTAATCAATTTCATCTACACCACTTTTCAAGACTTATCACTGTATTTACCTAAAATTATTTCATGAAAACTTATTTCTCAATATTCTTTTCTCAATACAAAGTTTTCAAATCAAATTTCAAAGCTCTTCATTATCAAATGAATGAATATGCCAATGCAATGATTAATAATACAATGCAATATTTCTTTCACAAAATATTCCCGTTGTGATCAAAAATTTCGTTTTTATTATTTCAAACAATTCTCATATTTTGAGCAATCTCAATAGTTTAGTCATTTGAGACTATAACAACAGTTTGATCAACAATTTCAAATACTTCAACAAATCTCATATTCCATGAAACTCATCATTTATATGTATATAAATAAATAACTATCAGACATCATTTATTTTGGCCTACAAAATAAATATAACAACATCTTCGAAGATTAATAACATCTTTCTTAAAACCCCTCCAATTTGTAGGTTTTCTCACCAAAAACACTCATCTTCATTTGTTGAAAGAAAATCACCCAAAACCATCTCTCTTCAATCCTCGTAGTTCAAAACCCCCAATTTTTATTTTAAAAGGAACAAGAAAGTAAACCTACTTTCAAAAATCTTTTATTTTCTTGAATCAACAATTAATTTTCAAAAGAAATCAAATGATGATTTCGAAAATCATCTAGATCTTGCTAAAATATCTATATAACTCAAAGAAAATCCCTACCTCAAGTATTGAAGAAGAATAGAGATGAAACCCCAAAATTTACGGTGTCGAAACTCGATCTCCACTGCACACAACGAAGCCCTCGAGAAGTTACACAACTTTGATGAAGAACGTTGGTCTAACTCGCAACGGATTTGGAGGAATCAAAGAGAGAAGATGACTTCTAGAGAGAGAAGCTCTAGATCTAGAAATTTTGGAGAGTTTTAGAGAGAGAGAGAGAGAGATAATTGTAAAAGTGATCTGAAATCTCCCCTTACAGACTGATATAACATGGTCCGCTTGAGCATGAAAAGCCCCGCTCGAGCGTCAAATACACTTTCCCAGTACTTTTGTAGACATGTCAAACTTTTGGAACCAAACATTCTCTACTCGAACGCATAAACGGCCGCCCGAGCGAATAAGCAACTTCGAATGATACAACTCTGAATTAACTTCTGATACAACTCTGCAAGGCACAATTCGTGTTGGATTTGTATCTAAAGGTTTAGAGACATTACTTGTTCCAAACACACCGCTACAACCCGATAACCAAAATAAGGGGAATACAGGGAAACTAAGATACATAACACCGTTCAAAACCATACCAACCCGAGCCCGGAACACCACAAAGAGACGGATCAAAATCGAGATCGCTACATATTTCATAGTCAAATGTACCATTTTTAGAGAGAAAAGTAAAATTTCGTCACCAATGTACATACATAATAAAAAATTAGGTAACAAAATTATTTTTCGTCATTATTTTTATTTTTTTCGTCACCAAAATTTTTTCCCGCCATTAAAAAATTTGGGGGGAATTATGCCGCCAAATTAGTGACAATAAATGTCGACTCCATTAAAAATATTATTAGTGAGGATAAATATTTTGTCATCAAATATTTCAATATACAAAATTACATAGTTTTGTGTTTTGGAGAGAAAATCTATTCCTCACCAAATCCATTTTCTTAACTCAAATAATCAGTTGCCCATTCATTTCACACACACACACACACAAACACACACACACAGAGGTATAAATCTATTCCTCACCAAATCCATTCTCTTAACCTAAATAATCAGTTGCCATTTCTGGATTTATATGAACTGGTCGGGTTGGCACATCATATATATAGCACTCATTCACAAATCTTGGGGCTACAAACATAAGGGTTTTCTTTTAGCTCTCTCTCGCTCTCTTTCTCTCTCTCTTAGGTGTCGCTGGTTTTGGCATATTTTTAACTCTCTCTATCCAGCAGTCATAGTGGTGAACAACGGATGACACAAGTCTAATGAGTATTTTCTCAGACTCCATTTCTCTCTCTCTCTCTCTCTCTCTCTCTGCTATTTCTCTATTTGTTTCTCTTAGTTTTGTTTCTCTCTGCTACTATTCTCTTTCTCTCTCCTTTCTCTTCCTCTTCTGCTATGGTGGCAAAGATGGATCTCCCAAAATGTTGAGTTTTTTTTGTTATGTATGAAACTAGAAGGAAACCCAGAAAGAGAGACAGAGATAGAGACAAAGACAGAGCAAGACAGAGAGGATGGGGCTATGGATTTGGTGGAAATGGGTTAAGTTTTAGGTAGGATTTTGGAATTGTGATGATTTACTTGTTATGTTTTCAATTAACCAATTGATAATGTTGTTAATTGTTATGGTAAAACTATAATGGTCGATGTATATACTTTGGTCAAATCATGTTCCTAAGATTGGAAAAACAGAGCAATTACATTGAAAGCAACTAGCTACCAATTTTAACTAAGAAAAACAAAGCAATATATATTCTTGTTGTTTTCTAGATTCTTTGAAAACATGGAGATCATCTGTTTTGAATGGACCAATTACATTCTCTCTCTCTCTCTCTCTCTCTCTCTCTCTCTCCTGTTTTGTTTTGAATGGACTAGATCATATGTTGGAGTTGGTATGTCAACATGGAGATCACCTAGAAAACTTTGAGAATACCAACTGAATGTATTAGAAAGCTCTAAATACAAAACTTCTTCAACCTACAAAGAAGTGGAACTGAAATAAAGGAGCTCCAATGAGGGAGTCATGTTTTGTATTCTTTGTCGTCAATCAAAAAGATAAGTTTCAATGGGTACATTGTTTGTTTATGTAAGATACAGAAGTGAATTGAATTGGGTTTTCTATTTGTTACTAGTATAAAAACCATAAGTTCCATAAATTTATATATATTTATTTGTTAAGCAAATTTGAAAATTAATTGAATTGGGTTTTGGATTCTTTGCTGGGGACATATGTATTATATGTATATGTGTATATATATATATATATGTAAATCATTTGAATTGGGTTTTGTTTATTTGCTAAAAATAAAAATAAGAAAGTTCAAGTATGTAATGAATTTTGAAATTTTTTTTTCTTTTCATTTGTTTTCTTAACAACTTAATGCTTTCTTATTTATTGGTTTTTGTTTAACTTTGAATGTACATGTTGGTAGTAAACGGTGAGAGGGTGAGATGGAATTGTGTAGGGTTCTAGTGTTTTGGTGGTGAACGAAACATACTTTGTAATTGATTTAATTAGTGGGATTTTCTAGTTAAATCAATCTATTACATTTTAAATAGGACCTAATATTTAAACTTATTATGCTATTTCAATCAATCATAGAGTGTGTTTTTGTTCACCTACTAGCTTGAATTAATTGTCCATCAGATGGGTGTGGCAAAATGTTGCTACGCCTAGTCAAATTGACCATTGTTAGGAAACCTAAAATATGATGTTGTCAATATGTTATAAAACAAATATAATGATGGGTCAAGTGGTTAGTGATCAATAGGAGAGTTGGTGTTTAATTTTGATTCATCTAATATTTTTGCTTTGTCTTGTTTCATTTGTTTGTTTGTTTGTTTGTTTGTTTTTTTTTTTTTTTGGGTGGTTGGTTTTGTTGAAATATTGATACTTATCTTGTGTACACATTAGTTTGTATGGACACTATGTCCAATCTTTACAATTGAATTAAATTTCACTTTTTGTTGATTTTTTTTAAACAAAAAAATATTAAATATATGTAGACATGTGGTGATTTTTGTTGATTTTTAATGATCTTTTTTGTTAAATATGTGTTAAAATTATTAATGACCATTTTTGTTAGTTTTTATTCCTTACTTGCATATAACCTCAGAACTTGTATAAGAATCTTTATTAAAGATCTATACATATATTTGGTGAAGTTCATATTGAATTTTTCAATTTAAATAATTCATAAATACACAAGTCTATATTATACTATATTGTTCCTAATCTTTATTTGTGACTAGACATGGATAAAAGTTGGATTGCCCTAGGTAGGATGGTTGATAGAAAGATGAGTAAACTATATAATGATGGAGTCAAGTTATTTCTTCAATTTGCAATGGGGGTTTTTGCCTAGAATGGTAATATTTTGTGCCCGTGTATAAAGTGTGTGAATGTTTGTAGACAAAATCTTCAAAATGTGAAAATTCATTTGCTCCAATATGGGATTATGCAAACTTACACTATATAACACCAGCACGGGGAACCCTGTGTTTCAAACGAGGCTTATCATGATGATGAGATACAACTTGATGGTGATGAAATTTTAGGTGGTATTAATGCCTTAGTGGAAAATCGAATAAGAGGGGAATCAACTGATACAACCCAAGGGGAGGAAGTGAGAACTTTTGATAAGTTGTTGACTGATGCCAAACATGAGGTGTTCCTGAATTGTACAAATTATATTTTGTTAAAGTTTATGATCGAGGTGCTTAATATGAAGGTAACAAATCATTGGAGTAATAAGTCAGTTGACATGATGCTAGAGTTTTTAAGTAGACTTTTACCGAAAGAAAATTTGATTCCAAAGTCAACTTATCTACGTGACTTGGGCTTGTCATATGAGCTCATTGATGCTTACATAAATGATTGTTTATTATTTTAAAAGGAGAATGCCAGACTAAATAAATGTCTGACTTGTAAGACATCTTGAAACAAGATCAATCGTGGAAAGGGTAAGAAGATCCCCTATAAAGTATTATGGTACTTTCCTTTGATACCAAGGTTGAAAAGATTGTGCATGTTAAGGAAGAGAGCTGAGGACATGAGATGGTACAAAGACAAACGAGATATTGAAGCATCCTGCTGATAGTGATGAATGCAAGGAATTCGATGCACAACATCCCGAGTTTGCCTTGGAGCCTCGAAATGTAAAGCTAGGGTTGGCCATTGATGGGTTTAACCCTTTTGGGAACATGAACAACTCTTACAGTTTGTGGCCCATCATACTCATTCCATACAACTTGCCACCTTGGTTGGTTATGAATGATTCGTTTTGTCTGATGCCATTACTTATTCCTGGAGAATCGTAACCAGGGAATGATATTGACGTCTACATGCAACCATTGGTGGATGAGTTGAATGAGTTATGAACAAATGGTGCACTAACTTACGATGCCTCCACCAATGAGATTTTTCGAATGCATGTAGCTTTGTTGTGGACAATACACAACTGGCCTGAATTTGGTGACATATCTAGGTGGAGAACAGAGGGTCATTATTCTTGTTACACTTGCAATGATAAACCATATTTTGAATCTTTGAGAAGTAAGATTGGGTACACTAACCATCGATATTACCTGTTTAAGGACCACCCAGAAAGGCGAAAGAGTATAGCTTACAATGGTAAGATTGAGAAATTGAAGAGATTTTTGGAGTTGTCGGTGAAAAAGATACAAAAGCAATTGGACAACGTGACAAGTGTCATATATGGAAAGCATTTAAGTAATAGAAAAAGGCCTCATCAAGCACCTAATTGGACAAAGGTAAGCATCTTGTATGAGCTACCCTATTGGAAGAAGTGAAAACTTCGACACAACATTGATGTTATGCATGTGGAGAAAAATTTTAGTGAAAATGTTTTCAAAACTATGTTAGGCATTGATGGAAAGAACAAGGACACAGACAAGGCACAGTTAGACTTGGAAGATATGGGTATAATGAAATAGCTATGGCTAACACAATGACCTGATGGGTCATATGTCAAGCCTCGAGCAAGCTTTTCATTGACACCTGTAGAGAGGGAGGGTTTCTTTGAATTCTTAAAAACTGTCAAATATCCAAATGGGTATGCGGCAAACATATCCAAATCAATGAATGCAAGAAATGGTATACTAACATGCCTAAAAAGCCACGACTGCTATGTACTTATACAAAGAATTTTTTCCATCAGAATGTGTGGTTACGTGGATAAAAAAATTAGCACAACACTTTTTGAGTTAGGCAATTTCTTCCAAGACCTATGCTCTAGGACACTAAGACGGAGTGAATTGGAGAAATTAAAGGAATGCATGATACACATTTTATGCAAGCTTGAAAAGATCTTTCCTCCAGCCTTCTTTGATGTGGTGATCCACTTAGCTATTCATTTGCCTCATGAGGCTATTGTTGGAGGACCCGTGCAATATCAATGAATGTACCCAATTGAAATGTATTTTTTACACTTATAATTGTAAATGAGATTTGCGTAAGTGTATTGCATGTGTAAGTATACTCCTAATTCGTTCTCTCTTAAAGATTTCTTGGAGCATTAAAAAAATATGTGACCAACCGAGCTCGACCAGAAGGTTCAATTGCCGAGGCTTACATTGTTAAAGAGTGTATTACTTTTTGTTCAATGTATGTTGATGGGATTGAAACCGTGCATAATCAACCAGAACAAAATGAAGATCATGGTGAACGTCAACAAAGGTTGATAGTATTCACAAAAACTGCATGTCCAATTGGTCTAATCACACGGGATACTGAAATGTCTTAAAAAATTCGTGATATTGCTCATTAGTTTGTGTTGTACAATAGCCCAGAGAAGTATTTGGAGTATATGTTTCAATGAATTATGTTTATGCTTAGCTTTTTTATTATTGGTACAAAGTAATCACTTTTTTTTTTTTTTAGTAGGGAACACAAAAATTTATTACAAACTCGAGCTGGACATGACATAACCCATATACAATGACAAGAATTTCCCAAGTGGTTCAAAGAGAAAGTAAAACATTTATAATTTTTTGACATTTACAACTTAAACAAAATTAAAGTTTTATAAAATTTTGTCATTTATAAATTATTTACTTATTATTTGTTACATGTAATTGTAGATAAATAGATTGAGAGATGAAGAGTCATTAAAGGTAACCGATGAATTATGGTCATTAGCAAATGGTCCTAATTTGCAGTGAAAGAGTACTCAGGTTGTATAATTAATAGCAGACGGTTCCATACTCGAGATATAGACAACCGTTATACGAGTCAGAATAGTGGTGTGCTTACACAAAGGGATCACGAAGGAAAATTGCATGACTTCTATCGTCACTTGTGCAAGGTTTTAGAATTTGACTACATATGTGATAAAAATGTTGTTTTGTTCCAGTGTGAATGGTACAATACCGGTAGAACCTTGGTAGAAACAGAATAATTTGACACAATTTGACAAGCATTGACGTGAAAAGTCAGTGGTACCAATCTGACCCATTTATCCTACCTAGTCAAGCTAAGCAAGTCTTTTATCTGAATGATACCAAATTAGGTGAACCTTGGAATGTCGTACAAAGGGTGCAACATAGGGTTGTCTTTGATGTTTCAGAAGCTAGGAATGGAGAATTATTGGATCCTTCAAAAAATAATGATGTGTTCTAACAAGAAAACATTACTGATGTTGTTCCAATTGACATTGACCCAATTGTTCGATATTATAGAGACAATGTTGAATTCAATTTCATTTCGGCAATAAGGTCATTAGATGAGATAATGGTAGAGAATAGAGATGATGAAGGAGATGAAGAACATAACATTCCTGATGTTGATATGGATCCTAATATGGATTATGATATGTAATTTTTATTTTATACTTCATTTCTGAATAGATGTTATTAATTAATTTAATTTTTACTTTATATGTTTATGTTACTTTCTTTTTCTTCTTTTGTTTAATGGTGTATAATTACACTGTCTATATTTTTCAATTAAAGTTTAATTATGTTATATAGTTGTAGAAAATGGTCCAAGGAAAAAAACAATGGCTGAAACCAGGAGATTTGAGAACTAAGAAGCTAACAAAATATGAGAAACAAAGAAATAAGAGAATCAAAGAGAACTGTGAGATAATGAACAATCTTGGAGTAAAGAATATTACAAATTCTTTGGTAAGTGCGGTTCAGCCCAAATGTGCAAATACAAAAGAAAAGGCAATTAGGATTGAGATAGATGATGATGATAAGTATAAACCATCAGAGAGTGAGGATGACAATGATGATAAGTCATTGGGTTCCTTTGACATGATATTATATATATTATTTTATATTTGTGTGTGAACATGTCTTTTGCTATTTACATATTTTCTTCACATATCTTAAACATTATATCTTTATTAAAATATATTTTAACTGTGTTAAATATCTTTTTTACTATTTGATTTTGTTATTTTAGGAACAAGAGATGCCATCAGGACTCCGTTTACAGTCTCATTCAAGGCCATTAATTCTTACCCCAGAGGAAAGAATGGATCCCCCAAGTCAGGAGGTCAGTACCCAACCCTTACCACCTCATAATATGTAACCTGAGCATGAGGTGACTGCATCTAGCAACGTTGGTAAGTTTGCAAAGTGATTTTTAAGGTTTAACTTGCATTTGTTTGCTTACTAACTCAATTAATATTATATCCTCACAGCATCACATGACAGACGCGGTCATGGCCCGACATGCGGCTTACAGGTCCATCACATTGTCGATAAGGATATGAAGGTATTAGTTCCTATACCTATACAGTTTCGTGTGCCAGTAGGAGATAATGCCTCTGAGCTGGCCTCCAAGATTAGCATAAGGGTTCGAATATAGTTACCAAACTTGAGCATTCGTAGATGGAAGAAGGTGACTGATGCTGATAAGGAGCTGATGATCTAACGCTTGGCAGTAATTATTGTCAAACTCTTGTCTTTGAAGTTGTAGCATTGTTTGTAATAAGGCTTCAAATAATAGTGTAGCATAAGTGTTTATTGCAGTTCTGGCCACTCCTTGGCCACTACTGTGAAGAAATTGATGTTTACTTGTGCCGTCTACTATATCTGGCAACAATTTTGTGGTTAGCTACTGTCTTTTTATTGTTATAGATGGCAGATCTGGTTGGTTTGGTAATGCAAATTGTGTTTGCTTTTTTGCGAGCCTTGTTTTAAGCTGCACCTACTGGTTTTTTAGCTTGTATTTCTTTAATGTCTATTCTGTATTAGCTTCCTTTTGATTTGTAGACAGTGTTGTTTAGTTATTAGGCTCTGGTGTTTTTTTTATTTTGTTTTTTTTGATTTTGCAAGATCAGTTTGATCTACAAGGCAATCGAAGTGATATATCAAAGGTTTTAGACACATAATTTGGTCGGTGATTGAGTGGCTTCACCTATAAGTTGCACAAACAATACAAGCAACTTAAAGATGCAAAAGAGGAGAAGTACGCGAGAAGCCACCCACCTGCAAGTGTTACTCTTAATCAGTGGACATCTCTAATTGACAAGTGGAATAGTAAAAAATTCAAGGTAAAATATTTTATGTTAATTGTCAAAAATTAAGTTTCTTTTTACTAATGTTAAGTTTTCTTGTTTTTATTGGTTTTTTAATTGTGTAAGAATAATCACTAACTAATGTGAATAATAGAATGCAAATGAAAACAAAACATCGATGTGGATCAAAATCAATCCCGGTCAGGGTATGCAGCTCGGTGCATTCTACTAATTTATTTTATTGATTAGTAGGCTTTGTTATTTAAATATTTGCAATAACATTCAAAAACAAATGAATTGGATAATTGCAAATGGAAAAGTACTCAATTTGGTAGAATTTTACAAGTTCATCCACTATAATTCGGACACGCATGAATGGATTTCGTCGGAGAGCCAAGTTAATTATGTATGTACAAGCCAATGCATATTAATTTTGATAAAATTATTTATTTTGTTGTGTAGGGTAGAATAACTAATAATTGTTTAATTTATTTCAAATTAATAGGACACCATGATACAGACGCAAGCAAAACTCCTCTCGTAGACTAGTGCGATCCCCTTAACTCAGAGGAGTTGTCAGTCAAGGTGATTAAGCCACGGTTAGGTTATGTGAAAGGACTCAGCATAAGGCATTCTTCTTCTATGAATACAACTGTTGCACCTGCTGAAAATACTAACTATGCTCAACGCCTTGAGATGCAAATAGCACAGCAAAATGAACAAATTACAAGGATTCAAAGTCAGAGAAGAAACAAAGCAAGAAGATACAAAATATCATAGAGTGTTTGAGGTAGAAAAGTATCACGGGAAATTTTGAGAGTGGGGAAAGTTTAGATTCTAATGGACAAGCTTCTTGATTAGTATATTATGCTTCTATATTAATTTTGTAAAAAATTTCTTTATCAACTAGGGTAGAATAAAAAACTACTTTGACATTTAGGTGCTAAAAGTCCCGAAAAAATAGTGAAATATGCATGTAAAGGCCCGAGAAACATCACAAACACCTTGAGACGGAGCAACATAAGTTATGCAAACTTATGAAACAAGCACGTGGCTCCCGATTTGAAAACTATTTTGAAATTTGCACTATTCCAACACTTAGGCATGAAACTAAGTCAAAACATGTACTTTTCCAACACTTAGGCTTAAAAATAGCCCATCAGGGGCCAAAATTGTGAAACAACCATGAGAAAGCCTAGGAAACACCCCGAACACCTCAGAAGGGACTATTGTAAATTGTGAAAATTAATAGAACTAGCATGTGACTCCCGATTTGAAAACTAAGTCAAAAAATGCATTTTTTCAACACTTAGGCTTGAAAATAGGTCATCAGAGGCCAAAATCGTGTAACAGCCCCAAGAAAGCCTAGGGAACACCTCGAACACCTCGGGAGGGACCAATGTAAGTTGTAAAAACTTACGAAACTAACACGAGACGCTTGGCTTGAAAAATGCACTTTTCTAGGCCTTGTTTGGAAACAAGCTTTTTTAGTAACTTTTTGATTTTTTATGAAAAGATGTGCAAAAAGTAGAGAGAAAAGGGAATCTTTGACTTTTTAGTATAGGTTGTTGGCTTTTTGGATTTTTTAGTGACTTTTTGGCTTTTTGGCTAAAAAAACCACTTGCCAAACGAGGCCGGCTTGAAAATAGGCCATCGGGAGCCAAAATTGTGAAACAGCCCCAAGAAGGTCCAGGAAACACCCCGAACACCTCGGGAAGGACCAATGTAAGTTGTGAAAACTTACGGAACTAGCACAGGATTCCTGGTTTGAAAACTAAGTCTGAACACCTCGAAAACCTCGGAAGGGACCAATGTAAGTTTTAGAAATTTACGAAACTAGCACGGGACTCCCAGTTTGAAAACTAAGTTGAAAAATGTGTTTTTCCAACACTTAAGCTTGAAAATAAACCATTGTGGGCCAAAATCGTGAAACAACCACAAGAAGGCCTGAGAAACACCTCGAACACCTCGAAAAGGACCAGTGTAAGTTGTGAAAACTTACAGAATTAGCACCGGACTCTCGATTTGAAAACTAAGTCAAAAAATACACTTTCCCAACATTTAGGCTTGAAAATAAGTCATCGGGGGTCAAAATCATGTAACAATTACGAGAAGGCCCGGGGAATACCCTGAACACCTCAGCAGGGATCATTGTAAGTTGTGAAAACTTACGGAACTAGTACGGGACTCTCGGTTTAAAAAATGTACTTTTCCAACACTTAGGATTAAAAATAGGTCATTGGGAGCCAAAATCGTAAAATAGTCATGAGAAGGCCTAGGGAACACCCCGAACATCTTGGGAGGGACTAATGTACGTTGTGAAAAGTTACAGAATTAGCAAGGAATTCCTGATTTGAAAACCAAGTCGAAAAATATACTTTTCTAACACTTAGACTTGAAAATTGTTAAATTGTATATTTCATTGATAAGATAATAATTGTCTTCTTTTTTCTTTTTCTTTTATTTTTTTTATTTTGTTTTGTTGCAGATTGGAGATTAGATATGGACGTGTTTGGTAATCTAGAGAGCAAAAGCTTGCTCATTTTGTGTTTTTGTTTATATTACCTTATATGTATTTTGGTTGCGTTGTAAATTTTATATTTTTGTAGGTATTAGGGGACATGTTTGGTAATCCGCACTTGATATTATATTTTTGTGAATATTATGAGACATGTTTTTGGTAGATCTTAGGAAATGTGTTTGGTAATCCGCAGTTGATATTGTATTTTTGTGGATATTATGAGATATTTCGACTATGGTGTTTATGAAAATAAACAGATTTTTGTATTGATTTGTAATAGATATTTTATTGAACAGGTTATTAAAATGCGCAGGAAATTTTTAGTGAAAAACAAAATTGAAAATTGAAAATATTACCCTCATTTTTAAAATTTTTAATTATTATTAGCGACGAAATAAAAAACTGTTGCAATTAGCTTTCAAATAACATGACGAATAATTTTGTTACATTTGCTAAATATTTCATTGGTAAATTGAAATATTTGGCGACAAAATGTTTTATCATTGAAGAATTTTGTTTAATGCTCATTTTAGTGACAAATTTTTTTGTCACCTTAATCTATATCATTGGTGAGAATAAATTTTGTCACTAAAACCTCATCTTTATATTTGGTGATGAAATATTTCGTGGCCAAAACAATTAAAATCAAATATTATTTAATTCTAGTGACGAAATTGATGTTATAGAGAACGAAAAATGCAACATTTAGAGGTGAAAAGTTTTGTCGCAAAAAATGAAAAATAGGCAACGAAACGATTTTTCGTCACCAGTTACTTTCAGCGACAATATATAGGCGACAAACGTGGTAATAAAATTATTTCGTTGTAGATCACTTTGGTAACAAAAATTTAATGTTTAGAGAAAAAATGAGTTTGTCACCAAAAATCTTTTTTTGTTGTAATTCGTTGTCTTTGTGCCCATCATTATGCCAAAATTGGGCTTTAGTGGCGGTTTTTTACCGCCGTTAAAGGCTGTAAAAACGTATTAAAAGCCTTAAGCAATGATAAATTAGCATTTCGTTACACGCGTTTATCGCAAAAAAAAAAAGAAACCGTTAAAAATGAAAAAAGTCGAAAGCGGTAAGGACCAAACGGCGATTTTTAAATAGGTTCAAATTTTTCAAAAAATAATTCTTTCTTCTTACACTCCCCAAGTTTTGAACCCAAGACCTCTCATCCACCCATACCAATCACTCTGCCACAGCCACTCTTCATGAAATATATTCTCTAAGTAAATATTTAAACATTACTTTTACTTTATTGTAGATGGTTTCGCCGGAACTCGCCGAAGTTTCGCCGAAGCACGCCGGAGCTCCGTCGGCAAAGACCACCGTCATTAACTGTGGTAATGGTTGGGCATTAGCGGCGGTTTTGTTACCGCCGTTAAAAGTGGGCTTTAACGGCGGTTTCGTTACCACCGTTAAAAGTGGGTTTCATTACCGTCGTTAAAGACACTTTTAGTAGCGGTTTTTTTAACGGCGGTAACGAAACCACCGTTAATAACGGCGGTTTCGTTACCGTCGTTAATAGTACCTTTAACGGCGGTTTTCGTTACCGCCGTTAAAAAAATCGCCGTTAATGTCCTGTTATGGTGTAATGCATTATAATTTTCTAAACCTATCTCAATTTGGGTTGGGTACTCTTTTGTTAAACGTCGTTCAATTATGAAACTCTTGAAATAAGAGTATGAATCAAAATATAGCTGATTTGCCAAATGTATGTGAAAATAAATATAATAACATTACGTGAATATGATTACTCAATTTATTGATTTTTTTCATGAGTAGTCCACATGTTAATAGAAATTCTGTGATGGAGAATAAAATGATAGTAACTATGCCTCTAAGAGCTCCACTAACCACGGCACGCCCGTGTGCAAACGGTGCATTAGGTGCACCCTCATGCATCCTAAGATAGTTCTTTGTTACATACTTTATAATAAGGAAAATTTACAAATCAGTGATACTATTGTAAAATAATTATAGATTGATGGAAAAGTTTATAGCTTTAATTATTAAAATGCATAAAGTATATCATAAATCTATAATTATTTTTCAAAACTAACACTAAATTGTTATTTCCCCTTAAAATAATAACTCCATTTGAGTATGCATTTATAAAACTTTTCCATTTCTTCTACCTTTCTATTGTAAGATTCATTAAAAAAGGTTATAAAAACTTTCTACAAAACTAGTGAAACTAAATTACAAACTCCCAAAAATAGCTATGTATATGTATACTATATTTTGAGAATGTTTCAACACCACATAGGATTATAAGATGAGTAAATCAAATTATCAAAATAAAACCTCTGGTAACGCAACAGACTAGTGGCTCAAGATTATTGAAAAGTTTAAGCCAAATATCAAAATAAACTCTTATCTCACTAGACCTTTGAAAATTTAGAACCCTTTTAGTAATAATTTTTTTATTTTTTATTTTTAAATCTTATTCGTAGGCCTTTAGATGATGGATTGAGTGACCTAGTGGTTACACTCATCCAATGTAGACAATGGACTGAAAAAAAGCTTGAAAAGAAGATTGACACTTTGTCAATAATGTCTTTTGCATTCAACAATTTTGTTAGTGAATATGATATGAGTTCTGGCATGAAGTCGTGAAAGAAAAAGCTTATTCATACATGCACTAGCCAGAGCCCCATTTATATATTCTTCTTCCTATTTTTTAAAAGCTTTTCCATCTTTCTCACTCATTGAAATCATTTTCTCACACATTCCAAACATGTCATTGATTGGTATAGTTTATATATATATATATATTTGCTTTCGTTTCATTTCCTTCTTTGTGTTTTTACAAACAAGAAATAATGAAAAATTCAAAAACTCATACAGTTTTCATATTTATTTTATTTTTTGTGCAGAAATACTTTTAATTAATTTAGAAAATAATTTTAAAGAGTTTTCTAACAAAAGATAAATCTCTCTTCTAGATTATCTGCCTTTCTCTTCCAGATTATCTGCCTCTCTCTTCCATTCCACACAAAAATAAATAATAATCACATTTTTTTCCCTCACTTTAACCATTTATAGTATATATATATATTAATTTTAATGGGAATTTTTTTTTAGGGTCCCCGTTATTAAAATTTTATAGCATAAAGGACATCAAATATTTTCATAGTGTCTAAGGTCCCTCAACATCGATCCCAGAGGAATTCCCAGGACTTCCCAGAGAATTCTGGACTTTCCAAAGAATTTCTCTAGGTACAAACCAGAGAAAATTGAAATTTCTCTGAGTTCAAACTAGAGAAAATTGAACAATTACCATTTTCATTTTGACTAATTTTATATGGACTGTAAGACATTTAGACAATAACAAATCAGAGAAAATTCAACAACCATCATTTCATTTTGACCAACAAATCAGAAAAAATTGAGCTACTTAGAAACCAAAAACAAAGAGATCAAAGAAAATTAAAATTTCTTTGAATTTGTTCACAAAGAATTTCTCTGACTTCCTTCACAAATTTCTCTGTAAAGAAAGCCTCCAGCTTAGCTTGTCCAACAATTCTACTCCAAAATTTATACATATCAAAACCATTCAACTTTGAGTTGAGAATCGCGATTGTTATTTGGGCTTGTTAATGCCAACAAGATTAGCTTCTTCTAGTAGAAGTGCATCACCTCTTAGATCATACCACCTGCCATTGTTTGCCACACTAGAGCTTGAGGCTTGCTATGAGGTATTGAATTTGTAACCATACCTCTCTCCACTATAACAGGGTTTCATTCGCTATCTCCCTCATTTTCTCTCTCTTCATCCATCATTATTGGTGTTTTTCTCTTGCTCTTGCTCTTACTCTTGCTTTTGCTCTGGTTCTAGGGCTTGGCTTGGCTTCCGATTGGGATTTTAAGAGGAACAATGCTTCTCACAGCAGTGAAAATGACAATGACGATGATCTTGCCTACCGTTGAAGGCTTCAAATCTCGCTGACGTGGTCAATCGCAAATCTCTATTAGACTACATCGGTGGGGTGAGAGTAGTGGTTTCCAATAATAGTGGTCATGAACAGTAGTGAAAGAAGAGGGACTGATAGGGCTTCTAAATACTATTGCTCTAAAAATACTAAAAAGAGAGTGAATCTGATGTACTTCAAGCAATGGACAAGAGGAGAGAGATGAAGAAGACGAGAGTTGAGATCTGCATTTTGAGATAGAGGATCATAATCTTGAGCGGCAATGATCTGTTCGCAGATCAGAATCGACGATCTGTTCATGGATCTATCCCACTTTAACTTAGATCCTTCAACGACGTTATGGATCTAGATCCTAGCAGAGGCGCATAGCTTTAGTGATGGATTGTTCTTAGAGAATGAAAGGTATAGAGCTTCAGTGATGGAGTAATATAAAGATATGGAGGTGATAGACCTTAGACTACAAAAGAAAATATTGTGGACATATTCCAATATTAAAAATTGAAGATGTAACACCCCAAAAATTATGCAATAAATACAACTCATGAGTGGAAGAATAACAGAAATAAGATACATTCATTCGTCAGAGTTTAGAGTTCGTTTACAAAGGTTAACACATGCGATATACATTCACCAATATTCATCATGAATCTATAGCATGTGTTACAATAAGCTAAACATATAGTCAGATGCCCTATACGCTTACATCTTTCCAAGTCATTGCTTAGTTACACAAAAGTGAGCCTAGCTTAATACAATTAAAATCATTGGCTATACAAAAGAATAAAAACAAAATAAAGAAGTTCTTGCTTCCCAACAGTCCCTCCAAGCTATTGCCATGGCGGAGGCATGTCACCAACACCTGAAAATGGTTTTTCCTAAATAGGGTGAGCCAAAGCCCAGTAGGAATAATCTAACAAAATATATGATGTTCAACAAAGATATAAGTACAATGTGCATATACAATACGTGACAAAACATTCACATTTGTAATAATCATAACGTACCATGTTCATGTCTTATTTCATTTTCTTTCAATTTATTTCAATCCATGAGCCAATTTCATTATCTTTCAACAACCCAACTTAGATTACAAGTCAGTGGTTATCTAATCAACACAATTACCACACAAACACTTCAATCTGTCATTTTACGAAAATTTCGTCCCCAGGATCGGCGCCCATGTATACACAAGATTTCGGGACTTTCACCCTGGACACTCCGGCCAACTTAATTTTCAATGGAGTCCATCTCCTATCCTCCCAAACAATGGAGTCCATCCCCTTTCTCCTCCCAAACATCATACATATACATTGTATTTAAACATAGTCATATTTAATGACAATCAACAATAGATTAGTTTCAATTTACCTAATTCTCATGCAATTTCTACAACAATCATATCTACCCTCCACCGATAGCCCAATAGAGTTATTTCTAAATAGATATTCAATCTCAAGACAAATAATTTATCCAAAATTTTTAAAGGTGAGAGGTATTACATACTCAACTCCACCATCTATTTCAATATTCGCCCAATGTCATGTTTACAACACCAATTTCATTTATTTATACAAAATGAATATTATAATCATTTTAGGGCAAACTTTCCTTTTTGTCCAAATATTAACCCAAGTACCAAAATCAACAATTTTGACACAATGCAACCTCATTTTCAAACTCCATAACCATTTAGTTTCCATTCACAAAAACCCCACTTTTTTTTTTTTTATTTCACACCCAAACTCTAAGTTTGTTCAAGCTACTCCCAAATTCCACCATTGTTACACAACGACAAATAACTAAGCTAAAGATTATATCAAAGTGTAGAAAATCTCTACCTCAAAGTTTTAAAGACCAAAGCAACAAAGGAGAAGCTTCAAAGACATCGAAACCAACTTCTACTTGGATCAAAACGAAGCTCTTGAGGTGCTCTACCTTTTTTTCAAAGGCACTAGAGTGAAGATCCTAATGGATCTAGATGAAATAGTAGAGAGAAGATGAGTTTTAGAGAGAGAAACTCAAGATCTAGGTTTTTGGAAAGTTTTAGAGAGAGTAAGGAATGAAAAAAGTGATAAAAAAAGGTCATCATCGCTATTTATTATACACACTGTCCGCTTGAGCGTGAAGAGTGACGCTCAAGCGTCAAGCACAATGTTCTGCTCGAGCGTGAAAAGTGACGCTCGAGCATAGAATACACACTTCCAGAAGTTTTGCAGATGAAGGATATCGCTCGAACTCAAGATTGGACACTCGAGCCTCCACTCGCCGGCGTAAGAAACGCCAGCGAGAGCGTAAAACACACTCTTCCAATATTTGCAGGACTGCAAAAAAAATACTAAGAGTTTGCAAATCCCGTTTAAGTGCAAAAATGGCCGCTCGAGCAGAGGAGCAAAATTTACAAAGCCCGCTCGAGCGCAAGAATGGCCACTCGAGCGTGGAGGAACAAAAATCTGGGCAACAAAAGTTTTGAAAAACAAGAAACCAACTTGTTCCAAACACACAACTACAATCCAAATGGCCAATCCAAGGAACAACAAGGAAAATAAGAGATGAATAACAACATTGAAGCATGAAATCCGAGTCCGGAACATAACAAATTGTCAGGTAAAAACCGAAGTCGCTATAACCTCCCTTCTTTAAAGAATTTCGTCCCCGAAATTACAATTTAAGTTTCAAAACTATTATTAAACCATTCTCAACAACGTTAATCTAACAAGTTCAACACCATGTCCCACTCTCCGTTATCCATTTTCATCAACTCGATACACAAGTCCCACATTGCAAGTGCAATTTACAATTTTCCAAAACATTTACAATGTTCAAAATTTATACAACATATACAATGTTTTCAAAAGTGATACAATACACACAATATCCCATATTCTCAAAACATATGCAATGCTTATATTAAACCTACGTTTCCAAGCACCCCATAACATATACAATGTTCCCGTGTTTTAAAACATATACAATGCTTTTACATTTCATTAGCATAATCAAAATCTCCATATATAATCAAAAATCAACAAATAAGTCAAGATATTTATCTCGGATTTCCAATTTACGCTCCCAAGTTGCTTCCTCAACTCCGTGGTATTTTCATAATACCTTAACCAAGGGAATTGTCTTGCCTCGCAAAACTTGGTCCGGGGTATCCAAGACTCTCACTAGTCTTTTCTCATATGAGGCATCATCATCTACCTCTAAGTCGGTCCAATCCAACACATGCGATGGATCCAACTCATACTTCTAGAGCATGCTAATATGAAACATATCATGAACCCCAGAAAGTTGTGGCAGTAACGCCAAACGGTAAGCTACCTCCCCAATCCGCTCAAGGATCTCAAAAGGCCCAATAAACCGATGGGACAAATTCCTACTCTTCCCAAATCTCATCAAACCCCGTCCAGATGATATCGTCAAAAAGACATGATCTCCTACCTCAAAAGACAAAGGTCTCCTCCTACAGTCGGCATAACTTTTCTGGCGACTCTAAGTCGTAACCAACCTCATATGAATAAGTGCCACCTTCTCTGTCGTTTTCCGAACCGACTCTAGACCCAACAAAGGTGCATTACCCACATCGGCCTAACACACCGGAGATCTACACGGTTGGCCATACAAGGCCTCAAATGGTGCCATACCAATACTTGATTGGAAACTATTATTATAGGCAAACTCCACTGAGAGCAAATGCCTCTCCCATGACCCCTTAAACTCAAGGACACAACCTCGAAACATGTCCTCAAGGATCTGAATAGTATGCTTGGACTGCCCGTTAGTCTAAGAGTGATACGCTGTGCAAAAAGTCAGTCTAGTGCCCAAGGCACTCTACAAGCTCTGCCACAATTGAGCTGTGAAACACGGATCTCTATCCGAAATAATCATCACAGGGACCCCGTGCAACCTCACTATGTCCCTGATATAAAGGTCAACAAGATAATCTACCAAGTCACCTACACGCATAGGACTAAAATGCACCCATTTAGTCAGTTAGTCAACTACCACCCAAATGGCATCACTACCCCCATTGAGTCCTTAGAAGGCCCACAACAAAATTCATAGTGACATACTCTCACTTCCATTCGGTTATAGGCAAGGGTTGCAACAAACTCGTTGGTCTCTGATACTCGGCCTTCACTTGCTAACAAGTAAGGCATTTCGACACAAACACAGCAACATCCTTCTTTATACCTCTCCACCAAATTTGGTGACTAAGGTCGTGATACATTTTTGTGCCTCCCGAATGCACCGCAAGGCGTGAATGATGAAACTCTCAGAGTACTTTCTCTCGACAAGACTCCGACACGAACAAACAGTCACGGTATCTCACACTCTGGTCAAGATACACAGTCAAGCCTCTTTCTACCTTCCCATTAGAAATCTTCTATTGGAGGGATTCTACCTCAAGGTCACCCATCTGCGCTTCTACACTCGTTTCACAAGTGTAGGTTGTGCAACCACTAAAAATAAGGTCACAGACTCACAGACTAACAGATTCATCCAGATGTAAGTCAAACTCACCTAGAGTACCCAACATCTCCCATTCTCGGATGGCGATACAAGCCACATTGCTAATTGATTTCCTACTCAAAGCATCGGCCACAACATTGGCCTTCCCCGAATGATAATACAACTTGAAATCATAATCCTCTACGAACTCCATCCACCTTCTCTACCTTAAATTCAAGTCCTTCCGTGTAAACAAATATTTCAGACTATTGTGATCAGAAAACACCTCAAATCTCTAAACATACAGATAGTGCCTCCAAATCTTCAAGGGAAAAATCACTGCTGCTAACTCTAGGTCATGGGTAAGATAATTCCTCTCATGTGTCTTCAACTGTCGTGAGCCATAGGCTACTATCTTCCCTTTTTGCATCAATACACAACTCAAACCTTCTCGTGAGGCATCTTAATATACCGAATAGCCCAAACCCCTCTCCGAAATAATCAAGATTGGAGCAGTGGTAAGTCTAACCTTAAACTCTTGAAATAACTTCTCACAAGTCTCGCTCCATACAAATTTGATTTATTTCCTCGTCAACCTAGTCAAAGGTAAGGCTAGCCTACAGAAATCCTTCACAAACCGACGATAATACCTGGCCAATCCCATGAAAGCTTGTTTGGTTATGCCCAATTTTTCACTTCCTCTATCTTGGATGAATCTACAGTCCACCCTTCCCTAGATACTACATAGCCTAAGAACTTAACTTCCCTCAACCAGAACTCACATTTCCCAAACTTAGCGTACAGTTTATGGGCTCTAAGAAACTCAAGCATCACTCACAAGTGTTCTCTGTGCTCCTCTTCAGAGAGTGAGTAAATCAAGATGTCGTCTACAAAAACGACCACAAAACGGTTTAGGAACTCACAGAAGATCCGGTTCATCAAATCCATAAACACAATTAGAGCATTGGTTAACCCAAAAGGCATCACTAGAAACTCGTAATGGCCATATCACGTTTTAATGCCATCTTCGATATTTTTTTTCCTCATTTACCCTCAACTAGTGATAACCTAATCTCAGGTCTATCTTGGAGAAACAAGACCCTTTCAACTGATCAAATAGATCATCTATACGAGGCACTAGGTACTTATTCTTAACAGTTACTCGGTTCAACTTCCGGTAATTTATACAAAGTTGCAACGCTCCGTCTTTCTTTTTAGTAAAGAGAGTCAGTGCTCGCCACAGTGAAGTACTAAAGCAGATGAAACCCTTATCTAGCAATTCCTGGAGTTGAATTTTCAACTCACTCAATTCAGCAGGTGCAAATCTATACAGTGCTATAGAAATCGTGTCGTGCCAGGCACTAAATCAATAGAGAACTCGATCTCTCCGTAAGGTGGTAAACTAGTAAGATCCTCGGGAAAGACATCGAGGTATCCACAAACCACCCTTGGTAACACAACCTGGACTTCATCACACTCACTACTCAAGAAGCTAGCAAGAAGGCAACTAAGTTCACTCTGCCCACGCGTATCGTACACCGGTGATAAAACTCTATCCACCCGGTCCCCCAAGAAATAAAAACAATCACCGCTTAGGGTACATACAGCAACCCTCTGACGGTAGTAATCTATAATAGTCCGATATGACGATAGCTAGTCCATACCCAAAATCACATCAAAACTAGACATGTCAATCAATACAAATGCAAATGGAAGTCGACGATCAGCAACTTCTATGTCACAACCCTGATACCCCTGCTTCAAAATAACCTCACCACTAATAGGTGACTCCACACAGATAGGAGATACTAACTAAGCCAACTCTAATTCCAAAATCGATGCAAATGCAGACGATATAAAAGAATGGAATGCACCCGTATCAATTAAAACACTAGCAATTGAATTGCAAAACAAGAAGGTACCTCTCACTACAGAAGGAGTAGGTACAAGGTCCGGCCAGAATAAAGATACACACGCCCCTGTAGGTCTCGCTCAACTCGCCACCCCTTGGAGCATAAGTCGATGCACTCTTGAGCCAAGAGGCTCTTGATTGGCCTCGAGGCCTATGCTATGCTAATCTGTGGCAGCTAGTGGCTCTACGTCGCTTTCAAACTAGACACCCCAGATGTGCCACCCAACTGAGGACAAAATCTCTTCATGTGCCCCGCCTGCCCACACTGATAACAAGTGAGCAGTTGCCCTCTCCCTTGACCCTGGCCCTAAGAACGAGCCGAAGATGATGTTGTTCATTGCCCTCCTCCTCTGCGCGAGCAAGCAGGAGACTTGTGGCACAACATACCACTTTTGTAACAAGTAATGTCTCCCTGACCACCTTTCCCAGAACCCGAACTCGGTACTGGAAAAGTGGACCTCGACTGAGCTCCTTGGGATGACTGGGGATTAGAACCCCTCTCCCTCTTACTGTCACCCTGATTATCCTGATTCCTCTTGGAGCCTCTCATCCTCTCTTCCTCTACCTGTATAATAGTCTCAAGATAGGTCGCCACCTCCACAAGGCGCCCATAGTCTGTAATCATGGATCTGGCTATTCTGAACATTAGCCCGGTCCTCAACCGCTTCTCAAACTTCAGACAACGGCGTTCCTCAATCACTACAAGCTCAGAAGCAATCCTAGAGAGGCTAGTGAATGTGGCCTCAAACTTAGCCACTGGTGTGTTCAACTGCACCAGCTTGGAAAACTAGTCTCTCAACTTCTCTCTTCAGGAAGCAAAAACTTGTCTGAAGGCATTGTGAATGCCTCCCATGTCACCCCAATGCGCCCACGCAGATATTTCCACCATCGACCCGCATCCTCCTTCGGTTGGAAAGACGCCAAGGTCACCTTCAATCGGTCGCCTTGATGCCAAGCATTTTGAACGTCTTCACTATTTGCTCTAGCCACTCATCTGCCTTCAGTGGCTCTTTAGGATCATCCAAAAACTCATCCGGACTTGACTGGAAAAACTCTCTCTTCAAAAAAGATAGCCCTGCTTTAGCTACTTGGGCCTGGACTTGATTCTCAGCCTTAAGAATGTCCATGGAATCCCACAATGCTCTGGCCATTTTGCGGGCTAAGGCGCCTATGGCTTGTTGACCAACTGGTTCAACCACATTGGCTTGGCCAACCCCTTCTTCCTGTGCCGGAATTTCATCCGATATAGGCACCTCATGCCTCCTACGCCTACCACCACGACCATGTCCTGACATCCTAATAAAGGTAACATAAGAGATTGGCACATTCACAAATATGCTGAAGTTAAATCACTCGTGTCCTAATACGTTGGATAGCAATAATTCACTCCATCTAAGCACGTAGTCACATAAACACATACGAATTTCATTTCCGGATAGTGTCCGTCCTGCGGAGTTGCCAGAGTTCCAATTAGAAATGGCAGTGATCAGATGCCTTTCCAATAGGACTCCTAGAAACCCGTAGACTCGATCAACATCCTAAAAATTAAATCTCATACCCATATAATCACATAAGCTTACAATAAATACTAATGCCTCAGCTAAGCAAGACAAACCCATTGTGATAATAACCACTTCCCACATATCTAAAGTATTTATACCCGGTACGCTCTAATACCAAGCTGTAATGCCCCTAAAATTATGCAATAAATACAACTCATAAGCGGAAGAATAACAGAAATAAGATACATTCATTCATAAGTGTTCAGAGTTCGTTTATAAAGGTTAACACATACAATATACATTCACCAATATTCATCCTGAATCTATAACATGTGTTATAATGTTGAGCGAAATAAAACTAAACATATAGTTAGATGCCCTATAGGCTTACATATTTCCAAGTCATTGCTTGGTTACCCAAAAGTGAGCCTAGCTCAATACAATTAAAGCCCTTGGCTATACAAAAGAATAAAAACAAAATAAAGAAGCTCCTGCTTCCCAAAAGTCCCTCTAAGCTATTGCCTTGGCAGATGCATGTCACCAACACTTGAAAATGGTTTTTCCCAAATAGGGTGAGCTAAAGCCTAGTAGGAATAATCTAACATAATATATAAGGTTTAACAAAGATATAAGTACAATGTGCATATACAATGCATGTGACAAAACATTCACATTTTTAATAATCATAACGTACCATGTTCATGTCTTATTCCATTTTCCTTCAATAAATTTCAATCCATGAGCCAATTTCATTATCTTTCAACAACCCAACTGAGACTACAACTCGGGTTATTTAATCAACACAATTACCACACAAACACTTCAATTTTTTCATTTTGAAAATTTCCCCTGGATCGTCACCCATGTATACAAAAGATTTCAGGACTTTCACCCTAGATATTCCGGCCAACTTAATTTTCAATGGAGGCCATCCCCCATCTCCTCTTAAACAATGGAGTACATCCTCTTTCTCCTCTCAAACATCATACATATACAATGTATTTAAACATAGTCATATTCAATGACAATCAACAATATATTAGTTTCAATTTACCCAATCCTCATGCAATTTCTACAACAATCATATATATCCTCTACCAATAGCCTAATACAGTTATTTCTAAACAGATATTCAATCTCAAGACAGATAATTTATCCAAAATTTCCAAAGATCAGAGGTATTACATACTCAACTCCACTGTTTATTTCAATATTCGCCCAATTTCATGTTTACAACACAAATTTCATTTATTTATACAAAATGAATATTATAATCATTTTAGGGCAAACTTTCATTTTTTTTTTTCCAAATATTTACCTAAATACCAAAATCAACAATTTTGACCTAATACAACCTCATTTTCAAACTCCATAACCATTTATTTTCCATTCACCAAAAACCCCACTTTTTTTATTTCACACCCAAACCCTAAGTTTGTTCAAACTACCCCCAAATTCTACCATTGTTACATAACAACAAATAATTAAGCCAAAAATCATATCAAAGTGTAGAAAATCCCTACCTCAAAGTTTAGAAGACCAAAGCAACAAAGAAGAAGCTTCAAAGACGTCAAAACCGATTTCAACTCGGATCAAAATGGAGCTCTTAAGGTGCTCTAACTTTTTCTCAAAGGCACTAAGGTAAAGATCCCAATGGATCTAGGTGAAATAGTAGAGAGAAGATGAGTTTTAGAGAGAGAAACTCAAGATCTAAGTTTTTGGAAAGTTTTAGAGAGCGAGAGAGAGAGAGAGAGAGAGAGAGAAATGAATGAAAAAGTGATGAAAAAGGTCATCCTCGCGATCTGTTATACATGTAGTCTGTTCGACCGTAAAAAGTGACGCTCGAACGTAGAATACATACTTCCAGAAGTTTTACAGACGAAAGACATTGCTCGAGCTCAAGATTAGACCCGCTCAAGCTTATGAAACGCCGCTCGAGCATAAAACACACTCTTCCAGTATTTGCAGGTTTGCAAAAATACTGAGAGTTTGCAAATCCCACTCGCACGCAAGAATGGCCGCTCGAGTGGAAAAGTAAAATATACGAAGCTCGGCAAAGAAATAATAATGGCCACTCGAGCAGAGGAGAAAAAATGTAGGCAACAAAGGTTTGGAAAAATAACTAACCAACTTGTTCCAAACGCACAACTATAATCCAAATGGCCAATCCAAGGACCAACAAGGAGAATAAGAAATGAACAACAACATGGAACCATAAAACCCGAGTCCAGAACATAACAAATTGTCGAGTCAAAACCGGAGTTGCTATAGAAGAGAGATTGTAGACTAATTTTCTCTTTTTTAAATTACAATAATTACAATGAATTTGAAAGAATAATTAATTATAGCACAAATCACAATTATTTGTAAACTCTCAATTTAATTTTATTTTATTTTATTTTTGATTACATTATATCTCAAATACAATGAAGTTGAAAGCCAAGGAAATAAACCCACACGCAAATGAGGAGAGTTGAATGCTTAATTGCCTAATATTGTGCAAGAGTTTTAGCGAACAGGTTAACCCCATTAGTTAACACCTCGTTTGGATTTGAATTTTTTAGTAATTTTTTGAGTTTTTAATTTTTTTTAACCAAAAAAAAAAAGTTTAGGTATTTGTAAATGATTTTTATAGTTGTATCCAAAAAAATGTAATTTGACTTTTTTAATAGTTATTATTATTTTTAAAATTTTTGACTTTTAAGAAACTTTTAGACCCTTTTTAATAATTTTTTATTTTTATTTACTTTTTAAGCCATAAAACCAATGTTACCAAACCATCCAATATCTCATGATTTAATTTATAAAGAATACACATAGAGCCAACATTATTACTTACTCTTGATCATATCCTATCATGTCATTCTTTTGAGAAGTTGTTTCTTTAATTGAATTTTAAGATTGTGCTTAGATATGAATTTGTGAAGAAAAAATGAAAAAAGTGGGGGGAAAAAAAAAAGAAGCTAATTTAATATCAATTTTCTCTTCAATTTTTTTTTTCTAATTTATTTTAAGTTATTTATATCTCATAAACTATAAACAGAAAATACACTAAATACTTTAATACAAATTTTAAAAAATAAAAAAATTATAAACAACTTTAATAAATTGCATTCATGAAGAATATCCAACCTTTGGCAGCATTACATAAATAATTGTTTCAATGATAAATACTACTCATAAGAGCTTTCGCTTTTAAAACTTTTGCATGGGATTGCTTTTAAAGCTTTTGCACGGGATATTTGGCTAACAAAGCACACAACCACTATATTCCTCCTCAAACTTTTTTAACAAAAAAATAATTAAAGAAATAAATAAAAGAAATCCACTCACCTTTTCTTGGAAAGCATAGTCTCACAATGAAGGAAAACACATCAGTGATAGCTTTCTTATGGGACTGTCATGTAATGTATATGTTTTTTTTTTTAATTTTCTAATAATAACTTAAAAAAAAAAACTATTATTTTATATTGTTTTTGTTTTTTGTGTGAGAGTACTTTTTGAAATTTCAAAAGACAAAATTTTGAAATTTTCTAAACAATGAGGGTGCGTTTGATTCAAGAGATTAGGGGACTAAACACTAGTTGGACTTGAATCTATTGGAGGAGGATATTTATCGTTTGGTGCAACTTTAGTCCGTCGAACATAGAGAAGGACTAAATAATCCCCCGCCCGGGGTGGGGGGGCGAGGTGTCATTATTTCCATGGGATTAGTATTCCATGGGAACTATGTGTAAAATGTCTATTTTATCTTCATGCTATTACTTAGTAAACAATTAAAAAATTGTAAAATAGTCTTTTGAACATTTATAAATTATAAATTTAATTTAATTAAAAATAATAAATAAAAAATTATGGCCTTAAAAATTAAATTTTTTTAGTGTTGTTAAATTAAATGATAAAAAATTTAAAATTTAAAAGATAAAATATTCATGAATTAAATTTTTTTATTGTTATTACATTTTTCCCTAGTTTTTTGAACATTTATAAATTATAAATTTAAAATTTAAAATTATATATTAAATAAAAAATAAAATTATAAATTATAAATTTAATTTAATTGAAAATAATAAATTAAAAATTATGGCCTTATAAATTAAAAAAATTTAGTGTTGTTAAATTAAAAATTAAAAATTATAGATTACAAATTATATATTAAATAAAAAATATAAATTACAAGGATAAAATAGTCTTTTGAACATTTATCATTATCCAGTCCATCCAATCAAACATTGGATTCAATAAAATAGTCTTTTCCAGACATCTAATCCCATAAGAAAATAAACATACAATATAAATCCAATCTAACCAAATAATCTGGGGGATTTTAGTCCCAAGATTCAAGTCTGATGGATTCTAATCTCCTTATTCAATCCGTCCAATCAAACACACCCTGAGTTGTTTTTGAATTTTTTTTTTTTTTTGGGTCTCAAAAATAGTTTTCAGAAACCGCTCGATGATTGGGCTCTTAAAAAATGGATTATTGTGATTTTTGAGCGAAAAATGATATGGACTTCAAATGAATTACCAAATATTCTATCAAATCTCTCACATGAATGTGGGTCCTACACAAATCATATATGTGTAAGTCTCACACTCATATAAAAAATTTAATAAAATATTTAACAATTCATTTAAAATCCCTAACCTAACTCTTTTTTAACCATTTAAGATGATGGAATGCTTTGTCAATAGAAGCGACAATGAGATGAAAGGAATGCATCAACTGTGACTACAAAAAGCGAAGGTCCATGGTCTTACTGAGTTACTTTTCCATGCTTCCATCTATGCATGAATAGTCCCTCTCTCCATTTTCTTCCCTCATGAAGAATAAAAAAAAAAAGCAAGTTTTTCGTGATAGATTTGGATGGCATGAATAGACGGGAAGAGTAAAGCAATTTTTTTTTTTTTTTTTTATCAGTAAAATGAAAGAGAGATATTAATGAAAGAGATAAATAAAAAAATACACGAGATGAACACTAAGAAAGAAACAAAAAGAAAGTCAATCCCAAATATAGAGTATCTCAATTAGATTGGCACTCTCAATTTAAGAAAGCAACAAATAAAAAGATGAGTTAGCATTAGCAAAGTACTAATTCCCATTATCGGACCCGAATTCCTTTAGACTTACACTTCCGGCGCACTGAATCAATGTGGAGTAAAGAGTGAAGCAATTGATGAAAACTCTTGCACAATTACCCAAGCCTGCGTAAGCACAATTCGCAACTTAAGGTTGTCATGTGGCATCCAGGACCATATGGATAGACAAAACAAAGGTAAAAAATGAATCCGATTGGAATTGTGTAAAAATTGGTGAGTTGATGGAAAATCTGATTTTGAGCATGATTCATGGACCTCTGTGAATTTTGGATAAATTTCTTTATTTGGGTGGTTACTTTTATGAATTTATTATTTTAAAAAAAATTTGAAATTTCAATTACCCACAACTAGGGGTCATCGATAAAACGGGCCGGGCTTATTATGTTCTACACATTTATTTTTTCTTTTTTAATAATTTATATGATCAAATTAATTAATACTATTAAAATAATCAAATTAAAGTATATTCACCAAATTAACAAATTATGACAATGACAATGTTATATGTAAAAAATTGAAAGTTAGGAAGACATCACTAGTCATTATCAAATTCAATTTTAACAAATTGTATTTTGTATATTTTTAAAAAAAAATACAATTTACAAGGATAATATGGGCTGTCAATTTTTTTATATATATTATAAATGGAACAATGTTGATTTTAATGGAATAAAATTGAATTTAATAGTGTTATTTTTTAGATAATATTAAAAAAATTTGGACGGGATAGTTTGAGTTGAGCTGATAGGATGATCATGTTGGATTTACCCATGCAGGCTTATACGGACTGGGTTCATGGGCAAGCTCAGGTTTCAAACATTTGTTCAAAATCTCAAATCATCTTCTATGATCGTAGGACCATAAACTCCAACCATCCAACATTTTATGTTAATAAAAATGCAGAAATAGAAAGAGGTGTACCAAAATTGGTAATTAATTATAAATCTCTTAATGATGCTTTGAAATGGATTAGGTATCCGATTCCGAATAAAAAAGATCTTTTAGACCGTTTACAAGATGCCATTATATTTTCTAAATTTAATTTGAAATCAAGATATTGGCAAGTCTAGATTGCCGAACAGGATAGATATAAAACTGCTTTTACAGTACCATTTGGGCATTTTGAATGGAATGTTATGCCGTTTGGTTTTAAAAAAATGCTCCTTCAGAATTTCAGCATATCATGAATGATATCTTTACCCTTTATATAGAATTTGTTATCTGTTACATAGACGATGTTCTTATTTCTTCATCTTCTATAGACCAGCATGTTAAACATCTTAATATTTTTAAGCATGTCATCATCAAAAATGGTTTGGTTATTTCTGCACCAAAAATGAAACTTTTCCAAACAACAGTATGATTCTTGGGTCATAATATTCATAATGGAAGTATTATACCTATTAACCGCAACATCAAGTTTGCATCTAAATTTCCTGATAAAATCAAAGATAAAACTCAATTACAGAGATTTCTTGGTAGTTTAAATTATATTCATGACTACTATTATTAGTTATCCTAGGATGCATCTATTCTTTATACCAGATTACAAAAAAAATCCTCATCCCTGATCTGTGGAACATACCCACGCCGTATAGAAAATTAAAGCCAAAGTCAAGCAACTTCATTTTTGGATCCTTATTTGCTAGTAAATGGGAATATGCAGCATGCCATTCATTTTAGGCTTCTCGGATTGGTACTGGTAAAACTTTTAACTGTAACCCAAATTTATCACACCAAATAAGGAACCAAGAAGGGACATCCTTTTTAAGGACATCGGGGCAAATACAGATAAACCAAGAATGGTTATTAATGGGATTCTGATAGTAAAAAGTGTGAGTAAAAGCATCGATATAGTCCCAATAACTATACCGGGTTTTCCTGTTACGAATGTCAAGTTAACGAGTAGTATGTGGATAAATGCCCCAGGTGGTAATGGGCATTATGTTTCTGATAGTAATTTTACTATACTCGATAGGACTGGCAGTTTTGGAAGGATCATGCAAAGTATGCTTGATCTCAGCAGCAGTAGTCTCAATAAGTATCTGTTCGTAAACATATCTGTACTGGTCAAAATGAGGAGGAAATTGTTGCGTGGTAAGATACCGACGCTTGATTTCCCATGGATTGGACATCCATTATTCATTGGCTGGTTCAATATAGAGGACTGCTTCCCCAGTAATACTGTTGGCAGTATATTGTTCTTCAGGCTTAAGGAGAACATCCTTAACCGTTTAGCTGGATTCAACTTTATTGTTAGAGGCTTGTAACCTTGGAAATTCGATTTGATATGTTGTTTGGTAAGGGTTAGAACCCCTCCCACGACCATGGCAACCCCGGCCTCTGCTGGTCATATGTTTCCTG
Organism: Camellia lanceoleosa; assembly: GCA_025200525.1. Lineage (NCBI taxonomy): Eukaryota > Viridiplantae > Streptophyta > Magnoliopsida > Ericales > Theaceae > Camellia > Camellia lanceoleosa. Next base: position 98,364,896 of record CM045766.1, read on the forward strand.
GACCCTGCAAGTATTCATGAGTTAGGAAATCTGGTAAAGAATTTTGTTCACCTTTGATATATTCAATATCAAAGTCAAATACTGATAAAATACTTTGCCAAGTGGCGAATATTTGTTTAGATGCTAAATTTAAAACATCTTTTTTAAAAATTTGTTTAGTAGCAGAACAATCAACTCTAATTAGGAAATGTTGATTAAGAAGATCATCCTAAAATTTTACCACACTTTTAACAATGGCTAAATATTCCTGTTTAATAGTTGGATAATTTAAGGCAGGTCCTGTCCAACTACCAGAATGAAATCGTAAAATTTCTTCTATTGAGGTATTAGGATTAAATTGTTTTAAAATCCCACCATAGCCTTGATTAGAGGCATCAGTTTCAATAATCTTCTTCCACATTGGATTAGGAAGATGAAGGCAAGGAAGTTGCTTGACTTTGGCCTTAATTTTCTGTATGCCATGGGTATGTTCCACAAACCAGAGAGGAGGATTTTTCTGTAATCTGGTATAAAGAATAGATGCATCCTGGGATAACTGATAATAGTAGTCACGAATATAATTTAAACTACTAAGAAATCTTTGTAATTGAGTTTTATCTTTGATTTCATTAGGAAATTTAGATGCAAGCTCGATACTACGATTCATAAATATAATACTTCCATTATGAATATTATGACCCAAGAATCATACTGTTGTCCAGAAAAGTTTCATTTTTGGTGCAGAAATAACCAAACCATTTTTGATAATGACATGCTTAAAAATATTAAGATGTTTAACATGCTGGTCTATAGAAGATGAAAAAATAAGAACATCGTCTATGTAACAGAAAGCAAATTCTGTATAAGGGGTAAAGATATCATTCATGATATGTTAAAATTCTGAAAGAGCATTTTTAACCAAATGGTATAACATTCCATTCAAAATGCCCAAATGATACTGTAAAAGCAGTTTTATATCTATCATGTTCGGAAATCTGGACTTGCCAATATCTTGATTTCAAATCAAATTTAGAAAATATAATGGCATCCTGTAAACGGTTTAAAAGATCTTTTTCATTCGGAATCAGATACCTAATCCATTTCAAAGCATCATTAAGAGGTTTATAATTAATTACCAATCTTGGCACACCTCTTTCTATTTCTACATTTTTATTAACATAAAATGTTGTACAACTCCAAGGTGAGTGGCTAATTCTGATTAATTTTTTTTGAACGAGAGAATTAATTTCTATTTTGCAAAGTTCAAGATAGTCTTTTTTCATTTGACTAGAGCGAGCTTTGGTTAGGATGAATTTCTCATCAAAATCAAGTTCATAAGGAAGAGAAACAATGTGTCTTTTTCTTTCCCAAAAAGTATTTGGAAGATCACTACAAATTTTTGTTTGAAATTCTTTTTCAATAAGCTTGATTTTATTCTGTAAACAAGGTTGTTGTAGTTGTTGTTCAGTTATAAGAAAATAAATTTTTGTTAGAAGAAAATTAATTTGTTTTTCTTTAAAATTGACTAAATCACAGATTTGATCTAATTCTTTTGTATAAGGTTCTGTTATAAATTCAAAAATAAGTGGTTGATTTCTGATAGTCATATGAATGCCTATAGAATCAATCTTAGTAATAGGCATTAAAAGGCATAAAAATGGTGTCCCCAATATGATGGTTGGAGACATATTTCTAATAAGGACAAAAGATGTAGATAAACAAATGCCCTGGTTACAGATAAGAGCTTCAAGTATTTTATACTTGATATGCATAGAATTACCACTAGCACTAGTAAGTGACTGGATAGTTTTCTGAAAATATCTGGTTAGAATTAATCTTTCCTATATACAATTCATGTCAGCACCACTATCAACAAGGGCAACTGCATCTTTAATAATAAAATCAGGTTGAATAACAAGAGTAATACGTGTTACCCCAAAAGCAACTTAAGAGGGGGGTTGAATTAGGTTTCTACAAATTAAAATTAATAATACTCCAATAAAATTAACTACTAGAACAATAAATTATTAACAAGCACAATGATGAACTTAGCAATAAATGATCAAGCAAAATAACAACATACAAGGTAAATCAAATGATTAACACATGAATATTAGATAACTATAACAGTAGTAGGAAAGTAAAGAGATTATGGAAGAGAAAACAAAAAGATTTATAGTGATTCGGCTTCAACCAAGCCTACATTCACTCTTCAAACTTCACTTGAGATTTTCCACTATCTTCTAGCTTCACAGGGGTGCTAGCAACCTCTTTACAAATGGAGCAATCATCCACGGATTTTACATAGACTTCACAAGCCCAAACCCTTGCAAATCTTAGGTGATTCACAATCATTCTCAAGATTTCAAGAACACGGTGTTTGCAACACTTTTACAAGATAAAATGGTATTTTTGCTTTTAAAGAAAGCTTAAAATAAATATCTCTAAAAAATAGATATATAAAATGAAGCTTTGATTTTTTTCTATAAATCTCACACAGAAAAGATGAGCTTAATGCTATAAGGCTCAGTGTATAATTTCTGAAAGAGAATGTAAACAAAAATTGAAGAACACTTCTCAGAGAATTTTTTAAAGAATGGATGTGAGTGATTATAGATCAAAGAATATTTTCTGGTTTTTCTTGTCACTTGTTTACATTAGAGGCTTTGGTATATATAATGAAACTTATAGCCGTTGTATTCATTTGAATTTATAGCCGTTTATAGCCGTTGTACTCCATCATTACTAATTTGAATATATTTCACTCCATCATTACTAATTTGAATATCTTCCACTTGAACCTTTTGAACTGCTGTTATGCTGGGCTATTTGAATCTCTGTTTCGGGCTATTTAAACTCCTGATTTATTCAAATATTAAATACATTCTAACAACATTTAGGATAAAGGTTTAGGTGAAAAATAATGGGGCAAAATAAATTTTGATTCTATTTTTCTCTTTCAAAATAAATGTTGATTCTATTTTTCTCTTTCAAATAAATCATCAAAATAAATTTTGATTCAATTTTTCTCTTCCAAATAAATTAAAAATATAATTAAATAAATCATCAAAATAAACAAGTCTAACAATACGAATATATCATTTCTGAAATGTAACCTGATTAAAAAGCATTAAATACTGGTTATCTTTCTTTTCAGAAGTTTCTGGAGCACTATCTTTTGCTTTTTGTTTGGCAGTTTTAAGCTGATGTATATTGGCTTGTATGGAAAGGTTGGCATTTTGAAGTTGCCGGATTTCTATTTTTAAGACATTAATTTCCATTTTTAAGTCTTGAATGGTTACTGGTTTTTCAATAACAAAGGAGGACTGTATTCTAGGCAAAATATCCTTCATGTTGTAAGTTTAAAGAGGAATTAAAGGTGGTTCAGTAGCAACTTTCTGTTGTTGATAACAAATTTCTAAAAATTTTAACTTCATTTATGGATCCATAATTTGGTCAGCAAGTTGTAGCATGGATTTCTGATCATTAGTTAAAACATGAATACTAGGACCTCCAAGGTCCAAACCATTCATTTCAACTATAGATTTCCAATATTTGATTTCAGAAATTTGATTCAGATTTGTAGAACAAGAGCAATTAAGTTCTGGTGTTTCTGACTCATCACTAGAGGTAGATAGAGAGTATAGCCCATCGAACTCAGAACTAGTGTCTGTTTCTTCTTCAGAGAGAGTTTGTAATAGCTATTAAGCTATGAGAGGATCTAAAGACATTTCATTAATTTTTTTGTTTTAGTTTAGACCGACACTTGTTAGCATAATGTCCCATTGTTCCACACTTATAACATTTAACATCTTTTTTAGAAGTCCCCTTTTTAGCTGTGGATTTTCTGGTTTGAGGAGAAAGCTTTTTTCTGGAAAGAGGTTGAAGGAACATTTTTGAATTTTTTATAATATTTACGATACTGTTTGGAACGTTTTTTATGATAAGACTTTCTGGTTTTCGAAGGATATTGGATTTTGGTGTCACAAGCAAATTGATCACAAAATTCACCTAGTTCTTTTTTCCCTAGAAGATTCTGTTTTTTCATTTGATTTTGTTTTTTTCAGAATTTCAACATATCATGAATGATATCTTTACCCCTTATACAGAATTTGCTATATGTTACATAGACTATGCTCTTATTTTTTTCATCTTCTATAGACCAGCATGTTAAAAATCTTAATATTTTTAAGCATGTCATTATCAAAAATGGTTTGGTTATTTCTGCACCAAAAATGAAACTTTTCCAGACAATAACAGTACGATTCTTGGGTCATAATATTCATAATGGAAGTATTATACCTATTAACTGCAGTATCAAGTTTGCATCTAAATTTCCTGATAAAATCAAAGATAAAACTCAATTACAGAGATTCTTGGTGGTTTAAATTATATTCGTGACTACTATTATCAGTTATCCCAGGATGCATGTATTCTTTATACCAGATTACAGAAAAATCCTCTTCCCTGGTCTGTGGAACATACCAACGCCGTACAGAAAATTAAGCCCAAAGTCAAGCAAATTCCTTGCCTTCATCTTCCTAATCCAATGTGGAAGAAGATTGTTGAAACTGATGCCTATAATCAGGGCTATGGTGAGATTTTAAAACAATCTAATCCTAATACCTCAACAGAAAAACTTTTACGATTTCATTTTGGTAGTTGGACAGGACTTGCCTTAAATTATCCAACTATTAAACAGAAATATTTGGCCATTATTAAATGTGTGCTAAAATTTCAGGATGATCTTCTTAATCAACATTTCCTAATTAGAGTTGATTGTTCTGCTATTAAACAGATTTTTAAAAAAGATGTTTTAAATTTAGCATCTAAACAGATATTCGCCACTTGGCAAAGTATTTTATCAGTATTTGACTTTGATATTGAATATATCAAAGGTGAACAGAATTCTTTACCAGATTTCCTAACCCGTGAATACTTGCAGCACCCAGGAAACATATGACTAGCAAAGGTCGGGGCCGTGGCAGGGGTTCTAAACCTTATCAAACAGCATATCAAACCAAATTTCCAAGGTTACAAGCCTCTACCAGTAAAGCTGAATCTAACCAAACGGTTAAGGATGTTCTTCTTAAGCCTGAAAAACGGTATACCGCTAACAGTATTACTGAGGAAGCAGTCCTTTATATTGAACCAGCCAATGAATAATGGATGTCCAATCCACGGGAAATCAAGCATCGGTATCTTACCACGCAACAATTTCCTCCTCATTTTGACTAGTACAAATATGTTTACGATCAGATACTTATTGAGACTGTTGCTGCTGAGATCAAGCATACTTTGCATGATCCCTCCAAAACTGCCAGTCCTACCCAGTATAGTAAAATTATTATCAGATACATAATGCTCATTACCACCTAAGGCATCCATCCACATACTACTCGTCAACTTGACATTTGTAACAGGGAAACCCGGTACAGTTATTGGGACTATATCGATGCTTTTACTCCCACTTTTTACTACCAAAATCCCATTAATAACCATTCTTGGTTTATCCCTTTTTACAGATCCAAACAAAATTACGGCAAAAATATCCTAATTTGTCAGAAACATAATTAATTATTAAAAGTATGGATTTCATGAAGGAACAATTTCTCCAAACTATTTCTAATGATGATACCTCCATGAAATCTGTTACCAATAGCCAAGATCATGAAGATCCTGACCAGGATGAAAATGAATTCGTTGTCTTAGCTGGAGAATCACAAGTACCAGAAGATGACGAACCCAATTTTGGTGATTTTTGGGATTTACTTACTAGTATGATTGTCGACAAAATAGACAAAGAAAAAGATAAAAAAAGGTAAAGGCAAAGCTTGATAGGCTTTGTCTCCCTCCACCAGAACCGTCAACATAAATAGCCAAAAACCAGTACATAAACTTTCCGAAAAGCAGATATTTTCTACCAACCAATCAGCTACCGACAGATTAAAGATAAGGATGCTAAATCACAATAATATCGACTCAGCTTAATGATAAGGACTCTAACCATTCAAGACACGCCACCAATCCACAAACCTTATCTTATCATTTTCTTTTCTGTATTATAAAAGGAAAGGACCTCACCCTTGTTGAGGCAGAGTTTTTTAGCAGCGTGTTTTAAGTTTTAAATTCCAGTTTTATTGTAAACTCTCTCTCTCTCTCCTCTTGCAAACATTTGTCCAATATATAAATTAAGTATTGAAGAATTAAGCTGCTTTGAAGACTGTGATTGTAAGTATTTCTTTCTTTAATGTATGCCCTCTGTTGATATTCTTGTAGACTTATTAAATGTTTTAGAATTTATAATACGAGCCACAATAATTATCTAACATTTCTACAAGATCCGTATCTTCAGCCTACCAATGGCTTCTCATCAAGGTTCCTCATGCGTCCATCCCTGCTCAACTGTCGATTGTCCAATGATGCCAAAATTCTTCTCTCATAATCATCCCTAAAAGCCTTTTTATTGTTCCAGAGTGACATAAATTTGTCGACCTAATCAGTATAAGATAGAGAGGATAAGTAAATAAGTTAACCAAAACATAAAATAGCAATCTCATATCTCTCTTATTGATAAAGGACAGTTAGGGTCCAACAAACCTCCGTATTGACAATTTCTTTAAGGGCTTCAATATCCTTCCTTGCAGCAAGTTCTTTGACCTTGGTCAAGAGTGTGTGATTTTGATAAAAGCAATCATTCTGAGAAACAGGAAGACATTAAGTAAAGATATGATCATTTATAATTTTTTTGAATTATAAATCATTTTACCAAAGCAAGCTTGAAATATAATACAAAAATGCTTCCCCATCTTGAATTGTCAAGAATCAAAGCAGAATGAAACAAACTGGGAACATGGAGGCAATATCATAAAAGAGAGAGAGTAATTAAATAACGATAACATGATACATATCAGTATTGGCGAAACGGTCATATATCAGTAAATAACGGCAGCATTGGAAGTACAAAATCCCAAAAACATATTGACCGATATAATACGTAAAGATCAATATTTAAAACCGTATCTTTAACATTCAAGTACCGCACAAAAAGATGAACCTTACTCTTTACAATGCAACCAACCAATGTAACAATGCAAGCTGTTACAGAATTTTATGAAAATCATAAAAGAATCTGTTTTTATATGTCAGTGGTCCTATTGTGCATGGAGTGATCCTACTGTGAAGAGCTTCTCTGTCAAAATGACTTCCATCAATGCAAACTCCGGTTCTACTCTTGCATTTTATTGTTTTGCTTGTTTAAATCAACTTATAAGCAAAATTTTAGTTCCCAATTCTTCTCTCCAAATATCAATGCAATATCTCATTAATTTTCAAATTGGGTGTTCTTCATGAATTCCTGAAAACAACAAATTAAAAATATATATGTTGTCTAATATTAGACAACATATATTAATGGCAATAAGAATGTAATAGATAAAGATTAACAATTCCTTGCAGTTGAATACAGAGAAACTTACAGCTATGGAGTCTTCAATGTCATAAGCATTGTAAAGAAGTCAATTACATTATTACAGTACAATTTTCTTCTTTATCTCCATTTCTACTATTTCTATATGATGAAGCAACAAATGGGTATACCTAGCAAAACTAATCTTAACCAGCAATAAGCCCCAAAACCAAAAGTATATACCCATTTGTTGGAGTGTATGGTGCTTCATAGCTAAGTAATCACTTATCCAACTGCTCTGGGATTTCATGGTCTTTAATCTTTATTACAATCCCTTCTCACATGCTTGTTTATCATATTTTTTAAGGTAATTTGTTAAACAAAATTAGGGAAGAGTTGACTCCAAGATGAGTACTTTCCACAAAGACTAAATTAAGCCACTAAACACCATAATAAGATACCATCCATCAGATTTTTTTTTTTCTCTTTTTTTTTTTTTCACTTGTTTTCTCAGTTTTCACACCTTTTTTTTTTTTAAACTTCTTATACTGGACGCCATACTAGGATACCACTCATCACTTGTTTTCTCACTAATTTTTATCACATTTTTTTCTTTTGTTTCCTCACTGCCAATTTGAACCTTCATTTTCCATGTCACTGGCAAAGATTAGTTCATCAGTTCTAAAGAACCTGATATACTCTTCAAATATTATGGCAAGGAGAAAAAATTATGAAAATAAAATAAAATAACATATAGGTTCTTTCCACCACGTGCTTGAGAAACTTAATAGTTAAAAAAAAAAAAAAAAATTAAAATAACTTCATTTTGTATCCAGGATTTATGGACTGCTAATAATCTTCAAAATCCAAGTAAGTCATTAAGTATATCCCCCTGCAAATTGCAAAATCTTACATGGGTCTGTGGTCATATGCATCAATTATACATAACGAATTGGACAAGAAGAAAAAAAATTATTCTACCAATTCAAGTCAAATTTAGTTAAATTACCCATAAGGAATTGAACCAGGAATGCATGCGAAGGATCAATAGTCCATAGGTACTGCATTTGCAATTGGTGTTAACATAACTTGACTAAATGGATGGTTAATATTTTTTCTTTTTTTGGATTTTTGGCATTCACTTAAGACAAAAAGACATTGATGATGATAAGGAAGTTACATAACAGCTCAGCATGGAGTTTTGTAATGGGAGGTAGGGCAACAACTCCCATTACAAAATGTCTTCAGTCACGCACCTAGGAGACTTGAAAAATAAATTCTCTTGATTTGTATCGAACATATTTATTAACATATACATGCAAATACCTATACATACATATACCAGTGGCCAAAAGAAACAAATAAATAAAATAAAAGGAGAACAGAGAAATAAGAACTTTCATATAGCTGACTAAGAATGCCTCAGCCGCAACATCAACACTTGCATTTGATAAACTACAATAGCTTATTTATTGTGAGGATGATTACTCAACCAAATGCAGATTTCCTAACACAAAAGTGCCCAAGGATCCTTGGTTATTTCAAAATTGTTGTCTAGGCATTGGTAAGAAACAAGCATCACTGAAGAGGTAACCTTATCCCTGACTATTTTGAAGAAACAATTAGGGCTGCAAAACAAACCAAGTACTCAAGCTTGACGCATGTTTGGCTCAAAAACTCATTCAAGATCAGCTCGTTATATAAGCAAGTAAACCAGGAACACATTTTAAAAATTGTTAAGTTTTTGAGGTAAGCTTGAACAACCTACTATTTGGCTCAATAAGCATATATGCACTATAAAAAATAATAAATAAATAACAAACTACTCCAGCTTAACTCATATTCGGCTTGATAAAAGCTTGTTTGAAATTGACTCGTTACATAAACAAGACACGCTTCTACATGTTTCGAAACTCATTAAGATTTCAAGCCAAGTTTGAGCAACTTACTACTTGACTCGTTTACAGCCCTAGAAACAATTTAACTATCCCCACTACCCCAACACTAAGGAAAATTAACAAACAGATATTCCACAAGATAGTGACACAAATTTAACAAAATCAATATTTGTAATAATATTAAACATTGACAAATAAACCATAAAGCAGTTCTAAGTCCAAACCAAAGAAACGACAAAAAGTTGTATTAGAAAATAAACCAACATACCCCGCATTAAGCTGTTGCTTCAAATCAGAAAAAGTTTTGTAAGCAGTTTTATATTTCTCTGCTGCAGCATCCAGCTCATCGGCTAGAGAATTAATTTCTTTTTCTAAGACCTCCTTGTCGTCACTAAGTTGCTTAAGCTTGGCCCTAACTACCTGCTGTTCCTTTCTAACTCCATCCAGATCAACTCCCATAAGCTACAATGCAGCCACTATCAGCAATAGCAGATATGCGAGTAAAGGGAGTAGGATGACATGAATAAAGAGAATCGTCTTACTTTAACCTGGTCCTGAATGACATCTTTTTCACCCATCGAGTCCTGAATCTTTGCCCTCATAGCAGCATTAGCAACTACTTTTTCCCTTGTCCCTTCAAACTGTTTAATTTCCTTAAGGATTTTCTTTTCCTCAGAAAGTGGAATACTTTCATGTTGAATACGGTATTCCAAGCTCTTGATCTGCATTTTACAATTACCAAGGAAGGATATAAAAGCAAATACAACGAAACACCACAGCTTTAAATATGTAATGGTAATTTTTCAGTTGAAAATTAGAAAAGAAAGGCAAGGAGTCCCTGCAGCACAAAACTTGCAAATGAGTTCAAACGGTCCAAAAAGCTAAATATTAGAAGCTTACAAGATAATTAAGCTCTTCCTCAGATGAACATATACCAACACCCTTCTCGCGATTGACACTGTTTGTGTTACGCAACCTGCCCAGTGCCTCACGCAGAGGTTCCATCTCTTTTCTTCCCACTCACGATATTCCAGTACTGCCTATTCTCATCATTCAGATGCCTCATTAGCTCAATCAACCGACTTTTCTCTGCCTACAGAAGACAGAAAATAAATGCAGTAAAGTCAAACATTTTATAGATATAAGAATGATTGTTGGCCAGGGCTTCATTCAATTAACTCACACGTTATTTTAATCAAATGTTGACTCCAAATTCTGATAAAGGAATATTAATTAATAAAATAATAGAACAAAACAATACTCAGACAACAGACATTGCATCACAAAAGCAACTTTAATGTTGGTATTTCAGAAAGAAAAATATTAGACTCAGAAGTCAAGTGATTAGACTGCCAATTAGCAAAGACCTAGCTGCAAGATCCAGGCCAACTAATTGAAGATAAATATTTGTTATAGTTTCCAATTAATCATATAGTAAGTTCATGGCTGTTTTAATTGTACAAATAAAAGATCAAACTTTTTAGTGAACAATGTTCAATTTTGTCATTTTTTATTTCTTAATAGCTAGTCATTCAAAATGGAATTGGAAAAGGCACTTGAGCTTCGAATGTGTTAACCATGCTTAACCTGTTTAAGTGCATATACATATGTGTGTGGGTGTGTAAGATTGTCCTATATTGATCTCCACTAGATGCATACATATATAGAATGAAAAGGAAAAGATACTATTCAAAAAAAATTGCATACAATTAACACACTCCAATAAACCATTCTATCATCTATCACCAGCTTGATTATTATGAGCTTCATTCAAGGATAACAATTGTAACAAAATTAGCTTAAAATAAAGTTCAGCATACCTTTTTAGCCCAGAATTTGTCACTAATCTGAAACTTTGCTTGATTCTTCTTTTGCTGGTCCTCATCGGCCAGCTCCACTTCAGCTTTCAGTTTTGGGTCCTCATATGTTCGATACTTGACCAAATAAAAAGAATGGATCTGCTTAGGTTCAGGCCATTCATCAACCACATCCTTTGGGAAGTCAGCCACAGGGATGTTGCTTCCTTCTCTATCAACCGGCTCATCCATGCCATGTGAACCAAATTTTATGGGTTCATTAAGCCCGGTTTCCTGATTCAATGTCCCATTTTCCTTCTCATGCAACAAAGAGCTCTTTTCTTCACTCCCAGATTCCACAGAAACTGGCACCAACTCAGATTTCACAACCTCCACGTCCATATTTTTCCACCAGAAGTTAACACACAATCACCCTTACAAGATCCCGATTCCTTAAAAAACATACAAATCAAGAAAACAAAGAAAAGAAAAACACATTCAATCAATCAAAAACAGGTTGAAAATCCACCAACAATTAAACAACTGTAAACTGTTGGGACCCATTTTTTCACTCGTACAAATGATCGAGCAGGATCTATGCCAATGGTCTTCAAACCAAATCAAGAAATATAACGGGCCAAGAAGCTCTAGATTTTTTTAATCTTTCATGTAATCACAGATCTTAGCTCAGAAAAACCCAACAGGTCGATCTACAAACCATTTACTAATACAAGATTCAAGATATCATTCAAAACTATGAAAGAAATAAAGAAAACACAAGCCAATTTAGACGAGATTGCACCATGATAAAACAAATACCAACAACCATTCAAAAAAATTCTAGAGTACATACACAAGTAGATAACGATTGATAGAGATATATAATTGCACATGCATTGCATATATCTGATAAACCGATTGACTAACAAAAATGATTAGCGATGTGAAAAATTGATCTACCACTATCCGAAGAAATTTGTAGTGATCTTCCAAATGGTTAGCAATTGTGCTTAGATATGAATTTGTGAAGAAAAAATGAAAAAAAGTGGAAAAAAAAAGGGAGATGCACCAATAAATCTCAAATCCCAATCTTTTGACCCATTTGGTCCTACTTTTTTTCTTGTAATCCAAATAGTCCCAATGTAGTGTTAATGACAACATTACCCATTTGTTTGACTCTGTTTACCAACGTCTAATAAGGGTAATTAAGGAATGGTCCAATGTGGATTTTACTGAAATGCCCAAACGTGTTAATTTGTTGATGTTTGTTCTCTCTCCAAGCATATCGGAAACGAAGAGACGTGGATGGAAGATTGCACAGTATCCCGATGTTAATGGCGTAATGTTTGGCCTTGCAGTTGAAGTTTCGCTAGTGGCAATGTGAAATCCTTGTGGATTGGGATAATAGAATAGAAAATTGCATTTTACTGGAAACCCTAACGAATACGAAACCACCCATCTCCCCTTCTGTTGATACATCGATACCAGCGAACTGGGTGACTGTGAAAGTGTTCTGCTTTGTAGCATCGTTTGTTAAACCATTCCGTAAACCGGTAGAAGTGACTGTGGTTGGCGATAATGTCTCCAGGCATGTTGGTCGTTGCTTTCGGTAGTGTGGGTGCGGTTAGGTTTTGCCGAAAACGTGATGTGTGTATTATCTGGTCGCATGTTTGATTATGTGGTAATGTTTGTTTGTTCAATGTGAAAGTAATGTTAATGTGATTTTGTGGTTGGTTTGTGCTGTAGTTTTGCAATTTTGTTGTTGGTGCATATGGCCCTGCATTTGTGGGGGTTATTTTGTATAGATTTGTGGGTTTTTTACATTGATCAAAGTAGTCGAATGTTTGGATGTGTGGTAATGTATATTTGTTCGAAGTGCAACTGATGTTAATGTAATTTTTGTAATTGGGTTTGTACTATATGTTTGCTATTTTGTTGGTGTTGCGTTGGCCCTGCATTTGTGGGGGTTTTTTTTTTATGGAATTGTGTGTATTTTGTATGAATTTGTGGGATTTTTACATTGATGAAGATTGACGCATGTTTCAGATGTGGGATCATTTTTTTGTGGGGGTTTTTGATTGGTGTGTGATTAGTAGTGATTTAATTGATGGAATGTGTTACACAACATTGAATTGGAAGTTAAGTAATCACGCATGTGTAAGTTCTTTTTAATGAAGGAACAGCATCTGGTTAGAGTTAAAGTCATTGTGCGTTGCAATTGTGGTTGGGTTTTGCATCAATTCGTGATTATGGTTCAATGTTTTTTATGTAATGTAGTGGAAAATATTGAACTTTCTTTGCTTGCACTAATAATACATTGGTTTTTGTGGTGTTCCATGTACCCCGACAAAGATTTTTGATATCCAGTGCGTTGTTCAAAAAAACGCTCCTGCGCCATGGTAATGGCATTTTTGTGTTTTACGTTCCTGATGTTCCATGGTGCTTGAGTGGATGAGTTAATTTGGTGTTTTGCTTGATGGTAGTGTTTATAGGTGGGGTTTAATTTGGTGGGGCATGCTTGACTAATGTTCAACTACTGTTGTAGTAATGTATTTCATGATTTACTTTGCTGTGCTAATTTACATGTAAACTATGTTGCAGGTAACAACAAAAATAGGAATGGGAAACTGAACACTGAGACGAGGTCACCGCAAACGTCGGCACGGCTGGCACCGAAAAAACAATCAAGGCTGTCATTCAAAAAGCAAAAAGGGCCCATTGACAAAGTTCGGAAAGCTAATGTTGATCCGTCGAAGTTATTGTACCGATCCAACATTTCTGGTCTAATTAGCACAGTGCTTGAATTAGAGTTACGTGATGGCCACATTAGACAGCTGCAAAAAACTCCATTCTCGGTTATGATAGATGCTATTCGTGTTCACGTGCTTGATCCGAAAGCATTCAAGAAGTGTGATGCAACGGTTTGTCGCATCATTCAATGTTACAACCCAAAGGACGAGAAGTTTCACATTGGAGGAGCTAAGTTGCCATTGAGGAATACTGATATCAGGTTAATATTTGGGGTACAGTGTGGGAAGGAGAAGTTGGATTTTGCACAAGGTGGCAAGGGGCCGTCTGATTTCATGCAGCGACGTTGTCCGAATGTTAGCCAGATATCTTCAAAAGTTATAAAAGATTTGCTGGGAGAAGCAATATGTGGTCATACAGAACAAGACGAAGAAGATGTGGCGAAGCTGCTGTGTCTCTATGTTTGTGCGAAGTTATTTTTCGCAACCACCGGGGAGCATATAGGTTGGGCATTTGTTCGTGTGATCGATAAGCTGGAGACGCTAAACAAGATGATCGGATCGCAACGATAAGGAACACGTTGATTGGATCTCTAAATGAGATGTACCACAGGCCGGAGAAAGTGACTGGTTGTGTCGTAGCATTGCTGGTATGTACAATATGAACGTCCCAAAACGCATACATGATTTAATTTAAAAAAAGTTCAAAGTCTGTTGAAGTCATGTGTATATTTGATCATGGTTTATTGTTTTGATTTCAGTTTCTAATTTGTGAACATTCAAACATCATCACCCCAAAGCGGCCTAACGTGACGCCAAGGTTTTGTCAGTGGAATGTTGCAGCTGCTGTGGCAAAACTGAAATTACTAAATTTCACGGAACAAGGTTGCGTTGAGGTGTGGAACTAAATTGTTTCCATTTTTTAAATTTGTTTACCCTAAGTGTACACTTAATTTTTTTTTTCCCCAATGTTCTGAATCCCCAAGTACAGTGCAGAAAAATTATTGGGACAATAAGCGAGTGTCATATTCTGAAACTGAATGCCGCAACAAATGAGTCGAACGACTGTGGTAAAAGTAAGATGGATGTGGATCCAGCTCAAGTGTGTGAGGGGAGTATGGCTGCTGTTGAGACCAATGATGTGGGCAGTGTCGAGGCTAGTTTCAATTGTTGGCAGGTGGATACACCAATTGCTGGTAACATCAAAATACAAGGTGGAGATGATGACAAGAATAAAAATACTGCTACACCAACCAGCAAGGTGAAACTGGGTGGGAAGATAGTGGCAAGTGGGGAAATGTGGCCAGTCTTGTTCCCAGATCTTCTAGAACTGTCCAGCACTCCGGACGGTGAAGCCGTGGGTGAAGAACAAGGGAGAATGAACAATGAGCTGAGATCTTGTAATGCTAAAATTGCTGAGTTGGATAGCGAAATCAAGAATAAAGACGCACGGGTGCGTGAACTGGAACAGCGTCTCGAAACGATGGAACAGCTGCTCGGGAGGCATGCTGGTAATATGTTTGTGGACTTAAATAGTGTTATTGTCGAAAAAGATTCTGAAATTGAACGACTCAGCAAGGTGGTAGATCGATTGGAGTCGAAAATAAGTAACTTGCAGGATAGTCTGGATGATTTTGAGGTGTACGAGGTCACGCAATGTGCTGCCAATGATGGATCAAATCAGCGAACACCAAGCAACAGTTTTTCAGGTAAAGTGAGTGGTTCTGGCCACGTCACGAGTGTTGAAAGTGCACAGCACTCTGCATCTCCTGTAGGCCAACCCAAACACGTTGACACCACCGAATTAGAGATTGTTGAGCACGAAGCTGGGATTGAAGATTTAACGATTGACTTCGCCCATGGGAACGTACATTCGACTGTGGATGGTAGCTGCAGTCCCCAAAATGAGCAGGTAGCAGATGGAAATGTAAATGTTAGAGCAGTTGTCGTTGGCATGGCTGGTTGTGAATACGCAAACGCTGCAATAAGTTCGGGCCAAAAATAACGTCGCTGGTAAAACGAGTGAAAACAAAACCAAGACGGGAATTTAGGTTGTCCGACTATGAATATCCGGCCATATTTGGGCGACAACAAACTACTGCGAATGTGAGATTAGGTAAATCATTTGAGCCCAGGGTGATTTACAGTGTTGAGGACGTCGTGGTGGAGCGAAAAACCTGGCATGGTTTTGGTATGAACAGAAAGCACACTATGTGGAACATGTTGAAGGATGAAGATAGGCAACTACTAGATAGAATGTACAGTTTGGAGGGGAACGGGTAAGTTATTTGTATTGAATGTTGTGCATTTTGACATGTATAAATGTAAAAGCTGTGATATGGTTGTTCTTAATTTTGGTTTATGATGTGTAGGTTGATAGTGTGGGATGGTGGACAGACCGGAATACAAGTGCATTTCACGGATATCAAAGACCTAGTGCAGCAAAACTCCATTCATGGGAATGTAAGCTCGTGTCGTATAATTACTACTTCATTGATTACATTATTTGCGTCTGGAAAAACCCAACGTGGACATGTGGACATTGTTTCATTCGTATTATGGTTGATGTGTATGTGACGAAATAATAGATGAAATAATTAAAACATCAGCACGAATATGTGAATGCATGTACTCTCACTTAATGGTGCAAAAATGGTAGTAGTACATACTGGAAATGCATTTAGAAAGGTGTTATTAAAAGTGCACTGTAATTATGATGGGTAACATATGGTGTAGGTAATTGATGCATACGCTGCTATGCTGATTGAAATGCGTAAGATAGTGTCTGGAAGAGCAGAATTTGTGGGCACAACATATGTTTACACTAGTGTGTGTTCGGTATGTACCACGACTAGCGTTCAGTTGAACGAATTCTGAAAGTCGTGTTTGTTGAAATAAAATCTGCCCAGCTTTGATGGCTTTGGGAAAATTGTGCAGGATATGATGCGGAACAGCAACGCAATGTCACGAACGAAGTACTTGAACGTACACATGAAGGCCGCGCAAGGTTGCAGATACACACTATTCCCAATCTACAATGCCAACCACTGGACAGTGATGGCACACGATTCAGAAAGTGGGAATTGGAAACATTACAACTCCATGAGGCCAAGACGTGGAGTGCGTGATGAGCATTACAATGAGGCTCTAAAAGTTGTAGGTACAGAAGTATACGTTATATGTTTATTAGTAAATTTGTAGTTTATTAGATTGAGTTCTGAATGGCAATGGTTGATGGATTATAATGTTTGTTGATTTAAATGTTACCCAGTACGTAAACTAACATGGTCCAAATCAACAGAAAGAATGGGTGGTCGAACACCACAACAAGTTTGTGAAACCAAGAGTTACAACTGAGGGCATCGGAGCAGATATTTTTCATGGGCCATTCGTATCTACTGTGGATTGTCCGCAACAAGATCCAGGGTCATAAGTAATTGTAATATTAGACTGAGTTCACTGTTTTGTTGATGTGTTGTGTAAGTGACACTGGTATCGGTTTTTATGAGTGCAAGTCGGATTGCGGAATTTTCACATGCTTCATTGTTAGGCAATTCATTCGTGGGGCAGAAGTCGATAGTACAATGGACGGACTGACACCAACTGGGCTACGAGCTGCGATGGTGGACATGTTCTTGAGTGATCCAGGCAGAGGACTGCGTAGTAGGACACTGTAAGGGGTATTCACATTGCTCATTCCAAAAGGTGGAAGGACATGGTTATGATGTATTTTTTTTGGCTTTTTACAAGCGTACATATATGTTTTGTTAATCCGCAGATGTAACTTTAGTAGGGGAATTTTAAATTGGTTAGTTGTCGTATGATAATTTATTATCATGGCAAAATGGTGCACCAACGGTTTCAGCATTGGTTGGAACTGTTTTTTTTTTTTTTTAGGACATAAATGTTGATATTATTTGGCAAGCAATAGAAAAAGCTTTTTGGATTCCATATTACCACGTTTGAACATTACGCACGAGAAAAGTATTTCTTACACAACTACTAATATGCCATTGTCATTTTCTTGTTGTATGGTAGAGATGTCATGGTAATGTCCTTAAAAATGTGCACTGTATGTTTAAAATTTTATGTGCTTAGGCATGACATTGTTTGATAATGCCTTATGATCCTTGGTGTATATGTGTGGTATGATGTATAGAGGAGGTTATATTATTGACAATCAGTTTGGAAACCCGTTTTGCCACTGTGGGAGTGAACATGATTTGATCCCAGCGTGTTTTATATGGCATGCAAGTAGAATAATTGGGCATTGCCATTTTAGATGTCATTGTACAGACAGCATTACATTGTTAACGTAAAAATTACGTTGCATTAACTTTGTTTGTGCATGGCATACACTGAATTCCAAATAAACACCCACACATTGCAGGGGGCTACGTTTTGACAGTGAGTTTGGGGAATCTGTTTTGCCACTATGGGAGTAAGCCTGGTCTGATCACTACATAACTTGACATGCGCAAATCGGCTACGTGGTTAATATGGCATCACAGTTGAATAATTGGCCATTGCCATTTTAAGTATCAGTGTACAGACAGCATTTCGTTGTGAACATCATATTAAATTGCTTAACATTTTTGGTAAAACATTGGGTTTGTAATGCATATTGTGTGTGACGTACACTGGATTGCAAACATGCAACATACACCCAAACATTAAAAAACAGTGGCCACGGTTGTTGGGTGTTACAGGTGCAGTGTTTTGGATTGTTCAACAGTGGCCACTGAAATTAAACTCATGTCAAAAAGAGAAGTGTATTACCACGAATTTGAATAAAACCATAACAAAAAGTAAATGAATGATTGTAAAACAATGTCCAAAACAGATTGGAAACACAGGAAAATGTAGTCCAACTAAACTCCAGTTTGTGGGAGGGGGGAAATTAAACCACATGGGAGACCGTCTGTAACGGCTCTTTGCATGTCTTCCTATTGTGAGTGCCCAATTTTCCATACGCCTGCAGCGTCAGACTACCTCGCCCTTAGATGGAATTCTCTTCCGTTTAGGCCTACCGGGAGGATGCTTGACTGTTGGCGGTGCTATCAAATAATCATTTGGGTTAAACGTCGGCCTCTCCACTGTTGGAATGGGGTATATAGTTCCGCTATAAGTAGCTCGAAAGGTGTCAATATAAATGCAGAGTCAATTGAATCATAAATGTTTCTCCCACTATTACGGAATGCAACAACAGCATGGGAACACGGGAACCCATTAATCTGCCACAGAAAACAAGAACATGCCTGCTTGACAACGTCAACCAACACCGACGGATGGGAGTGAACCTCATACACATCATCATTAGCTTGGCTCACACACCATGCCCTGCTGTCGTTGTACGCTGCAACCAATTTTTTCTCCATTTTAGGGGATATTATACCGCCCCATTTAGTGCATTTAACTCTGCGCTCCGACATCTACTCCATGATTTGACCCCTTATCGTATCAAACAATCTAGTAATAGGAAGATGACAGGCTTGTCCAACCCAATTATTGAAAGACTCGGCGGCGTTCGAGCACATCTCCCCGTACCGTCGGCCACTAAAAAATGACCAAACCAAACGTTCACGGGAGCATTAATTATCACAAAAACATATTACAAAGAAACATGCGGGCCTTAACAATACAACATAACCCATTAGGCGGACTGTGAGTGCTTGAAATACGCATTAGACCAGTGTTTTGGGTGTAAGTCTTTCAGAAAATCTTCAATCACAGCTGGGTTGGACTTCTTCAGTACCTCCAATTTCTCGTTGAAGCAAGTAGCAGTGTGCGTGTAGGCACATTCCCGCAACTTGCACATCAACCCAATTTTATGCGACGCATTTACATATCTCATTCGATCCCGCAAGTTCATTTGGAGATGCAACAAACAAAACGCATGATACGCAGAAGGGAAGATTAATGGTATGGAGTGTATTAATCCGACGTGACGATCAGATATGAAATTTAATAATGTCCGGCCGCCCCCAACAACTTCTTTCAAATTACGAAAAAACCATTCCTAGTTGGATGAATTTTCAGAATCAGCAATAGCAAAGGCTACCGAAAACAAACCTATAACCAAACATACAACATAAATAGTCTGCCGTAAGTGAAGCTGTAAAACTACCACACAAAATTAGTACGATGCATTTTTGAAAATGAAATCAAATTACCATGAACTTTGCAAATGAAAGCTAAATGAAAAACATTACCTTGATTGGCGTCTTTAGCAGTAGCCGCAAGCAAATTGCCTTTGAACCTACCTTTTAAAAACGTTCCATCCAGAAATAGCAGAGGCCGACAATGACTGAACCCATCTATACATGCGTGGAACAATATAAAATATCTAACAAACTTCCCGATTTTTTTATCAAAATCAAGGTCAATGTAACTGTTCGGGTTTTTCTGCATAACAACATCACTCTACCACCTGAGTTGATCGAAAGACGTAGCGTGATCCCCGTACACTTCGCCTCTCGCTTTTTCAACACCCAACCATGCCGCCCGATAACTAATGTCCAAACCATAATCATTTTTCAAGTCAAAAATTACGTCGATAGGGCGCGTCAATGGTTGATCGCGCACTCTATCTGCAACAACAGCAGACACCAACTCAGACCCTGTACGAGGGTTCCTACAAGTACGTACAACAGCCCCGCAAGTATGTACACTATCGAACCTCTTAATACATAACACCCCAGTTGACGATAACATCCTTGCATGAACTGACCACAAACATTCTGTTGACGCCGCAAACTTACACACTGCTGTAATTCGAACGGAATCATTTTTAATGTACTTGAATTGAAATCCACGCTCAACGGCATACTTACATAGAACTTCACAGAATTCAGATGCTCTACCATCAAACAATTGTCCCACATGGGTAATCCCATACGCCCATTGCGCCGACAAAAACGTCCTCGATCTATTCGGACAATATGTTGGTAGTAAGTCCATTTGGTCATCCACGCAAACATTCCGACTACCATCTCGGGGGATAACCCCATCCTCCATGGAATCCACCACACCACAACTACCCTCCACACCAACACTACTTTCCTGAATGAGGACCTCAATGTGACTTATTCCGAACGACTTAGCAAGGCACAACATGTTTTGAATATCATCATCACTATCCACCTTAAACTTCTTGTACCCGGGAACATCGAACACCAAACACACCACAACTGGTACCAATCCATCGAACTTCGCACAAATATTATCCACAATCTGAACGAATGATGAATCCTGATGCAACCGAATAAGAACATTGACTAAACCATACGAACACACCAACAATATCCCTCCGTCCATACCTGTGACACATTTGTTGAACCCATTATTATGGCAACATACCCGACAAAAAACATTAGAAAAACACTTTTGTTGTCCATAAAATTGCTGTAATTAATCAATGCCATCCTACTTATATATAGCAGACATTACCCACAAACACGGGGGGATGCAAAAATAAACTAAACAAACACACACTTGTTTTGAAAAATTTACCCACATCATTGTAAAACACAACGTGGTCACCATTTCCTGCCTCCAGAAAATGGTGAAAAACAATGTAAAAGAATGTTAAAGCTGGTAATCAATAATAAATGATGGAAAGCAATGTTAATGACTAAGAAGACAATGTTAATCAATTTAAAAACAGTAGAAAAAATGGCCATCAACAACATGTTATACATCGTTTTCGGACAGATTCAGAAATGGTGAAAAACAATTTTAATAACGAAAAATTCCCCACTGATAGATCACAGACAATGTTAATAACACAGCATTTTCACCGATTCCTACCTGGAAGACCAATTTTGAAAAACAATGTGAAAACAATGTTAAAAATGGCAATCAATACTGAATGATGAAAACAATGTTAATGAGTAAGAAAACGATGTTAATCAATAAAAAAAGAGGAGAAAAAATGGCCACCAATTAACATGGTATACATCGTCTTCCCGACAGAATCAGAAATGGTGAAGAACAATGTTAATAACAGAAAATTCGCCATTGATAGATCAGACACATCGAAGGAGGGGAAAACCAAAAAAAAACAAAACAAAAACACACTCGTTCTGAAAAACTTACCCACAACAGTGTAAACACAGCAATCCAACACCCTGCACTGTACAGTTACGGTGTGACAACAACGGTACCAACCGGAAAAATAAGCCCACCACCGGGAAAAATAGTGGTAACCGTTTCCTGCCTCCAAAAACCAATTGTGGGAAACAATTTCAATGAAGGATAACCATGGTAATCAATGATAAATATGAAAGCAATGTTAATCAATAAGCACACAATGTTAATCAATAAAGAACCAGTATATAAAATGGCCATCCACGAAAATGGTATACACCGTTTCCGGACATATTAAAAAAATGGTGAACAACAGTGTCAAATAACTAATGATACCCCACAAACCATTAACACCACCGACCCCAATACAAAACATAAACAAATGTTTAAAGGAGTAAACATACAGAGGGTACTGACTGGTAGAAATGGCACTCACCGACTCAGTTGAATGTTAAAACAATGAAAACGATGGTACTCAATCCTCAAAAATACGTAATGTTAAATCCCAGTTAAATGTTAAAGAAACAGACATGGAAAGGGTATAGAAGTCAAAACAAATAGAATCAAATCACATCCCCAAAAAATCTGTCAATATAATAGGACTAAATGTTGCATAAGAATATTTGTAGGACTAAATAGTTTAACTTTCTATCACATAGGATTTATTGGTAATTTTTTCAAAAAAAAAAAAAAAAAAAAGGAAGAAGCTAATTTAATATCAATTTTCTCTTCAATTTATCCCTTTTTTTTTTTTTTTTTTTTTCGTAATTTGCATACAACCATTTATTTTGATGAATGGCCCATATGTCATTTCTTATTTGGCCTATCCAAAAAGTTTCTGCTCTTCTTCAGCGTAATTTTTTTCAGATTAAAAGTTGATAATTAAAAAATTAAAAATATTCTTATCCTTACTTTTAATTAATTGCTTTTTTTTTTTCTAATTTATTTTAAATTATTTATACCTCATCAACTATAAACAAAAAATACACTAAATACTTTAATACAAATTTAAAAAAATAAAACATTATAAACAACTTTAATAAATGACAAATTAAACTAATAGTCTCTATAATTTGTGAGTCGTGTCACTTTGACCCTTGACTTTTCAATTGTGACTTGAATTTTTAATTTTGTTTCAAATAAGGATAATAGAAGATACCATTGATCAATTTCAAGGACAAAGCCATAAATTTGATAAAATATTAACTAATTTGACAAAAATAAATGTCAAAAAGATATTTTTGAATTTTTAAAAATTATTTCTACGTATTAAATATAAAATTATGTAAAATTGATAAATTTTTTACACATTTATTTATTTATTTATTTTATCAAATTAATTTTTATTATGTGTTTGGATGATGATTATACAATGGATGGTTGTTTTTATTTCATTAAATTAGTTTCTATTTTTTCAAAAGTCAAATATAGGTGAGAACTTTGATATCATTATTAAACCAATCCATTAAATCAAAAAATTCAAAACTAAAAACATTTCATATATTAAATATATCGATTAAATATTAAATTTCTAACAACCACCCATTACATGATCATCATCTAAACACATAATAATTAATTTGGTAAAATAAATAAATAAATGTGTAAAAGATTTATCAATTTTACATAATTTTATCTTTGGTGGGTATAAATAATTTTTAAAAATTAAAAAATATTTTTTTGACATTTAATTTTGTCAAATCGTTTATATTTTTATCAAATTGACAATTTTGCCCTTGAAATTGAGCAATGGTATATTCAATTGTCTTGATTTAGAACAAAATTTAAAATTCATGGTCAAATGTGTCACAATTAAAAAGTTAGAAATCAAAGTGACATAATTCTCAAACTATAAGGACTGTTAGTGTAATTCACCATTTAATAAATGAGATTTTTGATGAAAAGCCCCTTCTACGGGGTTTTTTTGTGTGAAGCCCACCGAATAAAATAATAGTTTTAAAAGTCCCTCAAATAAAAAAATATGATGAAAAGGCTGAAATGCCTTTCTATATAATTCAAAACCCTCGCTGAACCATTTCTTCTTTTCTATATCTACATTACTGGTATCCTCTCTCTTCCCTTTGTTTTCTCTCTTTTTAAACCCTAAACCCTTTTGATCTCTATCTTCGATTCATCTCATAAAATCAAAATCTTGAAATCATTCATTAAAATCCATCACCATCTCAAATTTGATGTCTATGAACTCATGTTTGAGATCAATAATTTCATATCTGAGATAAAATGACCTCATATATGTCAAAAAATAATAATTTGATATATTACAATAAAAAATCGAGAGTTTTTTGTTTGTTTGTTCATAGATCTAACGTAAAACTCGACTATAATTCATTTATCTAGTATGTACTCTGTTTTCGCAACAATAAAATTTTACTCTGGTTAATGAAAAATAAAATTTATTCTCTTATGCATAGACAAACATTCAACAATACAGTAAAAATTTACTTTAAGATTCAAAGTAAATTTTACTCTAAAATACAGTAAAATTTACTAGAAAACAAATCAAAAATTGCATAGACAAACATTCAACAACACAGTAAAATGTTACTTTCAATTCAGAATGAATTTTACTCTGAAATACAGTAAAATTTTATTCTGAAATAAAGTAAAATTTTACTTGAAAATTCAGAATAAATTTTACCAGAAAACAAATCAGAAACTACATAGACAAACATTCAACAATACAGTAAAATTTTACTTTCAATTCAGAGTAAATTTTACTCTGAAATACAGTAAAATTTTATTGTGAAATAAAGTAAAATTTTACTTGCATGTTAAGAAAACAGAACAGATAACACTAGAGTAAAATTTTACTCACATTCTGTCAAACAAAAACAGAGCACAAACCAGAGTAAAATTTTACTTTCATTATGTCAAACAAAAATAGAGCAAACACCTAATTGAACTTGGCAAATCAACAAAAATAAATCAAAAATAACAACAGATTTATACAGCTTTGCAAAATAATCTCTTATTTAATTGAGAGTGTTGATCTTGGATAGCGAGATCATATATTGCTGACCAAGGGTGAGATCGTCGGCAGTGAGATCTTCAGACTTTGAGATCATCTTCATAGATTTCGCAGATCATTTTCACTTAGCAGATCGTCTTTAAGATCGGCGTATGTATGAGCTGAGATTATTCAAATATATGATATATATATATATATGAGGGCAATATGGTCAAAAAAAATACAAATTATAAAATGTCCTTGTTGAGCTGGGCTTCTCTTATTCAGAAGCTTTTTAAAAGAGAATTCATTAAGTTGTCCTTTATCTTAAAAAAAGACCCAATAAAAAGAGTTTCACCAAAAAATCCCTTAATAAATGAGAAATATTAGAAATCATGAAGATTTTTTTTATGAAAATGATCATGAAAGATTTATGACCCTTAGCTTAACTTGATTAGCGTGTTGTGTTTTATTCTAAGTGTAATTCAAAGGTCACAAACTTTTCATGATCATTTTCATGAAAGACTTTTCATAATACCTAACATTACTGTTAATAAATTGCATTCATCAAGAATATCCTCCCTTTGGCAGCATTACATAAATAATTGTTTCAATGATAAATACTACCCATCAGAGCTTTCGCTTTTAAAACTTTTGCATGGGATTGCTCTTAAAGCTTTTGCACGGGATATTTGGCTAACAAAGCACACAACCACTATATTCCTCCTCAAACTTTTTTAACAAAAAAATAATTAAAGAAATAAATAAAAGAAATCCACTCACCTTCTTGGAAAGCATAGTCTCAAAATGAAGGAAAACACATCAGTGATAGCTTTCTTCCGGGACTTTCATGTAATGTATAGTTTTTTTTTTTTAATACTTATTTTCTAATAATAACTTCAAAAAAAGCTATTATTTTATATTGTTTTTGTTTTTTGTGTGAGAGTGCTTTTTGAAATTTCAAAAGACAAAATTTTGACATTTTCTAAACAATGAGGTGCGTTTAATTCAAGGGATTAGTGGACTAAGCACTATTTGGATTTGAATCCATTGGAGGGAGATACCCATTGTTTGGTGCAATTTTAGTCCGCCAAACATAGAGTCCGACCAGATTTCATATCCCTCATATGAGAGACTAAATAATCCTAGAGGGGTGTCATTATTTCCATGGAATTGGTATCTCATGGGACTAATGTATGAAATGTCCATTTTACCCTCATGTTATTACTTAGTAAACAATTAGAAAATGATAAAATAGTATTTTGAACATTTATAAATTATAAATTTAATTTAATTAAAAGTTAAAAATTAAAAATTATGGCCTTAAAAATTAATTTTTTTGAGTGTTGTTAAATTAAATGATAAAAAATTTAAAATATTTATGAATTAAATTTTTTTGTTGTTATTACATTTTTTCCTAATCTTTTGAACATTTATAAATTATAAATTTAAAATTTAAAATTATATATTAAATAAAAAAATTAAATTATAAATTATAAATTTAATTTAATTAAAAATTAAAAATTAAAAATTAAAAATTAAAAATTATGGCCTTAAAAATTAATTTTTTTTAGTGTTGTTAAATTAAATGATAAAAAATTTAAAATATTTATGAATTAAATTTTTTTTATTGTTATTACAATTTTTTCCTAATCTTTTGAACATTTATAAATTATAAATTATAAATTTAAAATTATATATTAAATAAATAAATTAAATTATAAATTATAAATTTAATTTAATTAAAAATAATAAATTAAAAATTATGGCCTTATAAATTAAAAAAATTTAGTGTTGTTAAATTATAGATTACAAATTTAAAATTAGATATTAAATTACAAATTACAAGGATAAAATAGTCTTTTTAACATTTATCCTTATCCAGTCTATCCAATCAAACATTGGATCAATAAAATAGTTATTTCTAGACATCTAATCCCATGAGAAAATAAACATAGGATACAAATCCAATCCAACCAAATAATCCAGAGGATTTTAGTCCCAAGATTCAAGTCCGATAAATTCGAGTCCTCTTATTCAATCCGCCCAATCAAACACACCTGTGTTGTTTTTGAATTTTATTGTGTTTGGTTTGAGTTTTCTGGATTAAGTTTTTTGAAAATTGAGTTTTTTAAGTTTCGTATTTTTTTTGTTTTTAGTGAATATTTTTAAAATTTTAAACATTTTTTATTTTTTTAGATGTATCTAACAAGTAAAAAAATTTTGAAAAAATATTTTTAAAAATTAATAAATACATAAACATACAAAAAATGTACTGAATTCTTGTATTTTTTTTTTGTATTTTTGGTATTTAGTGAATTTTTTTAAAAAAAATTTACTTTTTAAGTGTATTTATGTTAAGTGTGTCTAAAAAGTAAAAAAAAAATTACTGAAAATATTTAAAAAATTCAGTAAAAACAAAAAAATACAAAAAATAAGAAAGTAGAATTTTCTAAAAAGTGTTTTTTGAAAAATAAAACCGAACAATTATTCTCTTTTTTTTTTTGTCTCAAAAACAGTTTTCAGAAACCGCTCGATGATTGGGCTCCTAAAAAAAATGGACTACATAAATGTTACGGACTCCAAATAAATTACCAAATATTTTATCAAATCTCTCACATAAATGTAGGATCTACATAAATCACATGTGTGTGAGTCCCATACCCGTATGAAAAATTTGATAAAATATTTAATAATTCATTTAGAATCCCTAACGTAACTCATTTTGAACCATTTTAGATGATGGAAAATGCTCAAGTCAATAGAAGCGACAATGAGATGAAAAGAATGCATCAACTGTTACTACAAAAAAGCAAAGGTCCATGGCCTTACCGAGTTACTTTTCCATGCTTCCATCTATTCATGAATCGTCCCTCCCTCCATTTTCTTCCCCTCATGAAGAATAAAAAAGGCAAGTTTTTCGTAATAGATTTGGAAGGCATGAATAGACGGGAAGAGTAAAGCAAAATTTTTTTTTTTTTGTATGAGATATTATTGAAAGAGAAAAGTAAAAAATACACGAGATGAACACTAATGCAGAAATAAAAAAAAATGTCAATCTCAAACATAGAGCATTCCAATTAGATTGGCACCCTCAACTTGAGAAAGCAACAAATAAAAAGATGAGTTAGCAAAGTACTAATTCCCATTATCGGACCCGAATTCCTTTAGACTTCTACTTCTGCCCTGAATCAATGTGAAATCTATACTATATATTAAGTAAAATGAGGTTTTTAATCCCAAGCCTTGTGGGAACTCCAATCTCTCAATCAAAATTTTCTGCTTTTTTGATTTTAAAAAAAAAAATCTTAGCATTTATTAACTTCTCTCAACTCTCAAGTCTTACCCTCATAATAACACTTTAATGCATTAAAAACAAGCATAAAAATTTTTTTTTGAAATCCAACACATGAATTCCTTGAAAAGTTCCAACACATATGATTATTATCCCTAATAATAACACTTTAATGCATTAAGAACAAGTATAAAAAAAATTTCTTGAAAAATCCAACACATATAATTATTATCAGAATATTGAACTTTAATATAATATAATAAAAAAAAGACATTTAATTCCTTGAAAAGTTCAACACATATGATTATTATCAAAATATTAAATTTTAATATAATATAAAAAAGGAAAAAAGAAGACATTTAAAAAATATATATATTTAAAAATTACAATTCACATATATAAATAATTATAAACATAATTCGTACATAGTACGAGTGATATGCTAGTAAAGAGTCAAGCAATTGATCAAAACTCTTGCACAATTACCCAAACCCGCATAAGCACAATTTGCAACTTCGGTTTTGATTGGGACCTCGAGGGGGAGTCTCCCGAATCCCCACAATTCCCACTTTTAGGAAAAAAAAAAAGAAAACAGTTTTTCAAAAAAAGAAATTAGGAGGATTAGGGGGAAGAAAATTAGGGGGACAAATCATTTTTGTTGCAACTTAAGGTAGTGATGTGGCATCCATGACCATATGGATAGACAAGACAAGGGTGAAAAATGAATCCGACCGGAATTGTGTAAAAATTGGTGTGTTGATGGAAAATCTGCTTTTAAGGATGATTCATGGACCTCGGTGAATTTTGGATGAATTTCATTGTTTGGGTGGTCAATTTTACGAATTTGTTATTTTTAAAAAAATTTGAAATTTCAATTATTCCTAGGTTGGAGTCATCAAATAGATGGGCCGTGCATATCTGGCCCGCAACTATTGTATTCATGTGCTATATATTAATGGATTTTTCGAGTTTTGACTAGTCAACAGGATGGTACACATAGAGCTTATTTTTAAAAATTAAAATCACGTTTCACCCGTAAGTTCAAATTTTACAGGCCAAAATCAAACTGAACCAGGCTACATATTGTTTATTAGAGTTATATTATTATATTCTACACATTTATTTTTTCTTTTTTAATAATTTATATGATCAAATTAATTAATACTATTAAAACAATCAAATTAAAATATAAATTCACTAAATTAACAAATTATGACAATGACAATGTTATATGTAAAACATTGAGAGTTAGGAAGATATTACCCATCATTGTCAAATTCAATTTTAACAAATTGTGTTTTGTGTATTTTTAAAAAAATACAATTTACAAAGATAATATGGGCTGTCAAATTTTTTTATATATATTATAAATGGAACAATATTGATTTTAATGGATTAAAATTGAATTTAATAGTGTTATTCTTTAGATAATATTAAAAAAAAAATTGGACGGAATAGTTTGAGTCGGGCTGATAGGATGGTCGGGTTGAAGTTACCCATGCAAGCTTATATGGACTGGGTTCATGGGCGAGCTCGGATTTCAAACATTTGTTTAAAATCCTAAATCATCTTCTATGAAATAGGACGGGCTAGGCAATCAAGCAAGCTGGGACAAGCTGGGACGGGCCATGAAATGGGTTGGACAGGTTGGGTAATACCAGTTTTTTTGCCCGCAAGCCATTTGATAACCCCTACTTCCAGCATAGACCTCGAAATCTAATTCCATAAAATCTACCAGTGAAAACATATGTTGGTAGTTTTTTTTATTTTATTGCAATATTTCTATTTTTGGTAATTTTTGTTATATTTTTTTATTTCTGTATTGCTCATTATAAAACTGTCAATTCTAGATGTTTTCCTACTAGGTTAGGTCTGCCTTTGCTTATAAATAATGGATGTAAGCCTTAGGCTCTTCAATTTTTTGAGAATTAATATATTTCAAGTTTTATACTGTTTTATTCCAGCCTTGGGTATTCTTTATGAATTAAACATTGTTGAATCTTTATTCTCAACATTTTTTTGTGAATTAACAGTCTAGAGATGAATGTTACTTCCGGTATTCTTGTTTAAATCAACAGATTTTAAGATTATTAGTATTTCGCGTTTCGCGTTTTATTAAGTTGTCTGTCCAAATCTAACCTGAATTAGGCCTAAATTAACCGAGTTGCCCATAAATTATTATTATTTTTCTTTCTAGCTAAGTTGATTAGTTTGTTAAGATTATAATCTATTAACATTTTTTCAGTAAAATCGTTAATAATATTAAAGTAAATAATTTATATGAGATGAGAGAGACCCAGAGGAGAAAGATTTAAATTAAAGAATTGATGTGCCATTGTTGTATTTTTTTGTCATTTCTGAGTGATAAAATAAAAGGTATCTATATATATTTTCTAATGCTATGTTGACTTACTTATGTATAAAAAATATATACATAGTAAATATAAAAATAAAAAATTATTATCATTCAACGGTTAATAATTTATATTTTTATATTTACAATTTGGATTGTTTGCCTTTGCCAAGTCCGCACCAAATTTAAAATATGTTGCTTAAGCCATAAAATTTTTTTGACTTGGGCTTGATTTACTGGGGTTGAAACCACCCAAGTTGCATTTTGAATTTAAAAAGAAATTTGCAAAAGTGCAAAAAAAAAAAAAAAAAAGAATCAATAGAAGTAGTTTTTTTTTTTTTCCCCTTCATAATTTTAAATTCAAACACAACCTAAAAGCTCTTACATTTGAGAGTTATATTTTTATGAAAAAATTTTATTGTTACAATAACAGTTAATTTAGATTTTAAATTTGTGGAGAGAAAAATATATTTCTTAAAAGTTTTTTTTTTCCCATAAAAAATTAAATCTATTCTCATTTAAAAGAATTAATGTGATAATCTGTATTATTTTCCCTCCAAAAAATATGGAATGTTGTTAGATTTTACTTATTTAATCATAAGTGGTTAGTTGTTCATGAACACATACTCCCCCTTTTTCTTCTTATTTATTTATTTTATAACAATAAAGTTTGGCATCTTTAAAAAAAGTCAAAAAGTCACAATCTTATTTAAATCACATCATCTTATTTAAGTCACATCACATCTCTACCACATCACTTCAAACTCAACCCATATTTCATAAAAAGTCAAAAAGTACACTTATTTATAACATCCCAAACAAGCATATACATCAAATCAGACCAAAAAAATAAAAATAAATAATAGATAATTTTTCATTTTTCATTTTTTTTAAGAGAGTAAAATCAATAAATCATGTAAAATTTTATTCATAAATATCTTTTCTGTAACTGATTCTATATTTAGACCTCGTTTGGGAATATGTTTTTTTAGTAACTTTTTGACTTTTTGACTAAAATGTGATATAAAAAAAACTAGTATGTTTGAGATGACTTTTTAACTTTTTATAAAAAGATGTACAAAAAATAAAAGAAAAAAAAAATCTTTGACTTTTTTACATGTATTGTTGACTTTTTAATTTTTTTAATAATTTTTTGACTTTTTAACTAAAATGGACACTTGTGAAACGATGCTTTAGATTTTGTGTTCCTCACATTTTTCTTACTATACTTGACGGACACTTTTATGTCATGAATTTACAAAAGTCCCACAAATTTTTGTTTGAGCCATGTTGAGTCAGCTTGAAGACTCAGCCTGTTTGTAACTTGGGCTTTGTTTTAAGCCCACAAACCTTAACCCAAAAGAACAAGCCCTGTTTCCCCCGGCACTCGCCCAAGCTCTCTCCCAAACATGTGATGTTACACAACACCATGGGCTTGGGCTGAGCTTGATCCATAATCTCTAGAAGGGGCATTGGTGTTTCTCCAAAGTTAGGTTTAATTTTTCAAAAATTATTTTTAGACGGTTTTCGTTTATCTTTATTTTTTTTTAATTTTAGTCATTTAAATTTTTTTTAGAGTTACAACAAGATTAGATGCGTCCAAAATGTTTTAAAAAAATTAACTAAAATATGAAATAATTCACTAAAAACAAACAAAATCCCGAAAAAAATACACACTGATTTTTGTTCAATTTTTTGTTTGCTTTTAGTGAATTTTTTTTTATATTGTAGTTAATTTATTTTACCGTTTAGATCCATTTAGATGAGGTGCATTTATAAAATACAAAAAATTGACTAAAACATAAAAACAAATTCAATAATAAACAAAAATCCATCTAAAACCAATTTCTGAAAAATAAAACTAAACATTATGGCTCTATTTGATTTGACATAAAATATCGTACACCTAAAAATCTCGTTCATATAAATTGATTTTCCACATAATTTTCTTTATTTATATTTTCTGGTGATTAGTTGATACTTTGAAACAAAACATTTTTATTTAAAAAATTAATGTGATGAAAAGGCACGAAATTTTTAATGGCTAGTTATTTTGAAAACTATGATGACAAATACTTTTTTTAAAAAAATATTTTACTTACTTTTTATTCAATCAAATAACAGAAAACAAACAGAGCTTAGAAATTTCAAAAAACTGAAAACACAAATGAAAATTTGTTTGGTTTGCTGTTCTGAAAAACCATTTTTAGAAAACTGAATCAAAAAGAATTTTAGGCTCTGTTTGGTGGAGTTTTCAAAATCTAGTTCCACACTCACTTTTGAGTGTGGTGTTTGTTTAGGATTTTCAAATCATAATTCTACACTCATTTCTCAAAACTCAATTCAAAACATAATCATTACTTTTCAAAACTCATAACCAAACACATAATTCAAAACTCTTTTCAAAACTCCATTCAAATCAATATTTTAATTTTGTTAAGATTTTAAATATTTTAATATTTAAATATGTTATGATTTTTTTAATTTTTTTAATTTTTTGAATATTTTAAATATTTTAATTTTTAAATATTACGATTTTAATTTTTTAAATTTTAAAATATTTTATAAAAATAAATTTAAACTCTATTTTATAAAAATATTTTTAAATATTTTAATTTTTTTGTTATGTATTTAGTTATGATTTGAGTGTGGAGTTGTGAAAGTAATATGAAGTTTCGAGTTATGAGTTTTAAAAATAATTTTTTAATTGAGTTTTCTTTTATGTGTTTGGTTATGATTTGAGTGTAGAGTTATTTTTTAATTTAAAATATTAAAATTTTAAATTATTTTAATTTTTTGAATATTTATTTTAATTTTTTACTTATTAAATTTTTTAGATTATTTAAATTATTTAAATATTTATGATTTAAATTTTTTGAATATTTATTTTGAAAAAAAATTATTTCCTTTGTAGTATTTTCAATTAAAAAATTGATTAATGTTGTTTTTTGTTAATAATAAATTTTTTTAATTGAATTTTAAAAAGAGTTTGGTTATGAGTGTTGATTAAAATTTTCAATAATGTGAAAGTAATGTGTTTTGTTATGAGTTATAACAATTTGAATTAAATTTTGAAAACTCTTTTCAAAACTCATAACCAAACAAATTTTCTTACTTCACAAGTCAAATCAAACTTTCAAAACTCAATTCTACACTCAATTCAAAACTCAATTCCACACTCAATTCAACACTTCATTCAAAAATCATAACCAAACAAATTTTCTACACTCAAATCATAATTCTAAAATACACAAACTCAAAATACAACTCATATTCTCAAATCATAGTTACAAAGCTCTACCAAACAGAACCTTAGACTTTTCTATTTTCATTCTCTAGTTAAGTTAAGAGTAGTAAAATAAGAATTTGTTTGATATCTCGTGTATTTATTTGCATCACATTATATCATTTTTTTTAATAAAAAATCAAAAAATATATTTATTTCCGAATTCTCAAAATTATCATAATTTTCAAGAGAATGTTTACGACAATAGTTTTGTGAAAACTATGCATCCAGGGGCGACTCGATCTCCCATCAGCTTGCCCAACGTGTTTGAAAAAAAATAAATTTATGGTAAAATTTTTCCTTAATAACCAATGATCCCAACGAATTAAAAGTAACAACCCACACACTAAAGATCCACCCACTATTAGAAGCCAACTTACGTTTCTGTTTAGTTGAGTGATTTGATAAAAAATTTAAAAAAGAAAATAGAAAAAGTAGGTGAAATATGAATAAAATATACTTACATTTCACCTAGTTTCACACATTTTTTTCCTTTCGCTTTTCAAATTACTCCCTAAATCTCCCAACCAAACACAACATTAATGGATCAAATTTGATTTTTAAATGAATTATTTTTTAGTTTTATTTTTTTTATTTTTTTGGTTGATATTTTAATCAATTTTTTTATATTTTTAGATGCACCTAATCAATATGCATCTAAAAGGTCAAACAAAATGACTAAAAATATTTAAAAGATCACTAAAAATAAATAAAATTTCAAACAAAAATCTGGATGCATTTTTGTTCTGATTTTCGTTTATTTTTAGTGAATTTCTTTTCGTATTTTAGTTTTTTTTTTTTTTTTTTTTTTTTTTATAGATTCCTCTAATCTTGATATATCTAAAATGTTTTTAAAAAAAAAGAACTAAGATATGGAGAAAAAAAAAATAATAATAATAATCACTAAAGACAAACGAAAATTTATCTAAAAATAATTTATAAAAATTGTAATCAAACAAAGCGAAAGTCTAATTTACACGTTTCTGTGATGACCCTCAAACATTCATTACATTTTCTTCTCCCTTTTCTCTTTATCTAATAATTATTTTTTTGTTAAGACAATAGTGTGGGTGCTGATTTTCGACCACACTGCCAAATAGGAGCTCAGCAGGAGAGCACAAGCAGAATAGATCACGCCCGAACAACCTGTCACAGAAAGATAAGAATACCGACGGTGGTTCATCCATCCGAGAGCACTCTGACGATCAAGTCAGTACTCAGTTATCTCTTAAAAATAGCAAATAGTGCTTCACTCACTAGCTAGAATACCAAAAGCATACCTTTAGACCCACAAGGGTGCCTCACTTTTATAGCCAGCACTAACCTGATCCATATAGAAGCCTAGTCTCAATGGACTCTGGCTCAATGCTCATCTTGGACTCCCAGCCAGATAGAGATAAACTCCCTAAAATTTTTATCTTTATCCATGCTAAGGTCCTCCCCAGTTCTAGGACTCATGCCCCTTATCCGTTCATCTCAGATTCCGGTATCTCCGGAGATAATCTCGGCCTAGCCGAGATCACCTCGGCACCATGACCAAGACACATGGCACCTCAGCTGATACTTCGGCGTCACCTTGGCCACATGTCGTTATTCACAAAATATGTCCCCACAACTATCCCCTAGGCTCTATTACCTCGACATCCTAAAGTGATGGAACCTACATCATTTGTCCACATAGTACATCGGCTAAGACTTACTGCATCCTTCGAGATCATCACACATAGGCTCGACCTAACCAAGACTCTGCAGTCTACTTTATCAATGACCAAGAATCAAGAACCAAGTTCTTCAAGTTCTTTAACCGAGATCGTTCCTCTAACCGAGGTTTTCACTTCATTAAATCAAGAACCCCAAGAGTTCTATCTGCGCATGAGCTGTCACGCACGGTTTTCTCAATCGTTTTATCCACGCATCCTTCTCTCATTGATTCGTACCTGACACGCGCCATCAGGTCGCGTCGCTTCTGCGCACGCCGCCTGACAGACACATCATCCAAGGCATATCATTTATGCTTTGCCACATTTTCATGTTTTAACAAAACATCTCCCTCTCTCTCCATCTCTTCACTTCTACAAAAAAATAATCTCTCTCGTCTTGCGAATATTCTCTCTCTAAACTCTCATTCTCGAACCGCCACTATTCAAGCTTTCAAGCTCTGCAACTGCTTCAATCATCTCCTCTGGCGAGCATTTCGTCATCTGTTTGTGATCATTTACGTCATCCGACTCCAACACTCTTCATTCCGGCATTATTTTCTTCAGTAAACCACTGTTTTCCCCCTTTTTAATCTTTTGATTTATTTCAAAATCTACTGCAAGTTTATATGCTGTTTGCTGCCATTGTCAATCTGTTTTATGCTCTTGAATCTTTGCTTGTACTTTGAATTTCATCATTTTGGGTGTCAAATGTCCTTGTTTGGGACTTAGTCGTTCAATCTGCCACTGGGTATGCATACACAGTTTATGGCCCCTGTGCACACATACGCACTTGTTCATGTGTTTTGATGTTTTAACAGTTTATCACTATTCTTGACTTTTGCATAACTACACACACTTACACAATGTTCTTGAATCTTTGTTGGTTTTCTTAAGTCTAAATTATTGCTCTTTTCTATTTTTCTTGCTTATCTCCAAATCTTTCCCTTAATTTCTTGTTTCCATATAGATCTAGGCGTTGGGTTTTGATATAAATCACATACTTTAGGAAAAACTAAACCAAATCCTCTCTTAGATCCGAAAAAACCCTAAAAGCTTGTCAATTTAGGGTTTAGTCGAGGTATTCAAACCCACACCAACCATTTTTTCCCAAACCTTGCACTTTCTTCCTTTAGCCGACATTATGGGTATGTTCAGGTGGAGGGTAGATACCTTAGAGAAAATAGAGTATTTTCACCGAGAGTTCTCCATCACAGTCGATGTCCACCTCAGGTTGGCTGGAGAGGAGGACTCCATCATGCCTGATGGGGATTCTATACCTTTCCCAGTAGTTGCTTTCATAGAGTGTGGACTCAGGTTCCCTCTAAACATTCTTTTTCGAGAAATTCTTCATTATTACAAGCTCAACCCGATGCAACTGGCCATTAACTCCTATAGGGTTATCAACGGTATAATTACTTTAGCTAGCCGAGAAAATGATATGATAACACTAGTCGACATCCAATATTGTTACAACATGTATGGCCTGAAATCCAAAAAAGGCTACATCTATTACCTCAAGCCGAAATCCACAGCCTACAAATTCATAGCCAACCTCCCTGATTCCAACAAGGGTGTCGGAGATGATTACTTCATCATCTCATGCAACTGGGAATTTGCACCTGACGAAGACATTCATCTCTATCCTCTACGCTGATTGGTGTTTAAAAAGGATGAGGGTAAGAACCAAGTGTCAATTTTTCTATTTAAGACTAAACACTTTCTTCCTTCTATATGTTATAATGTATGATTTTTGTTCTTGCAGCTCTCCCCCAACCCTCAAAAGATTTTCGCCAATCTTTCTTTCCCAGTAAGGACCTGAGAAAGCTGCTGGGCTTGCCGGTTGATCAGCGCAAGGCCCCTCTGCTGCTCAACTACATTCTAACTTACAAATCCACACTACCCAACGTTCCCAAGAGGAGCAAGACTCCTCCTTCTACTACAACTCCAACAGTTGCTTCCTCACCAAGGCTAGACCAGGCCTCATCTTCTGATCTAACCGAGGTTGCATCAACGTCCGCTCCTCAATTAATTCCTCCA
Organism: Camellia lanceoleosa; assembly: GCA_025200525.1. NCBI lineage: Eukaryota > Viridiplantae > Streptophyta > Magnoliopsida > Ericales > Theaceae > Camellia > Camellia lanceoleosa. Next base: position 98,402,451 of record CM045766.1, read on the forward strand.
GCCCAACGCCAACGCCGACGTCGATGCTGAACTCCACTTTTTGCTCCTGCAGGCAGAACTCGTAGCCACAAATGTCAAAACACTGAGGCATCGGCTTACGATCCAACCAATCCACCTACTGCACTTCAAGTGATCCGCTTTGGCACCAAAATCACTGTAGTAGTCACTGCCGAAGAGTTGGGTCATAGCAAGGCCGTCGTTGAAGACCTTTTGGCTGACCTTCCTAGGGTCATAATAGTTCAATCCTCCCCCTCTCAATCCTAACCCAAGGCTAAGCCAAAGAGGGTAAAGAAAGCCAAAGCTAAGGCAACAGTGACTCAGATCAACTCTGAGGACACTGTTCTAATCTCGAAGTTAGCCGAGGCTGAAAAGAGTACTACCTCGGCCGACAAGAGGCCAGCCGAGGCTGAGGCATCTGACCCACCACAATCAAAAAAACCAAGGTCCAGCAGCTCCTTTGATCCTTCTGGTTTTCACGCGCAACGCTCCCTGGAATCTAACCGTCATAATTGGAGATCGACTTCTTCTTGTAGGGGACAGTGCTCTAGACAGTTTGGAGGTCAGTGCAGCTATTTCCACTGCCGTTCTACTCCGGGCCGACATCAACCGGATGGTTGAGCTTTCGGAGTATGAAAATTACGCAATGATGATGCAACATTGTGTCTTGGTAAGTCTTAATACTTGTAACTTTCTATCCAACTTCAACTCTGGTTTCCATACTTAACTAATTTCCTTTGCACTCTTGCAGGCTATCCAGCAGGGTCACTCTCTGGCAGTCAAGACTGATGTGTTCAAAAAAGAGCTTACCCAAAAGACCAAGGAGGCAGCCAAGCTACTGTCCTCTTTGAACAAAGCCAAGGCCCGTATCCGAGGCCTTCTTCACCAGGCCAAGGTTACTGAGCTGGCCCTAAAGAATGCCGAGGATAAGGCCGAGGCCGCGAAAAATGTTGCCGAGGTCACCAAGGCTGAAGTGAAAGAAACCCAAGAAAAAAAGGCCCAGGCCTAAACTGAGCTCTAAATGGCATTGTCTACAAAGGCAGCCGAAATCAAAGAGGCGGATGAGAAGGCCTACACCGAGAGGGCAGCTGACGTCCGTGAAGAGCCCAAAAAGCAAGTCAGACAGGCATGCAACAGGGGTTACACCCTTAGTTGGATGGCTACTCTGAATGAACTGGCTGTCCCCGAGGACTCACCTCTCCGAGATAAGAGTCGACTCGTTGTGCCATTTCTTCCTGCTCCAATCCAATCCGAAGATAAAGCTGAAGATGATGAAGAAGCTGAAGCCGACAAGTTTGGGAAGGCTAAAGCTGCTGAGGCCAAGTCCCCAACTCTGAATGAGCAAGCGGTTGACTTGACCCAGGATGACAAGGACGAGATTCCCAAGAACGCGCTTGATGCCGAGGTTGAAAGTGCCGAGAAGAGCCTTGACAGGACTCTCCAAGAGATCGAGGCCGAGAAGGCTACTGAGAAGCTTTCCCAGTTATCTGCTGAGGCTGACACACAGCCAATCGCCGATGCAAAGTAGTTTGTTTAACATCTTCATTTTGAGCTTTGTAATTTTTCTTTGTAACAGTCTTTTGCTTTTAGTTGGGGCGAAGTGTCATTTCTGTAATGGAACAATTAATTCTTTTGCAGGCCGAAGTACCTCTTTGCCTATGGATAAGTTTTTCTTTTGAATGCAAGTCCGATTTCTCCTTTCAAGTGTTGCATGTTTGTATGCTTTACTACATTCATTCATGCCTTTCATGCTTCCATACTTAGAATATTTTTGCATTCCTTCAAAGTATATCTTAGTTGTATAATGACTCCGAGATTAAATACCTCGGATATAAATCTTAAATGTTTTCCTTGGCTAACACCTAAAAATATCAAAATATTTTTACAAGTGTTATTCAGTATTACTTCCTTACTTTCTTATGCTATCTTTAATCAAGACTTCTTCCCTCTACTCTTTCCAAGCTTGGCAACCTGGTTAGACATATCGGTAATTATATATCTCGGATACTTTTTCCAATATAATCTCAGCTAACTTCAATTTGTAAATTTTCTTGAAATTTCGACAAGTGTTAAACTCATTCTGACTTTTAAATTTCGTCTATAAAATTTCAACAAGTCTTAAGCATTTCAAATTTTTATTCAGCATTCTCCAGCTCTCTACCCCCTAATATGAACCTAAGTTTCACTTATGTTCACAGTAAGCACGTATAATCTTTCGCCGAAGTCAGATTCAAACAAGGACTAACTGAGGTTCTCAACCTTGGTTCCTCTGCTAATCTAATTGAAATGCACTTAGTTTCTTTCCAAGTTTAATTCTGCCGACATAGCAAGTCTAATTTCAATTCAACTTAGTTCAACTCTATTATATGCAAGTATAATTCAACTCTACCATATAATAAGTCTAAGTTATTCGTCATGTTTCAATCAGAAACATCACTAACTTAGTTCAACTCTATTATATGCAAGTATAATTCGACTCTACCATATAATAAGTCTAAGTTATTCGTCATTGTTTCAATCAAAAATATTGCCAACTTAGTTTAACTCAATTATATGCAAGTATAATTTAACTCTGTCATATAATAAGTCTAAGTTATTCATCATGTTTCAATCAGAAATATCGCTAACTTAGTTCAACTCTATTATATGCAAGTATAATTCAACTCTGCCATACACTAAGTCTAAGTTATTCGTCATGTTTCAATCAAAAACATAGCCAAAGGACTGGTCAGTCCTATCACACAAATTTCAAATTCTAAAAAAAAAAATCAGGCTAAAAATTTTATTACTGCCTCGGCTAAGAAATTTATGACATAAATTTCGAAAAACAAAAAAGTCTAATGACAGAAAAACTTTAAGTTGCAAGTGTTTCGGGGTCTTGGCAACTCTTTACCTTCACTGTCCTGAAGCCAATATGCCCCATTACCGACGACCGAAATGATTCTATAAGACCCCTCCCAATTTGGGCCCAGTTTTTCCTCCCTAGGATCTTTTTTGTTGCCGACCACTTTCCTTAGCACTAGGTCTCCAACTTTGAATTCTCTTGGGTTGATCTTTTTATTATAAGCCTTAGCAAGTTGTTGCTGGTATGCCCCCAGTTGAATTGCTGCTCTCTTCCTTTTCTCCTCAAGTAGGTCTAGATCTCGGGCCAGGAATGCCTCGTTAGTTCCATTCTCTACTCATTGGGTTTTGATCCCTGGGATGCCGACTTCCAGTGGGATAACTGCTTTTGTGCCATAAGCCATAGCAAATGGGGATTCCCTAGTTAATCTTCTCGGCGTAGTCCGATATGCCCAGAGTACATTGGGCTACTCTTCCACCCATTTTCCCTTTGCTACTTCCAGCCTCTTCATGATCCCATCCAAGATAGTCTTGTTGGATACTTCTGTATGACCATTACTCTGAGGGAAACTTGGAGTAGAGTAATAATTCTTGATTTTATACTTTGTACAGAAGCTTTTGATTAGCTTACTATCAAACTGTATACCATTGTCTGCTATTATTGCCCTTGAGATCCTAAACCTGGTGATGATGTTCTTCCATATGAAATTCTTCACATCAGTGTCCCAAATCTTTACAAGGGGTTCAACTTCTACCCACTTTGTGAAATAGTCAGTTACTACCAGTAGGAACTTCCTTTGTCCAGTTGCTTAGGGTAGTTGTCCAACAAGATCCATATCCCACTGGGCAAATGGCCAAGGACTAGACACTGGGTTCAAATCTGCTGCTAGTTGATGTATCAAAGGCGCAAACCTTTGACACTTCTCATACTTTCTAACATAAGCTTTAGCATCCTTCTGCATGTAGGGCCATCAGTACCCCTAAGTAATGGCCCTATGAGCAAGTGAACTGTCCCCAGTGTGGCTTCCACATACTCCTTCATGTATTTCATACAAGAAGTCTTCAACTTGTGAGGGATGCACACATCTCAAAAGAGGACCAATAAAAAACCTTTTGTAGAGATGTCTTTCTGCTGTCAGACTAAACCTAGCCGACTTTAGTCTGGTCTTGTGTCCTTCTTTGCGATCATATGGCAGCTTCCCATCTCTAAGGAATATTACTATTACATCTATTCAACTTGGACCCATCTCCACACACATTGCTTCGTACTATGTGATCAGTGGTTCTATACTTGTGCCTGACAAATAGTCAACCATTATTTTCTTGACCTCTCCTGATTTCATTACACTAGCCAGGTTAGCCAAGACGTCGGCATGGTTGTTGTCATCTTAGCTAACTTGCTGTAGTCGACAGTTTTGAAATAAAGCTAATAGTCTAACAACCTCTTTAACATAGGCTATCATTCTTTCATCTCGGGCCACATACTCGCATGTTGCCTGGTTCACAATGAGCTGGGAGTCACAGAATACTACCACCTCGTTGGCTTCCATTGCTGCTGCAAACTTCAATCCTGTGATCAGTGCTTTATATTCTACTTCATTGTTTGAAGCTTTAAACTCCAGACGTATAGATTGCTCTAACATTCGCCTATCTGAAGATACCAACACCACTCATGCCCCCGCTCCCTGACGGTTTAAACTCCCATCAACAAACAAGCGGAAAGAGTCGCCGATGTAGATATCGCAGGGTTTGAGTTTTTCTTCTTTCTTCTGATTTGTTGTGGGGTTTTTCATTTCCAACCGGGTCTCTTCTTGTTCCCCTGGACATCTTAAGCCACGGCTCACCAAAGCCTAACGTGGGATGGCACCTGGTGTGAACTCGGCCACGAAGTCAGCCAGAACTTAGCCTTTGATTGTTATTCTGGGTCTAAACTCTATATCGTATTAGCCTAATACCACTGCCCATTTGGCCACCCCGCCAGTTAGATCTTCTTGCTGTAGCAGGAACTTCAAGAGGTGCTCAATCAATACCATAATCTTGTGGGCTTAAAAATAATGGTTCAACTTCTTGGAGGCCATTATTAAGGCCAATGTCAATTTCTCCAGGGGTAAATACCTGGTTTCTGCGCCTGCTAGAATTCTATTCACATAGTATACTGTCCTTTGTTCTCATTTCTCTTCTCTAATTATCACTGCACTCACTGCATGCTTTGAAACCGCCAAGTACAAGAATAGCTCCTCTCCAGGTACTGGATTTAAGAGAATCGGAGTTGTGGTCAGGTATCTTTTCAAGTCGGCCAAGGCGGCTTTGCATTTTTCTGTCCATAAGAAATCTGTGTCCGTTTTCAACAAACTGAAAAATGGTTTACACTTATCTGAATTTCTACTTATAAATCTGTTCAAGGCTATGGCCTTTCTAGTCAACATCTGCGTTTATTTTGCTGATGTTAGGCTTTTCAAATCTAAAATGGCCTTGATTTGATTTGGGCTTACCTCAATGCCCCTTCTGGTAACCAAGTACACAAAGAACTTACCAGACCCAACTCCAAATGCACATTTTGAAGCATTAAGCCAAAGCCAATATGTTCTAAGGATGTCAAAAACTGTCTTCAAGTCAGCCAGATGATCCTCAAGTTCTTTGGTCTTTACGACCTTGTCATCAATGTATACTTCCATTATTTTGCCAATTAAATGTCTGAACATCTTGGTCACCAATCTTTGATAAGTTGCTCCTATATTTTTCAATCCAAAAGGCATCACTTTGTAGCAATACAGCCCTTTTGGGGTGATAAATGCAATCTTCTCCTCGTCAAGGAAATACATGGCTATCTGATGGTACCCTCTATAAGCGTCCTGGAAGCTCATCCTTCCGTGTCCTGAAGTGGCATCCACTAATTGATCGATCTTGGAGAGTGAGAAGCCGTATTTGGGACAACCCTTATTCAAGCTGGTAAAGTCCACACAGACCCTCCACTTCCCATTTTTCTTTTTTACAACAATTGTGTTTGATAACCAAGTTGGGTAGTTTACCTCTCAAATGACTCTGGCCTCCAACAATCTATCCACTTACTCTTCAACTGCCTCAATATGCATTAACATCGGCCTCATTGCTCATTAGATGACAGATTTAGTTGACTTATCAACATTAAGCATACGGTATGTGACCTCGGGATCAATACCAAGCATCTCGTATGGCGTCCAAACAAACACCTCTATGTTCGCTCGCAAGAATGCTTCCAACTCCCTTTCTTCCTCCTTGGCTAAACCTGAATCGAGAAGGAAGAAGCGCTCTTTATCATCTTGTTGGACCAGAACTTTCTTCAAGGCTTCTTTACTTTTGTTGGTCGATTTCTTGCCAATATCTTCCAAGACCTCCATGTCCTCGTCCTCAATTTCTACTGTTTCTGCCTCTCGTATGTTGCAAGTGGATTTCATTACTTCTATGGAGCAATTCTTTGCTTGTACCTGATCCTCTTTGACCTCCTCAATTCCATGCTCTGTTGGGAATCGTAACAGCTGGTGCACCGTTGAGGAAACAACCCTCATTGCGTGCAACCATGGCCTCTCCAAGATAACATTATAAAGGAAACGGGTGTCAGTTACTTTGAACTCTGTACTTACCTTCTTGGAGCCTGTCTACACCTCCAGACTTATTGCTCCCAGGGGCCATGTCGGCATTCCATTGAACTCGACCATTGGACTATTGGAGTGCTCCAGATTATCTTGGTGAAGGCCGAGCTCCTTGTAACATTTGACATAAATGATGTCACAAGAGCTGCCTTGGTCAATCAGAATGTGCCTTACCTGACATTCTCCAATCTTGAGGGATATCACCAAAGCATCATTGTATGGATGCTGCACCATGTCTAGGTCAGCTTCAATAAAGGACACCACATGTCCTTGGTACTTGTCTGCCCTAGGTTGCTGGACCTGATACACATTCTGTAAGTGCTTTACCCTTTGAGTCTCCCTACGTACCTCGTTCTCATTGACCTTCAAGTGAATCACGTTGATCACTTGAGATCCATCCGCTTGCGGTTGCAGTGCTGGTGGAGGTAGTGCTACTGGTGCCTGGGGAAGCCTTGCTTGCTCTTCCCTTATTCTGGCCTCATCTACTAGGTCCCTTGAATGACCTTGTCTTACGAGATCTTCTAAATGTGTTTTTAGGGCTCTACAACCCTGTGTCAGGTGTCCGTCTTCATTGTGGTAAGCATAGTGCTTTCCCAGGCTTCTTCCCATGAATTTGCCAAGAACCTTTTTCTGGTGCTCTATAATAGGGCTGGTTTCTGATTCTTTCCAAAACTTTGTAAACCGGAATCCGGAATACGGTGGTGACTGCCTGTGCGGCCCTCAGTCTTGTCTCTTGCCTATTATATCCAGTATTACCTCGACCTCGCTTCGGCAAGCCGTTTCTCTTCTCCTGTTTCGACGCCTTTGTCCCTGGCCTGTCTTCTTCAACTCTCGCATATTTCTTGATCCTAGCCATGAGTTCCTCTATACTTTTTGGCAGCGTCTTTGTGAGTGACTTTCGAAGCATGCAATCATCGTTTAGGTCGTTCTTAAAAGATATGACCGCCAACTCTTGGTTGCACCTTGGTATTCGGTTAAAAACCTCATAGTACCTTTTGGCATGAGTTCTGAGGCTTTCATCCTCACTGATTCTTAGAGCTATTAGGGAGTCTACTCTCAACAACTACAGTTTATTTGTAACAAACCTAGCCACAAACATCTCGGCCATGCCTTCCCAACTTTTCACAGTTCTTTTTGGCAACTTGTGAAACCAATCTGATGCAATTTCTCCAAACGATGAGGGGAACACCTTACAAAGCAACGATTCGTTCCCAGTATATAGTGTCATTGAGTTCAAATATAAACCAACGTAAAAGTTAAGATCAGATTTACCATCGTATATCTGGAATCTCGGCATGTGGAACCTTTTTAGGGCCTCAAACTTATCCAGCCCTACTGAGAACGGCATTCTCGGCTTGACCGGAGATGTGACCTCGGCATCTTGTCGCTTCCTTTGGAGGTAGTCCCTCAAGTCCTCTTTAGTCCGTCCAGCAGCTCGGCTGTCAACGGATTTTAGCCTTTTTGGTGCACTACTCCCTATGTCGTTATGAGTCTTCTTGGACCTCCCTCCATTCATTGTGTCAAAACAAAGCTCCTTCCCCTGAACATGTCGATGTTTTTTGGCATAAGTTTCCTTGGCACGAAGTGTCTTCTAAGACTCTCCTCTCATCGATTCTCCATACCCAACGTCCCGTGAAGGCCGATGAGAATGCTCGTTTGCCCTATCATGCTGAAGGACCGCAGGGATTGCTTTATGCCCTCCTTTCTAGGCATCATTCTTGGCCGCTGGAATCAGCGTGTCCTCCAACAGGAACGGTAGCTGCATAACGTTGTTCTGCATCATGAAATTGACAACCGATTGCAAGTCTACCAATTTGTTTTCCATCTTCTTCATCTTGTCGTCCCTCCTCAGGCATCTATCTTTCCATACCTGGAAGTCGTTTTCGTTGTACAGGTCTCTTTCCCTACATTGGGATCAGCGTGTTTGCCACTTTCACTAGGGATGTTGTCCCCAATCTTCTCTTTCTGCCTGTCATTGGCCATCTATTCTCCTTACGTTCCCACAGACGGCGCCAAATTGTGGGTGTTGATTTTCGATCACACTACCAAACAGGAACTCAGCAGAAGAGCACAGGCAGAATAAATCACGCCCGAACAACCTGTCACAGAAAGATAAGAATACCGACGGTGGTTCGTTCACCCGAGGGCACTCCGACGATTAAGTCAATACTCAGTTATCTCTCAAAAATAGCAAATAGTACTTCACTCACTAGCCAGAATACCAAAAGCATACCTTTAGACCCACGAGAGTACCTCACTTTTATAGCCAGCACTAACCTGATCCCTGTAGAAGCCTAACTTCAATGGACTTTGGCTCAATGCTTATCTTGGACTCCCAGCCAGATAGAGATAAACTCCCTAAAAAGTTTATCTTTGTCCATGCTAAGGTCCTCCAAAGTTCTAGAACTCCTGTCTCTTATCTGTTCATCTCGGATTCCGGTATCTCCGCAGATAATCTCGGCCTAGTCAAGATCACCTCGGAGCCATGATCAAGACACGTGGCACCTCGGCTGACACTTCGGCGTCACTTTGACCACGTATCGTTATTCACAAAATATGTTTCCACAAATAGTATTCTTCACAAATCTAAATTGAAATGCAGGCCAACTACTATTACATTTCAAAGCCATATTTTTAAAGAAAAAATTTTATTGTTACAATAACAGATTTTAAATTTATGTAGAGACAAAAAATACTTTTCAAACTTTTTTTCCTATTTTTCTCAAAAAAAAAAAGTAAAATAAATAAAAATCCTATTGTCGTATAAAAGAATTAATATGATAATCTGCATTATTTCCTCTCAACAAAGTATGGATATTGTTGGATTTTACTTTTTTTCTTTTGAGTAATGCTACATTCAGTGGCTGAACCAAGAAATTAAATCAGAGAGGCACTTATTAATTATAATATTAAATTTCTTTATAAAAATATTTAACATAAATTTTTAGCATTAACTTCAAGAAAGATAAAAAAAAAATAAAAAATTAATCAGTGTGTTTGGCTTTAGTTTTCCGAATTTAGTTTTTTGAAACCTAAATTTTTTATTTTTCGTATTTTTTTGATTTTAGTGAATATTTTTAAAATTTTAAACAATTTTTTTACTTTTTTAGATGCACATTACTTAGATATGTATCCAAATAGTAAAATATTTGTGAAAAAAATATTTTAAAAAATTAATAAATACACAAAAATACGAAAAATGTACTGAATTTTCATATTATTTTTATATTTTTTGGTATTTAGTGTATTTTTTTAAGATTTTTTTCACGAACATTATACTTTTTAGGTATATTTATGTTAAGTATGTCTAAAAATTAAAAGAAAATTGCTTAAAATATTAAAGAAATTTATTGAAAACATTAAAATACGGAAAATAAAAATATAGAATTTTTTGAAAACTGTTTTCTGAATACTAAAACCAAATAAGCTAAATATTATTTGTAATTAGTGTATCATAGACAATATTAAAAAAAGTCATGGATATAAAGTTTTAAAATAGATTATATAATGATAAAGTAATTTTTTTATACAAAATATGCGTAAAAATTCAATAAAATAGTTGTACCACGTCATTATTAACATGTGATATCACCAACAAATAGCAAAGAAACACATAGAGAATGAACGCTGCAGGTCAAATGTAACTAATAATTCAATAAATTTTATATTTTCATTAAGATTAATTATGTTTGCATGTCAATAGTGATAGACATCACCATTACATTGAAATTTTCATAAATAATAATATCGTAATCACTTTATTTTCAATTAAAATAACCATTATTATTCTTATTATTTTAAAAATATCATTGATATTTAAAATAATATTTTTATAAACTTTTTTATTTAAAGTATTTTCTTTATGTTTGCTTAAAAAAAAAAATTATAAAACCCAAGGAGTGCACGTGACCCCCCTGGCCCCTTGATAGCTCCACCACTGGCTACATTTATCACCTTTTTTTATTTTATTTTTATTTTTGTTCTTGTAATTTTTTTATAACAGTAAGTCTATAAGCAGATAATCCAAATAGAGAATCAGACACAAAAAATAAATGATGGATGATATTTTTTAAAAATGAACTCTACCAACAAATCTTATAAGATCTTATGTATTAATATGTCTTCTGTGTTTGATTCTATATTTGGTTTTTGTGCTATTAACATGTTTGTTTGAGCCATGTTGAGTCAGCTCGAAGAATGAGCGGACTTTAAGTTCGGCTTTCTTTTAAGCCCAGAAACGTTATCCCAAAAGAACAAGCGGACCTTTTTCACCAAGCATTGGCCCAAGCATCATGGGCTGAGCTTGATCCATACTGTCTTGAAGGAGGATTGGTTTTTCTCCAAAACAACAGTTTTTTAAGGCAGCAATGCTAGGTATCATGAAAATTTTTTCATGAAAATAATCATGAAAGTTTTGCGACCTTTGGATTACACTTAGAATACAACACCACACACTAATCAAGGTAATCCAAGGGTCATAAATTTTTTATGATCACTTTCATGACAAAATTTTCATGATCCCTAACTTTTCCTTTTTTTAAGGATTGCAATGCCAGAGTTTTTTGAAATAATTTTTTGTTCTCAAAGTTTTAAAAACAGAAAGCAAAAATGAAAATTTGTTTGGTTTGTTGTTATCAAAAACCATTTTGAAAAAATTAGTTAAAAATAAAATAAACTGGGTTAAAATAAAACCGAGTTCTTGAAATTATCATAATTTTTAAAAAGCATGTTTATGATAATAGCTTTATGAAAACTATGCATCATCATTAACAAAGAACCTCAAGACCTGCTTGGCTGCGGCTTTTCTAGTCATTTTACTTCGGCTGTTTTAGCCAAAAAAGACTTAGGCCTTTCGAGTTGACAATTGTGAAAAAAATAATTCTTCTAACAAGATTTATCTCTGTCTAACAATTGCTAAAAAAAGTGAAAAAAATCAATAAAAAGAAAAAATATGATTTTTTTTTTTTTGGCTAAATGTATCAAACCCAACATAAGTAAGAGTTCATGTCTTGCAGAGGCAATGTGCACATAAATCTCTATTAATTAGAGATTAGCTATATCATTTGTAAACTAAAACGTATTGTCATAATTTTCATTTAATTTAAAATTAATGAAAAGTGCATTACTCGTGCCTATATTTTCAAATGACATAGTGGTTACCATAAGAAGTAAAGTAAAAGCTTAGTTCAAAAGACATGAATAAGATGACCCCGATAAGGTTATATCTATGTCATGTTAAAAACTCAATATGGGAGAATTTGAGAGGCATATAGGGTCAATCACGGGTTTCATTTTAGTGATCTGAACCGTTCATTTTATAGAGCCTTTAATGTATATTATCTATGAAAAAAATTAATTCGATTCAATAATCATGACTTTTTCCATTTCTGAAATAGACCATCCATTTTTTTTTAAAAAAAATAAATGCGATAAAATGAAAATATTATAATTATCTGGTCGCCATAAATTTTTTCATGAATAATATATATTGATGATTCTACAAAATGAACTGTTCGAATTATTAAAATAAGACTTGTGGCCAGTTTTATGAGTCTCTCAAGTTCTCTTATGTTGAAATTTTAATATGAGAAAAATCCAACCAAGTAAAAGCTTAGTTCAAAAGACAAGAAAACGATGATATTTAAGTCAATTTAGAAGTGTCGTTAGTGAAGTTAGGTTTCAGTGGTAATTTTCAAAGAGAATTGTTGTATATCACTAAAATAGTTCATCATGACTTTCTACATCAGATGTGGTTTCCTATATAGCATGGTAAATCTCACTATTTACTAAATAATGTGGATCTTACATATACACATTATTTTTATTATATAAACACACTTACGATGTGAAACAAAACACTAAAATAAAAGTGACGATAAATAGTATTTCTCATTTTCAGATGACAAGAAGATTATGTCCGATACAACAGTCCTGTTTGGTAAAACTATAGGAAAGTGCTTATAGCTTATGCCTAAACAGTTTATAGCTTATAACTATGAACATAAGCTGATTTCTGACTTATAAATTAAGCATCTCCTGCCCCACTCAAAGAATAAGCTGATTTCTGACTTCCAAAAAGGTATAAGTTATAAGCTATAAACTAAACCAAACACATCAAAATAACTTAAATTAAGCTGAAAGCTGAAATAAGCAGCTTTTAAGCTGCAGCTTTTAAACTGCACCAAATAGGGCTAACCTATATTAGAGGAAGAAAAATGAAATTTGTCCCAAAATAATATAGAATTGACCTTTTAGCAAATATATAAAGGAGGTAAAGAAAAATATAAAGTTCACTGGATTAGTTTAAGATGAAAGTCTAATTTGAACTGATAAATCACTCATGCCTAAGATAATATATGACTTGATAATCCAAGAGTAGGTGGCATTGTGATTAAGGCTTGGGGTTTAAGCTCCAAGGTCACAAGTTCAATTCCCTTCCCCTTTGGCCAATCTTTTGGACGAAGCACAGTTGGTTAGGAGGTTTGATCTCAAGTTGTTTAATCAGCACTTGATGTGGGCTCAATGCTCCCTCACTGTGCTAGTCCTGACTTAAACGAAGCTTGTCTTGGGAGGTCGGGCCAAGTTCCCAAGTTATAGTCTCCTCGTTCGGCTCGCTCGAAACGACTAACAAGACACCCTGGTGATCTCTCGGGAGGGTAGGGAGGATTTTCCTATAACAAAAAAAATATATCTATGACTTGAGAACAAAAATTTTAATTGAAAAGGATGATGACCCATCTCTCCTCTCTCAAACGAAAGGAAGGAGAAAAAAAATTGTTTCAACTAAAAGAACCAACCACCATGTGCAATCAATTATATATGTAACACTTGGTGCGTAATGAAGGCAATTTGATCTAACATTACATTTTGTTGTTAGAGTTTTGATAGTGGATATTTGAGTCAAGAAAACAGTGTTTCAAAATTTAAAAGTAAGATTAATTATTTATATTTTGGCTTCCTCATACCTTACAATTATATAAAGGACATGGCAAGAATGGATAAAGAATTTATAAGGAATAATTACAAATCAGTGGTTACATTTTCAGAATAATTTCAGATTCATAGAAATAATTTATAAAATGTATCATTGATCTAATTTTTTTTCCCCCAAACTTACACTGAATTATAATTTTTTCAATTTATAACAACCTCCAATCATATAATAAGAAATATGTCATTCAAATGTCATCCAAATAAGCCCTAGAGCTTTTTTCAAATCATATAACAAAGCCTAATGTCATTCAAATGTCATCCAAATAAGCCCTAGAGCTTTATTTTCCATCCTTGTTATGGCAAGCCCTCGTTTGGTCTCCCACAACAAAATGATTTAACCCCTCAATTAGACATAAAGTTTGACAAAGAATCAAAGGGGCCTACAAGGCAAATTTCATGGAACCAAGTTACAAATTATTGTGGCAATTTTTGACAATTGACATACTATCCTTTGGATATGCTGACTTTATTGTACTCTAGGGTATTATTTATTTTACTAGAATAAAATAGAATTAAATAATTATTTTATTAAAACATTTAGTCTTTCTTTTAATCTTAAAAAAAAATTTTATTAACTGAAATAACAATTACAGGATATAAATAAAGGAAAGGAAAGAAGCAACAAAGAATGGTTAGTTTAATACCACATGAAGCATAAATCAACCAATCAAAGAAGAATCTCAGACTCAAAAAGCAGTTGATAATTATCATTTAATATTGTAATGAAAATAAATGGAATTACCATTCACTATTATGATAATTCATAGAAAAATTTAAGTAATGATCATTTGATCATCTCATTCTAATAAACTAAATAAAACATAGAATGCATATATGTATATATATATATATTTTATAACTAGATGTCCGGATAACTTGCATGTACTTTGACTAATCTTAGGATTCTGAATAGCATAACCCTTATTCTTAATAATATTGTAATTTCAATGTCGCATATTATATTGAATAATTATTAATATTTGAATTTTTTCACACATGATACTGAATAATTGTTGGTTAATTACCTTTCTTATGGATAAAATAAATTATAATCTTTAAAAAAAAATGCAACAAAAGAAATGAAAATGATATTTAAGTTGACCTTTAAAACTGAAATCGATGAATGCAATTGGTTTTAATTAGTGCATGCATAGAGCCCTCAAAATCAAGCACGAGTAAAAATTGATTTCATCATCACTCTAAAGACTATAGTTGTAAAACTGCTCAAGTTAGTTGTCATTTAATGCTATCTAGGAACCTGAAAGTAAAGGTATTAATGATTTGCCTCAATTCTATAACCAAAAAAAAGGTTAAAGATTTCAAAAAAATCTATACCAAATGTTTTAAATGAATGTCTCACATGTAAGTTCGTCTCACATGTAACTTCTACACGCATGTAAAAATTTTTAAAATCTTTAACATTATTAAAATAATGTTAGACATGAGTCTCACATCTATGTAAGACATTTAATGAAGTATTTGAAATCCCTAACACTTTTAATTATGTAATAGGTTATAGTGTTAAACATGTTGTATAAGTAAATTACACTTCTCTTCTCATATTTAAAAAAAAACACTTATTAAACTAACATTTTATATAAGTATATTGGTCTCTTTTAAAATTTTAAAATTTTAATTTACATAATAATTAGGTATTTTTTCATTAGTAATTCATTAGTCGTATGAATGAAATATGATATTATTATCTATTTTCAACCAAAATATATATTTATCTTTATTTATTTCAATGTCTGCCCACTATTTTGTTGGGTATACCTCCTTATTGGAGTTTGAGACCCAATTGATTTTGGTTAAAGAGTTTAATTTGATTTGGTATTAGTTATAATATATTTTTATATATTATATCTAATTTGTGGAGACCTAATTCAGTTTGGAAACAACTAAGGTTTTAGATTAATTCAATTTGGTGAGATAGTGCCTACTAGGTAGTTCAATTGGTGAATCAAAGCTTATTGTGTGTGATTCTTGGATGCATATTCAAGTGCTCCGTTTGTTTGTGGTGTATTTCGACAGCCATTGGGAAGTTACTTTGGATCTTCTACAAATTTGTTTCGGAAGATTTTGTTCGTCTATTTGGTGAGGTCTTTCCTCTTATTTATTTGCGATTATTTGGAATTCACCTAAGGGTGATTTTGTGAGACCATTCGTGTCTCGTTTGTAATTGTTTGGAAACTTATTTGGTTGATAGTGGAATCGGATTTCGATCCCGTGGACGTACCTCACATTGCGAGAACCACGTAAAAATTCTTGTGATGCCTTTGATTTAATTTTTTTTGTATTAGTTTTTATTCCCATTGATTGATTTACTTGTGGAGAATCATATATTTTCCTTAGCAACTAGTATCAGAGCTTACGATTTATTTGGGTTTATTTATTTGAGTAAATCAATGGAGGGGAATGTGGGTCGCATATTTAGCTTCAATGAAAGCAATTGGGTAACTTAGAAAACTAAAATGGAGGACCTATTATTTTATAAAGATTTGTATGGGCCAATTGAGGGTGATAGTGGCAAACCCGAGGGTATGAAAGATGATGAATGGAAGAGGCTTAATCGGAAAGCCGTTGGTGTTATCCATCAATAGATTGATGACAGTGTGTTTTATCATGTTGCTACTGAAACTTCAGCACATGATTTATGGAAAAAATCAGAAGGCCTTTATGATAGGAAATCAACCACAAATAAAACTTTTCTGTTTCGTAAGTTGGTTAATTTAAAATATAAAGAGGGCAGCCCTATTCTGGAACATCTGAATGAAATAAAGAGTATTATTAACCAACTTGCTTCTATGAAAATTGTTTTTGATGATGAGTTGCAGGCTTTGATGCTACTTAGTTCTTTGCCCGAAAGTTAGAAGACTTTGGTTGTGACAGTTAGTAATTCGACACCCGATGGAGTTGTCACAATAGACCAAGTCACTAGTAGCTTGTTGAATGAAGAAATTAGAAGAAAATCAACGGGTTCCTCTCATTCAGAAGCATTTGTTGTGAGAGGCCAAAGCAAAACAGGGGGAGAAGTAAGACTCCTCATGGTCGTGATTAAAGCCATAACAAATCAAAAGATGGTTCTTTTTTAAAGAAAGACATTGAGTGCTATTATTGCCATAAGAAAGGGCACATGACGCGGGAATGCCGAAAGCTCAAGAACAAGGAGAAAAAACGTGAAAAAAGTGTGGATAAGAAGCAAGAAGACACAACGGCAGTTACTACCGATGATCTCATGGTTGTTTGTGAAGATGATTATATCAATTTTGTAGGCCAAGAGAGTAATTGGGTGATTGATTCCGATGCCTCTTTTCATGTGACTTCTCAAGTTGATTTCTTCACTACCTACACCGAAGGAGATTATGGTTTTGTTCGAATGGGTAATGAAGGTTTGTCCAAGATTATTGACATGAGTGATGTTTGCTTGGAAACAAATTTGGGCTGCAAGTTGTTGCTTAAAGATGTGAGGCATGTTCCGGACATTCGCCTCAATTTGATCTCTACTGGGAAGATAGATGATGAAGGCTTCAACAATAAATTTGGTGATGGAATATGAAAGCTCACAAAGGGTTCTTTGGTGGTGGCTAAGTGCAAGAAGACTCATACACTTTATTCGATGCAAGAAAAAATTTGTAAAGGTGTTGTCAATGCACTTGAAGATGATACTTCTACCGAATTGTGGCACAAGCGGCTTGGGCATATGAGTGAAAAGGGGCTACAAGTTTTGTTCAAAAATGAGCTTCTACCTGGTTTGAAAGATACACATTTTAAAACTCGTGTTTATTGTTTGGTGGGTAAACAATATAGAGTTTCTTTTTATAAAAATATTGCCTCTAGAAATGAAAATATTTTGGAGTTGGTTCATTCGGATGTTTGTGGTCCTTTGAAAGTTAAAACACATAGTGGTGCACTTTATTTTGTTACTTTCATTGATGATTATTCAAGGAAAGTTTGGGCTTTTTTACTAAAAACTAAAGATCAAGTTCTAGAAGTATTTAAGCATTTTCAGGCTATGGTTGAAAGAGAAACAGGGCAGAAATTGAAGTGCATCCGATCAGACAATGGTGGTGAATACACTGGGCCATTTGATGAGTATTGTTGCAGCCAAGGTATTCGGTACCAAAAGACAGTTAAGAAGACTCCTCAACAAAATGGCATTGCCGAGAGGATGAATCGCACCATTGTGGAAAGAACAAGGTGTTTGTTTTCACAAGCTAAATTGTCAAGATCTTTTTGAGGTGAGGCAATGAAGACAGCGGTTAACGTGATCAATTTGTCTCCTTCCTATCCTTTGAATAGTGATGTTCCTGAAAAAGTTTGGACCGGTAAAGATGTATCTTATGAGCACTTGAGAGTGTTTGGTTGCTGAGCTTTTGTTCACATTCCAAAATATGAGAAGTCCAAGCTTGATAGTAAGTCAAGACAATGTATTTTTCTTGGTTATAGGCGTGATGAATTTGGGTGTAGATTGTAAGATCCAGTCGACAAGAAAGTCATTCGAAGCCGTGATGTTTTGTTTCTTGAAGACCAAACAATTGAAGACTTTGGCAAAGGTGATCAACCGGAGCCAGAAACTAGTGATCTCATTGACATGGATCCATCTCCTTCATTTTCGGTGGATGATGAAAATGGGGGAGATGAGCAACCACCTATTGAAGATGTAGAGGATGATGCTAATCCTAATGAAGTTGAGCCAAAAATTGAGGAAGAGCATCCAACTCAAGAACCGCCACCACAACTTGAGTTAAGGAAATCTACAAGGGACTGACAACTTTCAAGAAAGTATCCTCCCAATGAATTTATATTGATTTCCGATCAAGGGGAGCCTGAGAGCTACCAAGAAGCAATTGAGCATGCAAAGAAAGGTGATTGGAAAAAGGCCATGAAAGAATAGGTGAACTCCTTACTTGAAAATCACACTTATGATTTAGTAAAATTGCCTAAGGAGAGGAAAATTCTGAAAAATAAGTGAGTTTTCAAATTGAAAAATGATGGCAAGAATCTGAGGTACAAGGCACGTCTTGTTGTGAAAGGTTTTGGGCAAAAGAAAGGCATTGACTTTGATGAGATTTTCTCGCCGGTTGTGAAGATGTCTTCTATTCGGGTTGTACTTGGCATGGCTGCAAGTATGAACCTTGAAATTGAACAACTTGATGTGAAGACCGCATTTCTTCACGGTGATCTTAAAGAAGAAATTTACATGGAGCAACCAGAAGGTTTTGTAGAGAAAAGGAAAGAGAAATTTGTTTGCAAATTAAAGAAAAGTTTGTATGGTCTCAAGCAAGCTCCGCAGCAATGGTACAAAAAATTTGACTCTTTCATGATGAATAATGGTTTTTCTAAAACCACTTCAGACCATTGTGTGTTTGTGAAAAATTTCACAAATGGTAAATTTATTATTCTTTTGCTTTATGTTGATAACATGTTAATTGTTGATCAAGATTCTACCATGATTAACAGTTTGAAATTGGAGTTGAGCAAGTCTTTTGCTATGAAAGATTTGGGACCGGCAAAGCAAATACTTGGTATGAAAATTGTTCATGATCGTAAAGAGGGGCTGATTTGGTTGTCTCAAGAAAACTACATTGAGAAAGTTCTTGAGAGGTTCAACATAAATAAAGTAAAGCCAGTTGGTTGTCCACTTGCGGGTCACTTCAAGCTTAGTTCAAATCAATGTCCTACAAATGAGAAAGACAAGAAAGAGATGCTGAAAGTTCCTTATGCTTCAGCAGTTAGTTCTTTAATGTATGCCATGGTTTGTATAAGGCCGGATATTGCTCACGCCGTTGGTGTGGTGAGTCATTTTCTCTCTAATCCGGGTAAAAAACATTGGGCAACAATAAAATGGATTTTAAGGTATTTTCGAGGGACTTCGAAGGTGTGTTTGTGTTTTGGAGATAGTAAGCCGATGCTTGATGGGTTCACAGATTCTGACATGGCCGGTGATATTGATTCTAGAAAATCTACTTCGGAGTATCTGATGACTTTTGCAGGGAGAGCTGTGGCATGGCAATCTAAATTACAAAAATGTGTTGCTCTCTCAACTACCGAAACTGAATTTATTGCCATTATGGAAGCTTGCAAAGAAGAGTTATAGTTGAAGAAATTTTTGCAAGAGTTAGGTTTGAAGCAAGAAAAGTATGTGCTTTATTGTGATAGTCAAAGTGCTATTCACTTGAGTAAAAATTATACTTTTCATTCGAGATCAAAACACATTGATGTTAGATATTATTGAATTCCTGATGTGTTAGATTCGAAATTGTTGTAACTCGAAAAGGTTCACACAGATGATAATATTTCAGATATGTTGAAAAAGACTTTGTCGAAGGACAAATATTTAAAGTGTCGAACTTTGGCGGGTATAGTTGATGTCTCCACCTAAGTCGGTAGGGGGAGAATTGTTGAGTATACCTCCTTATTGGAGTTTGAGACCCAATTGATTTTGGTTAAAGAGTTTAGTTTGATTTGGTATTAGTTATAATATATTTTTATATATTATATCTAATTTGTGGAGACCTAATTCAATTTAGAAACAACTAAAGTTCTTGATAAAAAACTCTAGATTCACAATACATATTTTTGGTATTGTTTTTCCCAAGAAAAATGTGTCAGCGTCGCCAACATTGATTAATTTAATTTGGTGAGATAGTACCTACTAGGTAGTTCAATTGGTGAATCAAAGCTTATTGTGTGTGATTCTTGGATGCATATTCAAGTGTTCCGTTTGTTTGTGGTGTATTTCGGCAGCCATTGGGAAGTTATTTTGGATCTTCTAGATATTTGTTTCGGAAGATTTTGTTCGTCTATTTGGTGAGGTATTTCCTCTTATTTATTTGTGATTATTTGGAATTCACCTAAGGGTGATTTTGTGAAACCATTCAGGTCTCGTTTGTAATTGTTTGAAAACTTATTTGGTTGATAGTGGAATCGAATTTCGATCCCGTGGACGTACCTCACATTGAGAGAACTACATAAAAATTCTTGTGTTGCCTTTGATTTAATTTTTTCGCATTAGTTTTTATTCCCATTGATTGATTTACTTGTTGGGAATCATATATTTTCCTTAAGCAATAGTTTCAACCGTTTTAATCTTACAAAAAATAAGATCAATGTAATTATGTTAAAAGTACAAGACTAATTGTATTTTTTAAAAAATTTTAAGAGAAGTGAGTGTAATTAACCCTATAAGCTATGTTTGTTTACGAAAAATTATAATCACACAAGATTCTTATATAAAAAAATATACTTTATAATAATGTGAATGTATTTACAATTAATTATAAATTAAGAGTCATTTTTTTTTAATTATCGGCAAATTAAGAATCTTGTTAACGAGTGTCCTTAGTGCGCAAAAAAAAAAAAAAAATACTAATAAAAGTGTAGAACATAAGATACTTTTCATTAAATTCAGGCCTCGTTTGACAAAATTACTATTTAGTTTAAAAGTTAAAAAATCACTAAAAAAATTAAAAAGCCAACAACCTATACCAAAAAGTCAAAGATTTTATTTTCTCTTATTTTTTGCGCATCTTTTTATAAAAAGTTAAAAAATTATTCCAAATATTTTAGTCAAAAAGTAAAAAATTACTAAAAAAAATATTGTGGGGATGTATTTTCTGAGTACCAACACGTGGCCGAGGTGACACCGAAGTGTCAGCCGAGATTCCACGCGTCATGGCAGTTATGCCGAGGTTATCTCGGCTAGGCCGAGGTTACCTCCGAAGATATCGGAATCCAAGATATGCGGATAAAGGACAAGAGTCCTAGAATGAAGAGGGAACTCAACCTGGATATAGGACAAGAGTCCTAGATTGTGAGAAGACTTCAGTTTGGGTAAAGATAAAACTCTTAGGGAGTTTGTCCTGAACCCACTGGGAGTTCCAGATTAGCAGTAATCCTAAGTCCATTAGGGCCAGGCTCCTATTGGGACTAGGATTGTATAGGCTATAAAAGAGAGGCACCCCCATGGGTCTAAGGTATGTTTTTACACTCAAGCTAGTGAGTTAAGTACTTGATTATCTTTGAGAGATATACTGACTTGATCGTGAGTGCCCTGGAAGAACCACCACGAGTCTTTTCTTTTGTGCAGTTACAGGAGTCATCCACTCACTGTGTTCTTCCTGAATCACTAAGGAGGGCGCAGATCGGAAATTCACTCACACAATTTGGCGCCGTCAGGAACGAAAAGAAGAGTAGATGGCCAAGAACACGCAGAAGGAAAATATTGGGATAACACTCCATTGGGAGTGGAAGACCACGACCTTAACGCGAAGAAGGAGACCACAACGAGGAAGTTCGTGATCGAATCACGCAGAACACCGTCGGCCAAAACGGTGATACATCAAAGAAAGCATAGGCAAATACTATAACGAGGACGACCTCCAGACATGGAAAGACAGATGTCTGAGGAGGGATGAAGAAGTAAAGGAGATGGCAAATAAGTTGGCAGACCTTCAATCGGTCGTCAACTTCATGATGCAGAATAATGTCATGCAGCCTCCATACCCGCTGCAGGACACACCAATGCCAGCAGCAAACGCCCAGAAGAAGGGACGGAAAGAAATCCCCGAGGCCCCTCAGCACACGAGGAGCGGAAGGTACTCTCACCGACCCTCCAGGGAAATCGGCCTAGAAGAGCCAAGAAGAGAAGAGTCCCGAAGGACATATCGCGAGAAGGAAGCAGACCCCAAAGAACATCGGCATGTTCCGGGGCGGATATTGTGTTTCGATGCGTCCTGCGGAGAAGGATCGAAAAGGGGCCACCATGAGGCCGAGAGTAGTGCGCCGAAAAGGCTAAAGCCCAATGACAGCCGAGCTGCAGGAAGAAGTAAAGAGGACTTGAGAGATTACCTCAAGAGGAAACAGGAGAATGCCGTAGCCGAAGTAACTTCCCCGGTTAAGCCGAGGACTCCATTCTCGGCAGAATTGGATAGATTCGTCGCGCCGAAAAGATTCAGTATGCCGAGGCTTCAGATATATGATGGTAAGTCGGACCCTAACTTCCATGTTGGATTATTTTTGAATTCCATGGCTTTGTACAGTGGGAACGAGCCGTTGCTCTGCAAAGTGTTCCCTTCATCCTTTGGGGAGATTGCATCAGACTGGTTCCACAAACTACCAAAGGGGAGCGTGAAGAGTGGAAGGCTGGCCGAGATGTTTGTTGCCGTGTTCATAATAACAAACAAACCGCAACCATCGAGGGTGGATGCGTTGATGGCCCTAAAATCAAGAAAGACGAAAGCCTTAGGGCTTATGCAAAGAGGTACTATGAGGTGTTCAATCGAATACTGAATGCAACCAGAGGTGGCGGTCGATCTTTCAAGAACGGCTGAAGGATGACCGCCCATTGCGGAAGTCTTTGGCGAAAACCCCGCCAAAGAGCATGGAAGAACTCATGGCGAGAATTGAGAAGAGACGAGCCGAGGAAGACACCTCGGGAACAAGGAGGCGAAGAGGCAAAAAAGCGGCCAAGCGAGGCCGAGGTAACAATGGACAAAACAAACAGAGACAGAGTTGAGGACTAAACAAGCAAGGATTTACGGTGTTCAATTCGATCCAAAAGGTCCTGACCAAATTCAAATCACTTACTTGAGGTGCAGAAGAGCACAAGGAGAATTTATGGGGAGAAACCTTGGTAGGCGTTGTGCTATCACAATGAGCAGGTCACCCAACTCGGGTTGCAGAGCCCTTAAAGCACATCTAGAAGATCTGGTGAGGCAAGGCTATTTGAGAGACCTTGTAGATGAGACCGTAACCAGAAGAGCAGCACGACGCCCCTAAGCACCAGAAATTTCGCCCCAAATAAGAAGAACCACGAAAGTGGACCTCGGGTGGTTAACGTGATCCACTCAAAGGTGAATGAAAACGACATACTGAGACGCAGAGGGTGAAACATCTGCAGATGTCAACCAAAGTCGGATCGAAAAGACCTCGGCCAAGATTGCAAGGACCAATGATAACCTTCACAGAGGCCGACCTTGACATGGTTCAAGACCGCACAATGATGCCTGGTAGTATCCCTCCGGGTTGGAGTGCCAGTGAAACGCATCTTGATTTATCAAGGCAGCCTCGCGACATCATGTATGTCGATGCTACAAGGAGTTAGGCCTTCACCCCGATGACATGGAATACCAACGCCCGATGGTCGGCTTCAATGGAACGCCGACGCGGGCCTTTAGGCGCAACAAGCTTGGAGGTACAAGCCGCACGAAGATGAGGACAGAATTTATTGTGATTGATACACCTTCCTTACAACATCATCCTGGGAGGCCGTGGTTGCATGCAATAGGGGCGATTCCTCAACCTTGCATCAATCGCCACGATTCCCCGAACATGGGATTGAGGAAATTAGAGGAGATCGCCAGAAGTAAAAATTGCTCCATGGCAAGAATGAAGTTAACTCGCAGATTCGAGAACCGTAAGCGAGAGGTTGAAGAAGAGGACATGAAAGTCCTAGATGATGTCGACAAGGAGCCACCGAGAAGAGTGAAGAAGCATTGAAGAAAATCTTCGCCCAAGAGGCGATGAGGAACGCTTTTCTTCTCGCACAGATTAGCCGAAGAAGAAAGGGAGTTGGAAGCCTTCGAGAAAAAATATTGAGGTGTTCGCCGACACCTTATGAAATGCCCGGCATTGACCCCGAGGTCACATGCCACAGACTAACGCGTTGACAGTCGGCCAAACCTGTAATACAACGAGCCAGGAGACCGACGTTGATGCACGTCGAAGCAATGAAAGAAGAAGTAGCTAGACTTCTAGAGGCCAGGGCAATCCGAGAAGCCAATTATCCAACGTGGCTATCAAATACCGTAGTAGTAAAGAAGAAGAATGGCAAGTGGAGGGTCTGCGTAGACTTCACAAATTTGAACAAAGCTTGTCCCAAAGACAGCTTCCCCAAAGATCGACCCGGTTGGTGGACGCCACATCCGGACATGGAAGGATGAGCTTCTTGGGCGCATATAGGGGTATCACCGGATAGCCATGTACCCCGGATGAGGAGAAGACGGCGTTTATCACTCCCAAAGGTGCAGATTATTCAGAGTCATGCCTTTTGGGTTGAAGAACGCAGAGCAACTTACCAAAATTTGGTGACCAAGATGTTCGAGACACTTGATTGGCGAATCGTGGAAGTCTACATCGATGATATGGTCGTCGTAAAGACCAAGGAACCAAAAGATCATCTCGCTAACTTAGAAGAGGTCTTGACATACTCAAAACATATCGGCTCACTAAACGCGCCGAAATGCGCGTTTGGAGTCGGATCGTAAGTTCTTGGGATACTGGTGACAAGAAGGGCATTGAAGCCACCAGATCGGATCAAGGCCATTCGGAATTCTGAGTCCGACATCGGCTAAACAGTTCAGATGCTTCTTTGGAAGGGCGCGACCCTAAACAGTTCATAAGCGAGTTCGGACAAGTGTAAACCTTTTTCAATCTGGTGAAAAAGGCCAGATTTTTATGGACAGAGGAATGCGAGGCGCTTTGGCCGACTGAAGAAATACCTCGGCCCCGATCCTCTCAACACCTCAACCCGGGAGGAACTGTTCTTATATCTAGCGGTTTGAGCCAGCACGATAAGTCTTTGTGATCGTCCGAGAAGAGAAGGGAGAGCAGAAGGCAGTCTACTATGTAAGTAAAACCTTAGCCGATGCAGAAACAAGGTATTTACCACTAGAGAAATTAATGCTGGCCTTGGTAATGGCCTCAAAGAAGCTAAACCATTATTTTCAGGCTCATAAGATAGTGGTTCTGACAAAGCACCCATTAAAATCCTTGTTGCAACAAGGAGACTTAATTGGAAGAATTGCAAGATGGGCAGTAACTTTGGGCCAGTATGACCTGGAGTTCAGGCCAAGAACCGCAATTAAAGGCCAAGTCTTGGCCGACTTCGTGGCCGAGTTCTCACCAGAGTACATCGAACATCGGGCTCCGCTGAACCGAGATGAACGACGTCCGAGCAAGGAAGGAGAAGCCCAGCCAAAGGCTAAGGAACCAAGGAAGGAAAAACTCAGACCCTGCAGCATCTACATCGGCGACTCCTTTCAACTTTTTGTTGATGGAAGCTCAAACCGGCAGGGTGCAAGGGCAGGAGTAGTGCTAATTTCCCCCGATGGGGAGATATTGGAACCGTCCATTCGACTGGGGTTCAAAGCCTCGAATAATGAGGCGGAGTATGAAGATCGATTCTTGGATGAAGTTGGCGGCAGGCGAGATGAGGTAATAGTTTTTGTGACTCACAACTTATAGTGAATCAAACTACGGGAGAGTTTCTTTGCCGAGATGAAAGGATGTCGGCATACGCAAAAGAAGTCATCAGTGGCGACATGTTTCAAAATGCCGACTTCTTGAGTTAGCCGAGATGACAACAACCACACCGACGCTACCGCCAATTTGGCAAGTTCGATTACAAACCGGAAGACGAGGACAATAATGATTGATTACCTACCGGGCCCGAGATAGAGTCACGAACACAATGCAAGAAGCATTATGTGCGGACTTGGGACTAAGTGGATGGATGCAATTGTTGCATTCTGAAAGAGGGCAAAATTGCCGGAAGATCGAAAAGAAGCACACAAGGTCGATTGAAGTCGGCAAGATTGATCCGACAATGAGAAGGACATCTCTGAAGATCCTTCATGGACCTCTTTTAAGGTGTGTACACCCTCTTGGTCGAAGACTTTCAGATGAAATTCATGAAGGAGTTTGTGGAAGCCACGCATGGCGATCGTTAGCTCAGGGCCATTACCGGGGGTATTGGTGGCCCTATATGCAAAAAGATCTGAAGCCTATGTGAAGAAGTGTGAACAATGCGAGGTTTGCACCATTGATACATCACCAATTTCTTGACCTGAACCCTGTTTCCAGCCCTTGGCCATTTGCCCAATGGGGCATGGATCTTGTTGGAAAGTTGCCCCAAGCAACTGGGCAACGGAAGTACCTACTGGTAGCTACAAACTACTTCACAAAATGGATAGAAGCAGAGCCTCTTGCCAAAATCCGAGATGTGGATGTGAAGAGCTTCATCTGGAAAAACATCATCACCAGATTTGGGATTCCAAGAGCAATCGTTGCCGACAACGGAACACAGTTTGACAGCAAGCTCATCAAAAATTTTTGCGCCAAGTTCAAGATAAAGAACTATTTTTCAACACCAAGCTTTCCCCAAAGCAATGGGCAAGCCGAAGCATCAAACAAAGTCATTCTAGATGGAATAAAGAAGAGGCTGCAGGCAGCAAAAGGGAAGTGGGTAGACGAATTGCCCAACGTGCTCTGGGCATATCGCACTACGCCGAGAAGATCAACAGGGGAATCCCCCTTTGCCATGGCTTATGGCATGCGATCATTCCATTGGAGATCGGCATCCCGAGGATCGAACACGGGGAGTTGAGAGCGGGTCTAATGATGTGCTCTTAGCCCGAGATCTGGACCTACTAGAAGAAAGAAGGGAGAAAGCTGCAATCCAGCTTGCAGCATACCAGCAACAGCTTGCCAAAGCTTACAACAAGAAGGTCAATCCAAGAGATTTTCAAGTCAACGACCTAGTCTTGAGAAAAGTCGTCGGCAATAAGAAGGATCCCAGAGAGGGCAAGCTTGGCCCAAACTGGGAAGGCCCCTACAGAATCACCTCGGTGTTGGGGAACGGGGCATATCGGCTCGAAGATAATGAGGGCAAAGCATTGCCTAGACCGTGGAACACTTGTAATTTAAAGTTTTTCTATCATTAGATATTGTTTGATTTTTTCTTGCCGATATGATCAATAAAATCTTAGCAGAATTCCTCTGAAGTTATACAACTTTGCATGATGTTGTTTTTCGAATAATGAGAACCCAAGAGGAACTTAAGTTCGCATTGAGGGCAGAGAGAAGACATTAGTAATGCTTAGCCAAAGTTAAGCCGAGATAAATTCCTTATCTTTACTTGTTGAAATTTGTAGCAATTTACAAGTTAAAGTTAAGCCGAGATAAATTCCTTATCTTTACTTGTTGAAATTTGTAGTAATTTACAAGTTAAAGTTAAGCCAAGATAAATTCCTTATCTTTACTTGTTGAAATTTGTAGCAATTTACAAGTTAAAGTTAAGCCGAGATAAATTCCTTATCTTTACTTGTTGAAATTTGTAGCAATTTACAAGTTAAAGTTAAGCTGAGATAAATTCCTTAGCTTTACTTGTTGAAATTTGTAGCAATTTACAAGTTAAAGTTAAGCTGAGATAAATTCCTTAGCTTTACTTGTTGAAATTTGTAGCAATTTACAAGTTAAAGTTAAGCTAATATAATTGTTATCTTCACTTGTTGAAATTCGTAGCAATTTACAAGATGAAGATTAATTGAATTTATATACTTTATACTTGTTGAAGCTTATGACAAGTTTACAGGTAAAGCCCTAGCCGAGGTGAATCTTCAGATAAACATGCCCGAGGTATGTAACCCCACGAGGAGATTGTGCAAGGGAAGAATTGTATGAATCATGTGAAATATTCTAAATTTAAAGACTGAAGCATTCAGAAAGAAACAGTTGCATATAAAAGGAAGGCACTGTGGCCTAAGCAAAAATCTTGTTCAACAAGTTACATAGAAGGCACATCGGCCATAAAAGAGACAAAGTACAAAAAAGAAAAGTAGAAAATATCTAAACTTCTTGACATTAATGAGATTGGCGGAAGCGTCGGAAGGATCTGGAAGAATGATCTCGGCATCCTTTTCCACCATAGCCTCTGCTTCCTTGTCCACCACAACCTCAGCTTCTTTATTTGCCGAGACCTCGGCCACTTTATCTGCTGCGACTTCAGCATCGATCTCGGCCAGGGTTTCATCAACACTCCTCACTGCCAAGAGGAGGTCAGAGGATAGAGTGCCGATGTCTGCCTTTTTGGGAGCAGCAGCGAGGTCTTCATCTCCAGTCAAGTCCAGGACTTGATCACCCTTTGGAGGAGATTTGGCCTTCCTCACCAGGGCTTCATCTTCATTTTCACTTTCTTCTTCAGCCTCGGCTTCAGAATCATCTTCTTCAGCTTGGCCTGGAGATGGAGGAAGAGGACAAGGAAGACGCATGGCCTTAGTCTTGCGCCATGGCGAGTCGTCTGGGAGATCAAGCTTTTTGGCCAAAGCATTCCAACCTAGGGAATATCCCTTGTTGCATGCTTGCTTGACCTGAAGCTTATAGTCTTCAGCGACATCGGCCATGCCTTCTTTATAGGCAGCATCAATTTCGGCTCTCTTGGTGGCCAAGGCTTCTTGTAGCTCCTTTTCTGCCTGGGCTACTTTTTCTTCGGCTTCTTTTTGCTGAGATAAAGCTACGCTTTAATGACCTCGTGACCTCGGCCTTTTCATCGGCTATTTGTTTAGCCTTGGTTGCGGCCCCGGCCGTGTCCTCCAGTTTTTTCATCTTGAGGTGAAGGACTCTGTGTTGTTTATGGAGAAGAGCAAATACCTTCTCGATGTCGGCTAACTTCTTTCTTTGTTTCAAAGCGCTGCATGGAGAAGGTATGGGCGTGTTGGATGGCCTGGAAGAATACAAGGCAAAAGTCATTATAAACATTTCAAAATTTAATAAGTATGAAAGACAAATTATCAAAGTCAAAGACTTACTTGGACTGAATGCTGCATCATGAAGGCGTAATTCTCGTAGCCGTTCATTTTTTCGTTACGCTCCATATCGCCCTCAAGAAGGACTGCTGTGCTGAGCGCCACGCCAATGTTGACGTCAGTAGCACTTTCGTTGGCGTAGACCGGCCTGTTTTCAAGAGTAACTTTGGGTTCCCAGGGAACTTTGGGAGCCCTGGAACCCGAAGTTGAGGCAGATGTAGACCTTGGCTTCTTTTGCTGAGTGGCCCCTGATGGCTGGGCTTCAAGAGTCTCTTCTTGAGGCAGTGATCCTCTCGGCCAGTTTGGAGATTGGCAGGGCATCTTCAGCCTCGGCATCAGCTTCAGTCGCCTTCGCCTTTGGTTGGGCCTTCTTGGTTCTCTTCGGCTTTGGTGGGGGCAGAGGTTGGGCTGGTGCATCATCCATATCGTCTGGAAGATCGGCCAAGAGGTTCAGCACCACTTTATTTGGTTTTTCCATCTCGGCTGTTTTAACAAGCCTTCGTCGGCGTTTCTTTGGAGCCGAGGTTGATGGCTGATCGGCTGGCTCAGATGTGGAGGCAGCCTGTTCTGTAGAAGCAGTTGATGGAGAAGCGCTCTTCTTCTTCTTCCTTGGAACGTCGGACAACTTGGACGTGTAAGTGGGGATGAAGTTCAACAACAATGGAGCTTTTCGTCGCTGAAGTGGAAGGTCTAAGAGCTTTTTCAGTTCGGGCCTGAGGAAATATGATTGGCGAAAATCCTTGGGTGGCTGGCGAACGTCTGCAAAAAAGAAACACAACATTAAAAACAGATAAAGTTTGGAAAAAATTGAAGGAAACAACAGCTAAGCAGTTAATGATGGGCTCTTACCCTTGCCCTCCTTGACCGTTCGAGGAAGAGGGAAGAGTTGAACTTCTTCATCTGGGGCAAATTCCCAGTTTCCAGAAACGATCAAGTAATCATCTCCAGCCCCTTTGTTGGAGTCTGGAAGGTCGGCTACTATTTTATAGGCAGTAGACCTCGGCTTGAGGTAGTAGACATAACCCTTTTCCTTAAGGTTCAGGGGGCACATTGTGTAGCAATATTGGATATCGGCTAGAGTGATCCTAACGTTCTCCTGCCGAGCTAAGGCTATTATTCCATTGAGTGTCCTATAGGCGTTAATGGAAAGTTGCATGGGGTTCAGGGTGTAGTAATGAAGGACCTCGCGGAAGAGGGGATCTAGAGGGAACCTAAGTCCGCACTGGACGAAGGCTACTACAGGGAAAGGCATTTTATCACCATCGGGCATAATGGAGTCCTTCTCCTCAGCTAGTCTGAGGTGGACATCCTCTGGTATGGAAAATTCTTGCCTAAAGTTTTGAAGCTTGGTTGGGGTATTGACTCTATCCCTCCACACACCCATGGTCTTGATATACACAAAGTGTTCGACTACAGAAACAGAGTATTCCTAAAGGGCTCTTAGGACCTCGGCTTAACCTATGTGTATGTTGGGGAAATTGGTTTCAGTTTTTCCTAAAGGATTGAAGGTTCTACAACAAATCCCAAGCCTAAATCTACGAATAATGAGTATGAAGGGAGGACAATCTGGAACACAAGAAAGCAAAAAGAAGTCTCAGATTCAAGAACACGAAAGAGTGGAAAGCCAAAAACAGAGGTAAAACGATACAAATATTCGCAGTATAAACAACAAAATGAGATGAGGTACGTGATTTGCAAATCAAATACAGAACAATCAAGTAACGAGAAATCTCAGAAACAAGCAAGAACTGGGAAAAGAAGGGAACGGTGGCTTACCAGAAAAAGGTGAGGCCGGGATGAAGCTTCGCCGAGGTCAGATAATGGACGCAACAGTAGTAAGAGCTTCAGAGCTTCGCAGAAATGGCTGATGGCGAGGCAGGCTTCGGGCAAGAGTAATTGAAAGAGAAAAGGTTTTAGAGAAAGAAAGCAAGGAGATTCAAAATGCAAAAGTGAAGGAGAAAGAGAGAGGAATCGTTTTGTCAAAACTTTAAACGGCAAAAACAGAATTATTACGCGCCTAAAATGCTTGTCGTCGAGCAGCGAGAGAAAAAAGGCTTATGGCTTATAAGCGCACGGACTAGTAAGAATGAAACGCGTCCTCAGAATGGTTGAAGATTGGTGCATGACAGCTCATACGCGTAAGGGAATTGATTTGAATCTGAAGAGGACATGCCGTCCTGAAATGAATGATCTCGGCTAGAAAGTTCTTAGGCCAATATACGAGAAAAAGTTCGAAGATAGGTTCCATCACCTCAGAATGCCGAGGTAATAGAACCTAGGGGGCAGTTGTGGGGATGTATTTTCTGAGTACCAACACGTGGCCGAGGTGACACCGAAGTGTCAGCCGAGATTCCACGCGTCATGGTAGTTGTGCCGAGGTTATCTCGGCTAGGCCGAGGTTACCTCCGAAGATATCGGAATCCAAGATATGCGGATAAAGGACAAGAGTCCTAGAATGAAGAGGGAACTCAACCTGAATATAGGACAAGAGTCCTAGATTGTGAGAAGACTTCAGTTTGGGTAAAGATAAAACTCTTAGGGAGTTTGTCCTGAACCCACTGGGAGTTCAGTTAGCGAATCCTAAGTCCATTAGGGCCAGGCTCCTATTGGGACTAGGATTGTATTGGCTATAAAAGAGAGGCACCCCCATGGGTCTAAGGTATGTTTTTACACTCAAGCTAGTGAGTTAAGTACTTGATTATCTTTGAGAGATATACTGACTTGATTGTCGGAGTGCCCCCGGGTGGAAGAACCACCGCCGGAGTCTTTTCTTTTTGTGCAGGTTACAGGGAGTCATCCACTCTGCCTGTGTTCTTCCGCTGAATCACTAAGGAGGGCAGTGTGATCGGAAATTCACTCACACAAATATATTTCCAAACAAGGCCTCAATATAACTTTTGTTGAATTTATTACATATTTATTTATTTTCAAAACACTTTTACTTCGATTTCAATATTAAACAATACTCCAGGAGCAATATTCAGCATTTGTCGTAAATTAAAGTGAAAGAAATTTTGTTTTCAATGAATAAACCTGAACGGGTCAAATTAGTCTAAGCCTCGTTTGGGAACTATCCTGTTTAATCAAAAAGTTAAAAAGTTATTAAAAATGTCAAACAGTCAATAACTCATGTCAAAAAGTTAAAAATTTTATTTTATCTCTACTTTTTATACATCTTTTTGTAAAAAACAAAAAAGTCATCCACATATACTAATTTTTTTTAGCTCATATTTTAGCTAAATAATTAAAAAATTACTAAATTAACATGTTCTCAAATGAGAAGGATTCTGTATATAAAGGAGTAAATTACAGCATACGACTCCAAAAGGTTTGTATTGTTAAAAAAATAATTAGTATGTTTGATTTAATTTTTTTGAAATTAATTTTTTTTAAATTAAGTTTTTTATTTTTCGTTTTTTAATTTTTGTTTTTAGTGAATGGTTTTGAAAATTTAAGCAATTGTTTTACTTTTTTAAATAATCTAAATAGTAAAATATTTGTAAAAATATATTTTAAAAATCAATAAATACATAAAAATATGAAAAATGTACTGAATTTTTTTTTTATATTTTTGGTATTTAGCGAATTTTTTAAAAAAATTTACAAATATTATATTTCATAAGTGTATTTATGTTATATGTGTCTAAAATTTTTTTTAAAAAAATTGCTTAAAATATTAAAAAAATTCAGTGAAAAGAAAATACAAAAAATGAAAAAGTAAATTTTTAAAAAATGAAAATAAACAGGTAAAGAGTATAAATATTTTGGGATGCGTGTCATATCATTTTATGATAAAATTATAAATAATAAATTTACGTTGTGCATCTTAAAGTCACGACACTGTAATTTTTGTTATGATATTTTGTTATTTATGTTACAAAATTTTATAAAAGAAATACAATATGTATATTTTTGATAAGTTGAGAGTATATTATTCTATGATATATGATTCGTAAAAAAGATAGAATATTAACTATTTATATTGAGTAATTAAGGAATATAAAATACATAATAAATAATAATTAATTAAAGAATATAATCACATTATACTTCTGTAATATATATAATTTTTTCTTTTTTTAAGAGTGCACATAATAATATCTCTATATATAAATTATAGGACATATCATTACCCTATGATTTAATTCATGTACTTTTTTTTTTCTCCATCATTTATAGGACTACTGACACGTGAATGCAGGACTGGAGGTTCATGTGGTGCAAAGTTAAAAAGGTGTTTTTTTTTTTTTGAAAAGTCGGTTAGAAGTTATTTTTTAATTTTTAATTTATTTTGAATCCTATTATGTTTTATATTTTTTACATATTTTTTTTTAAAAAAAAATCAAAAAAAAGTTTAAAAGTTAATTTTTATCATATTTCTAAAATAACCCTTAGTTGAGAGTCGGATTGTTTGTGTTTGATTTTATGTTTTTTATTTTTTATATTTATAAAAATAAAATAAAAAAATTATGACACACATCTTTAAAACAACTGCATATTGTAGTAAAAATAAATAAATAAATAGAAAAGACAACATATATGAATTAAAGTTGCCAACTATAGCGCATTAGTATTTATAATTTGTTAGACTAAAGTTGTAAATATAAATGGCGACTAAATTAGTGAGCGTTTTTGGGTAAATTACATTTACCTCCCCTGAGGTTTCTGACAAATACAAGGACCTCCCCTGTGGTTTGAATAATTACAGTAACCTCCCTTGTTTTACCTGACAATATCAAGATTCCCCCCTGCTGTCAAAAATCACTAAACGGTGTTACTTTTTCCTTAGGAATTTACCTTATTGCCCTTCCCTTGAAAATATTAAAAAATGTTTTTGGGTTGGAGAATAGGTTTGGAGGGTTTAGAACAGTATTGTTGGATTTATTTTTTTAAAATATTAAAAAATGTTTTTAAAAAATTATTTTTTTTATTTTAAATATATAATTTTTATTTAAATATTTTATTTTATTTTATAAATGTTTTAATTTTTTTATTTTAATATTTTAAATTCAAAACACAATTTCACACTCAAATTGTAACCAAACACATAACTCAAAACTCAATTCAAAAATTATTTTCAAACCTCATAACCAAACACATAACTTAATACTCCACACTACTTTCAAAACTCTACATTCAAATCGTAACCAAACGCATAAGAAAAAAATTAAAATATTTAAAAATATATTTATAAAATAAAATAAAATATTTAAAATAAAAACTATATATTTAAAATAAAAATAAAAATTTTAAATTTTAAATTTCTTTAATATTTAAAATATTAAAAAAAATACAACATATAGATGTATGAAATATAATACACATTAAAATAAATAAATAAATATTTAAAATATAAAATATTTAACCTAAAAAAATAATTTCAAAAAATTTCAAAATTTATAACCAAACAAATTTTTTCTTTTTAAAACTCATAACTCAAAATACGACTCCACACTGAAATCATGATTCTAAAAATAATTTTAAAAAATAAAATAAACTTTTTTTGAAATTTTTTTTCTTTTAAAATAGAGTTTTTGAAAAAGTTTGGTTTTGAGTTTTGGAAAGAGTTTTAAGTTTTGAAAAAAGTTTTGAATTGAGTTTTAAGTTTGTGTTTGGTTATGAGTTTTGAATAATTTTTGAATTGAGTTTTGAGTAAAAACATGTTCCGAAAAAAAAAAAAAAATTAGAAACATGTTTGGTTCTCTTTTAGAATCACAATTCCAATTAGAAATTTTCAAAAAAAATTTCAAAACTCATAGAGTGTTAACCAATTACACAATTCCAATTAGAAATTTTCAAAAATCTTTTCAAAACTCATAGAATCACAATTCAATTAGAAATAATTTCTTGAATTTATTTTTTTAGGGTAAATATTTTATATTTTAAATATTTATTTATTTATTTTAATATGCATTATATTTCATACATCTATGTGTTGTATTTTTTTAATATTTTAAATATATTTTTTAAATATTAAAAAAATTTAAAATTTTTATTTTTATTTTAAATATATAGTTTTATTTTATTTTATAAATATATTTTTAAATATTTTAATTTTTTTCTTATGCGTTTGGTTACGATTTGAATGTACAGTTTTGAAAGTAGTGTAGAGTGCCTAGTTATGTGTTTGGTTATGAGGTTTGAAAATAATTTTTGAATTGAGTTTTGAGTTATGTGTTTAGTTACGATTTGAGTATGAAATTGTGTTTTGAGTTTAAAATATTAAAATTAAAATATTAAAATATTTACAAAATAAAATAAAATATTTAAATAAAAATTATATATTTAAAATAAAAAATAATTTTTTTAAAAACATTTTTTAATATTTTCAAGGGAAGGGCAATAAGGTAAATTCCTAAGGAAAAAGTAACACCGTTTAGTGATTTTTGACAGCAGGGGGGAATCTTGATATTGTCAGGTAAAGCAGGGGAGGTTACTGTAATTATTCAAACCACAGGGGAGGTCCCTGTATTTGTCAGAAACCTCAGGGGAGGTAAATGTAATTTACCCAGAGTTTTTTTTATTTTTAATAAATAATTTTATTACAACTAGTGTGAGTTGACTATGCCCTCGTTTGGGAGAGAGGGTTTGGGGTTGTTTTGAGTTAAAATAGTCACAAAAAATAAAATAAATTTTTTAGTTTAATAAGACAAAATATCACATCTAATCCATAATTATTACATTCTTTCTCTTACAACAAAGCTAAAAAAGCTAAAAAGTCATTCTCAAACGAGACTTTTTAGTCCCACACTAAAAAAACCAAAAGGTCAAAACGTCAATCCCTTCCCAAACAAACCCTGTATGTAAAAATGGGTTAGTCTTCTCATGTTCACATTTTAACATAAAGAGAATTTGAGGGGTCTGTGAAATTTACCACATATTTCGTTTCGATAATCTGAACTATTCACTTTTTAAAACTAGTTAAGTAAAATATTCATACAAAAATCAAGATGATTGGGCGTCGATAGCTATATATTTCAATCAAATTTGTAATTATATTTGTGGTATATTTTTTTAAAGCAAATATAATTCAAACATATAATTATTATTGTCCAATCATCTTTATTTTTTGTATAAATATTCTACTCAATAAGTGCAAAAAGGTAAACTGTTCGAATCACTAAAATTGGTTCAAAAATTAGTCTGCCAAATCCAAACGCTCTCTCAAGTTATGATAACAATTTGAGAGAAGCCAAACCCTATAAAAATAATGAAAGTTATATAATAAAACAGTACATAAATTATAAAATAATGGTTAACAACTTATCATCCTAGTAACAAATTTCGAATTGGACTATTATTGGATTAGAAATAATTCGGAATTGGACAGTTATTATGAAGAATCAAACATAATTTAGAAAAAATAAAAATAAAAAAGAAATTTAAGTAAGCAATATGTATACTTAGAAACATTAAAAAAATATGAGTCCTTCTTCCATAATTATTTTAAAGAATCCCATAATTTATTTAACAAAAAAAAAAAAAAAAAAACTGGGGAATTATTCTCATTATACGGGATAATTGGAAATACATCATGATTTATTATGCTGATAAATTGGGGAATCATTCTCTTGACAAAACTATTTGAATAGATTTAGGAAATTAAATACCTAGTAGTATAGATCTAGGTGTAGATTTGAATACAAATACAATGGAAAATAGTTAATGGATTTTTTCAGTTCTAATCAATAAATCAAAAACTTATTTATTTACAAATTCAGTCTTGTGTTTGAGAATTTGAAGTCTTGCTCATATGAACTTAAGCACATGTATAGAAATGACTGGTTTAAAATTAAAATTCTATCTTCTCTCTCCAAATTTTAGCTAGTGCTTAACTTGTTGATACCCAAACTTATTACCAAATGATATAAAAAAAAAAAAATTTTTTTAAAAAAAAAAAAGGAAAAGAAAAAAAACAAGAAAGAAAGAAAGAAAGAACACACACAACCCTTATCCTCTAGCTCAATGAGCTTGTGTAGTGCTATTACGCCTTTGTTTTTAATAAATATTCTTTTTTCGCCGATTAAAAAAAAAAAAAAAACTTTTGTTGTGTTACACTGTGTACATGACCATTCATTAAACAAAAACCATAAGAGGAGATATGTGAAAGATAAATGAGGTTGTGTCAATTTTAAAAAAAAATAAAAAATAAAAAATAATAATAATAATAATAATAAATAATTATTATTATTAATTGTATAACACTAGCTCAAATGTGTACAAGTAGATATATAGAAGAAGCAATCACGACGATGAGTAATGCTAGATATCAAGAACTGAGTTAGAGAAAAATACCAAAAAAAAAAAAAATTACTATATGCTTTAGATTCAATTCTTGTGTGAAGGAGCCAAATTTAAAATGGAATTGGACCACATGCTCTTTAAAATTTTTATTTTATTTTCCGTGCCTGAAGTCGTGATCCTAAAGCCTAAGCTACACAGTTAGTACAATGGGGAAATTTTGGGTAGATTTGGTTTGTGTTTCTGAAAAAATTTCAGAAATTTTCTCTACAAACAAATTTCAGAAATTTTCTCTACCAAACAAATTTTCCCAAAATTTTTTTCCAAAACACACAAACCAAAAAAGTTTTCTAAACAAATCTCTCTCACACACACACATCAAATCAATCACTTTTTCCAAAACTCTCTCTCAAAACAATTTTCCAAAACAAATTTTCCAAAAAACCAAACCAAACATGTTTTCGTACTTTTTATCTCTAAAACACATCTCTCAAACACAAACCAAACATACCCTTTATGTTCCAATTTCTCATAGGAAAAATGTTTGAGGGTTACAATTTCTGTGGTTCAAATGGCTTAAATTTGTCAAAATGACGTCGTTTTGTACCCAAAACGATATCGTTTTAGCAAATTCGAGCCATTTGAGCCATAGAAATTGTGGCCCTCAACCATTGCTGTTCTCTTAGTGGTGTTTTGAGAAGTTGATAAAAAAATGATTTTTTGACTTTTTAGTGACTTTTTTAACAAAAAAATTGGATTGTTTTAAGTAAAAAACTAAAAAGTCAAAAAACTAATTTTTTACTAATGTTCCCAAAAGATTATTCTCCTATTTTAAAGCTTTTCTCTATCACGCGACATAAGATCAAAGAAACTCAACACGTTTTTATGTTTCTTGTTCCCTTGTTAGAATTCTCGTTTTTATTACACAATATCAAATTGAAGACACTCAACGTATATGTATGTAGTAAGAACAGAGAAAGATGGAGACAGACGATTAGGCCTCCAATTGAAACAATGAGGGGTGTGGGTGTGCCCACTGGAGGTGCATAATGATACAGGCACAGTGCAGACCATTTATTGGTTTAATAACTGCCACAGCCCAGGCACAAGTGCCACTGACGTTATAATTTCTCCCTCCAAAAATGGTAATAATTTCAAACACAACAACACTGAATGAAACCAAATGTAGTTGGTCTAGTGGGGATAATTTGAGTCTGAAGGTTTTTTTTTTTTTTTAAGTTTTAGATTCGAATTCTCTAATCAGTAAGGTCTTGTTTGGGAAGACTAAATAAGTGTATTTTTTGTCTTTTTGGACAAAAAAGTTAAGGTTAAAAATATGAATGTTTGGGTTAATTTTTTGACTTTTTATGAAAAAATGTGTAATAAAAAATTGTGAAAATTGATTTTTAGAGGAAAATTTGAATTGGGAGTTGTGCAGCCGTAATTGTTGACTTTTGGTGAATAGTTTTAACTTTTTAACTTTTTAAGTAACTTTTTGACTTTTTGAATTATTTGGGAGTACCCAAACTTGGCCTAAATGTATATTTTGGGACCACGGACCACAAAGCGTAAAATCTTGTTTCAGAAGGTTTGTTCAGGCTGTAAGGACTTAGTCTAGTGCGCGTAAGCTGGCCCAGAATACCTTACATAAAAAAATTTAAAAATTTAAAAAAAAAAAAAAAAAAAGCAACACCGAATGAAGATATATATATTGAGACCTTTTTTTTTTTTTCTTTTTTTTTAATTTTTATTTTGTTTGTTCGTGTGCTTGTTGATGGCAACTGGAGCCCTTAGCATATGTCATAGACACTGTAACTGTGTAACAGAATATCTACTCCTATCCATAGATCTTGACCTCTCAATTTGTGGGCCCCTTAATTTGAATGGACTACATTTCAATTCTGAGTAATGATATATCTCATTAAAAGTGGTGCTCTAAAGTACCACTAATGAGTTGGCAAGTACTTAAAAAAAAAAATCAAGACATAAGCAATGGGCTCTATCCACTGTCACATCACTAGTAATACTTTTAGAGCACCACTTTTAATGATCGCATTATTGAAAAAAGCATTATTGTTCAATTCTTGTATTCAAGTGGACAAAAACAGCATTAAAAAATTTACCATCACGTGTATAGCTAGTGTTTTTGAACCAGAAAGTTACGCAAACGGTGATAGATAGAACTCATCTTATCACCTTCTCAATTGAATAAGATGGGTTAAGTCAATTTTATCTGTCTTGTAATTATTGACGTTACTAATTTTAAAAAAAATCACGTCAATATAGTGAATTATGGTAATTTGAATAATTACTTAAAAGGAAAATGCTGAAAAAAATTTAAAACATCAACACTAAATTTATATTCAATGGCATGGATGGTGTTGGATCATTTTAATATCTTTTGTTTATCTATTTATTTATTTTTTGGTAATTTATTTGTCTTGTCTATGAATGAAAATTATTAGAAGGTCATGGACATTGGTGGTGAGTTAATATTTTAGAGGTTTGGAGACTTTTCATTTTTTCTAGTTTAATGGTCATAATTTTTTGGTATAATTTGTAAGGTTCTAGTAGTTTATAAATTGTTCCCCCTCATCTACTCATTTCTAGACTAACTCTTTTTACACTTGAGAAATTACCAGCCAAAGAATGGTATTGTTTTTGGTGAAGCTTTGGATTCACCATTTTGTGTAGAGTTGGTTTGAACCATACGACAAGTGGTCAGGCTATTATATCCTGGAGGGGATAAGTTAGAGTTTAGTGACTACTGTATCGGTATTTGGGTTCTTCCTACTGCAATGAGTTTGATCTTCTTAAAGAAAACGAGATATCCATGCATTAACCTGATCTATTTGTATCTCATTTTATTTGCATTATTTATCAATCAAATATAATTCTTCTGCTATTCTTACCAACAAATGATAACATAATTGATTAAGACTTAACATCTTATGAATTGTCATATATCAATTATTTTATTTGTTTAAAAATTAATCAATTAATACCAAACTTTTCACAACATAAATGTGAATAAATTTAAAAATAGTTCATAAGAATTGCTAGTATTACTCTTACTTTAAATCATATGGCATGACAAGTCAAAGAAGATAGAGATTGGCGATGAAGAGTAGCAATTCATTAAGTTTTGGGAATTGGGTTCAATATCCCAACAATGATTGTTTGATAAACTAATATCAAAATTGTGATAGGTTCAGTTAAAAATTCAAAAAAAAAAAGAGAAGAAGAAAAAAGTCAACACTTGTTGGGCATATTGGACAATTCATATATTCATAATTTGAAATTGAGAAGGTCCTCTTGCTCTTACATTTGTAGGACCCTAAGAAGAAGGCCTCATGTGATGTTGGCATATTGTAAGGGTGGGACCCTTTTCCCATGGACTAGTCTCCCTCTCCTCTCCTCTCCCTCTCCTTCATTCTAAGCTTTCAAGCACAAGACATCATAGATCCATATAACATGGTGCTCATATGAAACCCTCAACATGAGGGCACATGATTCTCTTTTCTCAAAACAATATTATTCTCCATTTTTTACTTTTAATAATATTAGAAAGCCACATTTTATACCTATAAATACATTCAAACAAAAGTAATAGATGTCATATCATTAAGTGTTTAACTAATAAAAAATTAACTCTTATCATCTAATCACAACATTATGGGTTGAATTAATTGTGGGAGAATTTCAAGAATTTAAAATATTTTCCTTCTATTTTATTTTTAGTTGCATAATTATACCTCAAGATTTTTATTCCATCATCTAATTAGTGTATTTAAAATAAAGAAATAAAGAATTCATAATCTGACACGAAAGGTGTGAGCACAGAAATGTAGATCTTTCTCTTTCTCTATCGATTTATGTAAGAAAATGTTATATTTAAATGGGTTTCTCGTCAATATATATATATATATATTTACCATTAGTTACAAAGATGGGATCCACTTAAAAAAAAAAAAATTCTATTTATGTACACCATTTTCTTTTATATAATTATTACACAGTATACCATATGACATTATCTATGTAATATTCTTGAAGAATGATGAACCGCATAATCACTATTAAATAGATTAGTTTTTCCTTTTAACTACTTAATAAAAGTATATCAATATTGTTTAATCTTAACATTTTTACTTTGTTATTAATTTAAAACACAATACAAATAATACTGAAATTATTAAATAATTACATATATATATATATATATGAAACCAGTCACAACTCACTTTCTGAAAGATTCTTAATAATTGAAAGATGAAAACTATAACATACTCCTCAAGAAACAAACACTAGTGACCATTTCTCAAATTTACACCCCATGATGAACAAAAAGAAAAATGCACCACTATCTCTTTATTTGTTCTTTTTGGAACCTCTCTCTCTCTCTCTCTCTCTCTCTCTCTCTCTCTCTTCTCTGAATTTAGTTATTTAGAAAATAATAAATAAATTTTTAAAAATAAGACATTAAACAATAGCAGTATAGCCTTACAGCCCCATGTGTTTCATGTATGCATCTCATCTGAAATTTTTCACCACCCCCCACCACCAGCCTGCCGGAATCTGACCCACACACCCCCTCCGGCTGCAATTCTCTCACCCAGACCTTCCGAAAAAGCTCATTCATTTCCTTTCACAAACCCCTACATTTCAGCTCACTCATCTGTGCCCACTGAAGGTGGTTTGTTAGCTACAATCTCATACCCACCAGCTTCATCGTCTTCATCTTCCTCGTCATCATCCTCGTCTTCGTTGTGTCCATTATCATCGTTGTGATCCTCCATTGCCGACTGGTCTCTCCGATGATCTTCTAGAAGGGGCCATTGTTGCTCCGGTTGAACCATTATCGGGACCATCATCGGATTCTCAGGCT
The DNA here is from genome assembly GCA_025200525.1 of Camellia lanceoleosa. Classification (NCBI taxonomy): domain Eukaryota; kingdom Viridiplantae; phylum Streptophyta; class Magnoliopsida; order Ericales; family Theaceae; genus Camellia; species Camellia lanceoleosa. The sequence continues at coordinate 98,444,627 of CM045766.1, forward strand.
TCACAGCAATGGCTTTCTCTCTGTATAGAGCATCGAGCTGGTGAAAATACGGGCACGTCTTCGAATCCTCGGGTCTCTTCTTGTTGCTCTCTTTTACCTTCTTGAAGTACTTGTTTATGTTCTCCCACTTCTCTTTACACCTCTTCGCATTCCGGTTGTACCCGAGCTTTCTCATCGCCGCCGACATCTCCTCCCACAGCGGCCCTTTGGGTCCGTTTTCTTGGTATTTCAGATCCATATTGGTCCGAAGCTGAATCAATGCCTGAACCTCCGCTTTCGGCCACCTGGAAGAGCTCGCAACCGGGGTGAAATTTCCCCCGCCATTATCAGTCTTGGGATTTTCCGGAGTTTTAAATAGTGTTTGTAGTGATAGTTGAGATTGGATTGGTGACAGTTGCTGCTGTTGTACTTGTTGTTGTTGTTGTTGTTGCGGTTGTGGTTGTGGTGGTGCTGCTGGTGGCATTATTGGATTATCGTGCGGTCTCGTTTGCAGATGTGTTTGCAGTTGGGCGGCTACTTTTGGGACTACTTCTTGTCCCGATATCTTCTGCAAGTAAGCGATCACCGCAGCGTCTTTTGAAGCAGCCATGGATCTTTCTTGGATTAAAAGATCATGCTCTCTATTCAATCTTTCCATTTCTTGAACTCTCCAAGCCTCTTCTCTCGCCAGGCGGTCTCTTTCGCGTTTCTCTAACGTCTCTAGAAACTTCTTCTGCATCTCTTCTTGCTTCTCAATCACTTCACTCATTAGCCTCTGGAAAAAGTCTGCCCATTTTCTCTTCCTCTTGCAACGCCTCTCGGGTTCTTCGTCGGATGAAGTCGAAGATGAGGTTGAAATTGATGCAATATTCATAGGCATATTCGGACCCGAAGATGGAATTGGCGTGTTGTAAGAAAGATTCGTAAGGTTTGTTGTTGTTGTTGGCTGTGGTGGTGGTGGTGATGGCACTGGTTGTGGTGGTGGCGATGACAACACATTGGATGAATGGTTTAAATTTGGTGTCAATGTGATTGTAGGGTTTGCTGTTGATGGAACAGTACTGACTGGTGGTGGAGAAACAAGCTGGGTATTAGTCCCCGGCATTGCCACCGCCACAGGCGGTGGTGGTGGTGGAGCTTGATGGGTTTGAGGCATCGGTGGCGGTGGAAGTAGTGGAAGCGAAGGCGGCTGATTTTCGAGGGCTTGTAATTGGTCGAAAAACCGATAGGTTTTGCCATCTGGCTTTGAAGATCGGCCGTCTTTGGTTCTCCGGTGGTACTTGTAAACGTTTTCGAATTTTTCTTTGCATTTCTTGGCGTTCCGATGATAACCCAGCTCAGCTAGCTTCCTGAAAAACAATTATTGTGTTTCTTTCTCAACTTGAATTTATCAATAAAACAAAAAAGCTAATCTTCTTTGCACATAAAATAATCATAGTGATTGAATTTGAAACATTAATTAAACAAGAAAAAAAATTAGTAGACAAAGTAGAAGAAAATTGAGGTGAAATAACAACAAAAAGATTCGTGAGGAGATCAAAGGAAAAGAAAAAAAGTTAAAACTCTTATTTTCTAGGGAAACAAACATAAAATTCAGGCTGCTGCAATAATTTACTCATTCCATATAGTCCACATCTGATTCCAATCTCAGCTGAATTGTACTAAACGGGAAGTAAAAACATAAGATGGAGACAAATTCAATACTTTAAAGCAATTCACACTTCAGCTTAACTTTCTCTCGCGAGAATCAGCAAGAAAATGCAAGAAAATGAAGCAAACCCAAACACGGAATACCCGGAAAAAATTTCTATAACGCATGTGAATTCCTCTTAACTGACCTATAAAAATTAAACCCAAAAAACCAAAAATTCAGCTGTAATTTGATCAGATCTCTAAAATCCAACCCAAAAAAAAGAAAAAAAAAAAATTAATTCATCACAATCACCTGGAAACTTCTTCCCACAACGGGCCTTTGAGGCTCGAATCACGGAACGCCACGTCCATCTCCGACCGTATCTTCAACAGCGCCAGCGTTTCTTGCCGAGGCCACCGGTTTCCGCCAGAATTCCGCTCACTTTCTTCAATTCTCACCTTTTCTTCTTCGCTCGACCCGACAGAACTCGGCCCAATAACACCCACTTCACCACCGTTGCCGCCGCCGCCACCGTTAGCTCCAGGAGCAGCCGCCGCAGCGCTGTGGCCGGAATTTCCCAACATGGCAGAAACGCCTAGCATGGGTGGAGGTGAGGGGGACTCTTGTGTAGAATTACTTACTACAGCTGAGAAAAAATAAAAATATATATGAAAAGATGGTGAATTCTAAAGGGTTTTATGAAGATTGGTTGTGTAGTGAATTTATTAAATCTATTTCGGTGGATCTGCCTGTCGATCTCATCTCATACACAAGAGAAAAAATAAATAAAAAACTAGAAAATGATAGAAAGAAATACAGATAATTATTTTCTTTTTTAGCTGTGGAATCTTCAGTACTTTTTTTTTTTCTAATTTTTATTGCTTGCTTTGCTGTAGAAAAGCTTTAAAGAATACAGAGGGGTCACTTGGGTTGTCTCTCAGTAATAATAAGAATAAAAAGGGCACTGAAAGATAAGAAAATGTGTGTATTATATACAAAAGCGGCAACTTGTGTCTCATGATTTGTGCAATTATGTAATTATTCTCCATTTTTATTGTCTAATATTTTTTAGTACTGTTCATCTCCTGTTCACACTGGACCATGCCGTTCGACTTCTATTTTATACGTATTTTATTTTATATATAGATTATTTATAAAAAAATAAAAATAAATTAATATCTCATATTATATATATATATATCATTTTTAATTACACACAAAAATTTTTATAGGTATTTGTATATAGACCATTTATAAAAAAAAATAAAATAAATTAATATCTCATATTTTATATAAATATATATATATATATATATTATTTTTAATTACACACAAAAAAATTATCAAATGAACTGATCAAATCATGAAAGTTGGGCTTGTATGGTGAGCCTACAGGGTCCAATCCATTGTTAAAGTTATTAAACGAACCAAGCTACTCAGGATTGTTTTGAAAAGTTGGTTAAAAACAAAGAGGTAATATAATCCAAAACAGATTAAAAGTTAAAATTTGGTTTTTAACCATGTTCCCAAATTGGCCCTCAATTTTGATTTGTGTTTGCTTAGTTAAAAACTCGTTTGAGATTAATTTAGGTCTCGTTTGAGAATATATTTTTTTAGTAACTTTTTAGTTTTCTTGCTAAAATATGATGTAAAAAAAATTAGTATGTTTGCAATGACTTTTTAATTTTTTACGAAAAGATGTGTAAAAAGTAAAGAGAAAAGAGAATATTTAACTCTATTTGGTAGAGTTCTAAAATCTTAGTTCCAACCCTTGCTTTGAGTGTCATGTTTAGTTAGCGCTTTCAAAAATTGATTCCATACCCATTTTTCAAAACACGTCTACCCGGTCATCCCCCTGGACGTCCTCCGGATATCCGGCTAGTTGACTAGAACAGTGTTCGATTTTATTTATTTATTATTTTTTTTGCACTTGTTATTTTTCATATTTTAAATAAAAAAAAATTTTGAAATTTTTTAAAAAATTTTTATGAGCTTTGAATAGAATTTTGAATTGTGTATTTGGTTATGAATTGTAAGTTTTTTAATCAAATATCGTATGTCACATCATTCATTTCAAACTCAATTCAAAACTCTTTTCAAAATTTATAACTAAACAAATGTTTCACACTCAAATCATAATTTCAAAACTCACAAATTCAAAATACAATTCTATTTTCAAATTATAATTCTAAAACTCTACCAAACGCTACTTTTGACTTTTTGATATAGATTGTTGACTTTTTGAATTTTTTAGTAACTTTTTAACTTTTAGGCTAAAAAATAATGTTACTAAACGAGACCTATATATAACAGTCAAACTTAAGTACAATTTTAAAATCATTAAGTTTTCAAACTTGAACGATCTATTACTTTACTCAATAAACTTACACACACTATAAAAAATTAAACCATTCAAGATTGACTACTCATTGAAAATTCGTCCAAAATTGGCTCGTTATGTAAACAAGCTAAGTTTGACCATGATTTTAAACACGTTAAATTATCAAATCAAACTTGAACAATCTACTATCCAGTTTGACTATACTCGTTTTCAATTCTATCCATTTCAGAAAGGCTCTTCTTAATATTTTATTAGATAATTTTGAGTAATGACAAATAGCTCTAAGGCCCCGTTTGGTAGAGTTCTAGAATTCTAGTTCCAACCCTTACTTTGAGTGTCATGTTTCATTAGCGCTTTCAAAAATTGATTCTATACCCACTTTTCAACACACATCTACCCGATCATCCTCCTAGAAGTCCTTCGGACGTCCGACCGGTTGACTGGAACAGTGTTCGATTTTATTTTATATTTTTTTCGCACTTGTTATTTTTATATTTTAAATAAAAAATATTTTCAGAATTTTTTAAAATTTTTTTATGAGTTTTGAATAGAATTTTGAGTTTTGTATCTGGTTAAGTTGTAAATTTTTGAATCAAATATCATATGTCACATTATTCATTTCAAACTCAATTCAAAACTCTTTTTAAAACTTATAACCAAACAAATTTTTCACACTTAAATTATAATTTCAAAACTCACAAACTCAAAATATAAAGTTATAATTCTAAAACTTTACCAAACGTTACCTTTAACTTTTTGGTATAGGTTGTTGACTTTTTAAATTTTTTAGTGACTTTTTAGCTTTAAGGCTAAAAAGTGATATTGCTAAACGAGACCTTAATATATATAACAATCAAACTTAAGCACAATTTTAAAATCGTTAAGTTTTCAAACTTGAACGATCTATTACTTAACTCAATAAACTTACACACACTATAAAAAATTAAACCACACAAGATTGACTACTCATTAAAAATTTGTCTAAAATTGACTCGATATGTAAATAAGTTAAATTTGACCATGAATCAAATAAAACTTGAACATGAATCAAATAAAACTTGAACAATCTACTACTTTGACTATACTTGTTTTCAATTATATTCATTGCAGAAAGGCTCTCCTTAATATTTTATTGAATAATTTTGGGCAATGATACATAACTCTAATTTGAGAGCTCTGAATAGAGCTCTAGTAAGGTGGAAGAGAGGGAGAGATAGAGAGAGGAGTGTGAGCTCTACCTTCACATAAGTACTTTCCACATCATTAGAATTACATTAAAACTCTCAAATTAAAGCTCTCGAACAATATTGTAATAGATACTTGGTGGAATTCATTGCCTCCATTTATGTATACTACTATTTTCCTATTTTAGAACTATATGAAATTACTAGCTTGGTAAATATTATAGTAGAACTCACATGTATAAAGAATCAATGCTGCTTTATAATTTTAAATATTTTATTTTGTATAAACAAACTTGATGGCCAAAAACTTACTAAAAATGTTCCAAAAAAATATATTAAGAATCAAATGATTAAAGTTATTCATATCAAATTAAATTTTTTAAAAAGTAATGCATCTAAGAAAATTCAATAAAATAATAAGCCTAACTATTTTTAACAATAAGAATATTTCTAAAAATGTTCCCAAAAAACATATAACGAATCAAATGATTAAAGTTGTTCTCAATTGTTAAAAGCAATGCATCTAAGCAAATTTTATAAAATAATGTCTAATGATTTTTTTTCTTTTCTTTTCTTTTCTTTGTTTTTTTTTTTTTATAAATTAAAAAATAAAAGAATGGCTGTAAAGTACTTTTAACACCATCAAAACTCAAATCTATACAAAAGTATGTGTATAGAGTTTGGTAAAACTTATAAGCAACTGTTTTTAGCTCATGTTTTAAAAATATTTGCCGTGTATTGATGTACTTTGACAAAGTTTGTTTATTTGTAAATTGTAAATTGTAAATTTTCATCTTTTTTCGTTTTTAGCTCACATTACTCAAAATAAGCTGAAAAAGTAACTTTTTTAAGCTAAATTTTAGGAAGTTTTTTCAAAGGGATAGTTGATGATAAGTCATACAAGATGGACTAATAGTAGTTTAGGTCTTCCATTTCATTGACTTTGATTATTGGGATTGTGGTCCTTTATTAAATTTTCAGCAAATATTTGATCTTAAAAAATAAAGTTTATTTTTTAAAGAATTTTTCATTGAAATTTATCAAACAACATTCATATTGAATATAAAATTATGTCAAAAACTATAAAATTTCTCAATTCAAAACTGTTAAATTTCTCAAATTTTAAAAAATGGGCAATGACTCAATTTCTGAAATTTCGTAACTGCCTTCAAAATTTTACATTAGAAAAGTGAGAAATTTCTTTGTTTTTTAATTATTTATAAAATTTTATTTTTTATACGAATCTTATTTGATTGCCACGAATAAGTTCTAAAAATAAAAAAATATATATTAAAAAAGAAAGTTACAAAATGGTAAAGTAAAAAGAAAGCAACCATCTAACACGTCACTTAGTGTTACACCTTACGTTTTAACAAATTAAGTCATTGGCTGGCATGCATAAAATCTTTTACGTGACTATACCCTTTTTTAAAATAACTTTTTAAAAAAAATTTGAAAAAGATATTTACCAATTAAAAATGGAAAATTGATAATAAGCAACAACAGATATGGACGATGGTGATAACAAGTTGGAATTTTATTTTACTTTTTATTTTATTTTTTTAATTTATTTTTGTCCGTCAATGTAAATATAGTTAAAAGCCGGCCAGTGTAGGTCAGCGTTGGTGTTTGGGCGTTCTGGATTGGAGTGGGTGTTGGTTACATTTTGGATTTCGGGGTAGCTTTTTAAATGACTGTTTTACCCCTAACATGTCTCCCATTCCACAATTGACCTTTAATCGTGGAAGGTTGTTATTTTATTATTTTTATTTATTTTTTTATTAGATCACCTGATCAATGATATTCCTTTTTTTTTTTAATTTTTAAATCTGACTTGGTTTATGATTTTCTAGGCCTAAATTACGTTAATTTTCCTCGAGGTTTGCAGAAAATATATTTTTTCATAAATTTAACATAATTACATTACATTCTCTTAAAAATTTTAATTAAATAATACTTAATCTCAGTTTCATTAATTATTTTAACCGTATAAATGAAAAAATGATGATGTTATATTTTTTTACATTGAAATGTACTATAGGTTATCTTGTTTATAACTGTGTACTCCCAACTTACATCAGTCATGGTGGGTGGCTGTTTATGATTGATTTTTTAGTGCTTTATTTTTATTTTATTTTTGTCTTTAGTGAATATTTTTTGTTTAAAATTTTAGAATTTTAAGTTTTACTTGACTAAACGAATCAAAAAAATAAAGAAAATTGCAAAACAAAATTCCACTAAAAGACAAAAAAAAAGTCCAAATTTTTTAATTTTTTACGCTTTAGATTCTTTTATATTACAAAAACCAGAAAAATAAAAGATTTTGACACAAATTTTTTTAAAAAAATCATTAAACACAAAAAAAAAAGAAAAAAAAATGAAACTGTGGCTTTTTTAGCTGAATAGCAAATGACGCCTAAGTCATTTTAACTTTACTTAAAAAAAACTTAGCATAAAATTTGTAAGACTAGTTATATTTTTTCTATACCTGTGTGTAATTTAACATTTTTTTTTTATTATCTAGACCTCATCAATGATCTGAGTTATTTTTATTGTTATTTTATATATATATATATTGGTGTGTGTACAGCCCATCAGAATTTGTTCACCTGGTTGACATTGTAATTTACCAAAAATGCCCTTAGTCTTAGGAATTAATTAACTTATGCTTATTGGGAGAGAAACTATGGTGCTCATGGAGCCACGCAGGCCACCTGGGCCTACACCCCCGACAAGTCGCGATTCCAATATCATGATTGTCAACCAAAAAATAATAATCAATAATGTTATGCTAATTAATTCTTTTTATAAAAATATTATACAAATAAGTTATTTATTAATAATACATTTTAATATGTGAAATGGGATTCTTTTTATTAATGTGATGAATAAGATTACAATTACATCAATTTATATAAATAAATAAATAAATAATTGTATAACATTGTTTTTAATATTTCTTCATTAATTTTTAAATATTATCTAATGCGTCGGTATTATATTTATACCAAAAAAAAAAACAAGAAGAAGAAGGTAGGATAAGTTAAACAAATGAATTGGTGAAATACAAACAAATAGTATTCCCTCCGCTCTAAAATAATTCTATTTTGAAAATTTTAATTTTTTTTGCTAGTATAATTATTGCACTTAAAAATATTAATTTTTCAAAATTATCCTTTGATAGTATATTTTTTTGAGAATATCGATTACTATAATTATACTTTTTGTATTGTTAATGAATTTTAAAAAAGACAAAATAATAAATTTATATTATTTTAATTCTTAATTTTTTAAAAAAAATTAATATTTTGAAATAATAAAAAATAAAACAAAGAATTAATATTTTGAAACGGAAAGAATATTTAATTTTTGTTTTTCAATTTGCCTTAAATTCGTAATAGAAGAATCAATTTTAGGTGGGATCCATGGTTGAATTATTAGGTAGAGGTGGGTCTAATTATTAGGGTAAGCCATTTATGAATTCAAGTAAAATACTGACAAAAAAAATCAGTTAGGATGCGACCCACCAGTAATAAATGGAACCGATATCAAAAGTCTTATGGCCGGTTCGACTCATTGGATGGATAAAGGCAGTGCCTTCTCTCCGCTCTAAATCGGATCGAAGTGTATTATTAAACTTTCATAAGTTAATTATAGAATTTATATCGATAATTTTAAATTATTTAAATGTGTAAGATTGATCGAGTATTTTATTCTTATAAAAAATCAAGTTAATCAGATATCGATAACTACTTAATTAGATTAAATTTATGTCAATAGTAAGGGTGGGTTTGAAATGTTTTAAAAAAATGTATTTTTTGACTTATTGACTTTTATGGGTTGGGTTTGATGTGATATGTTAGAAAGGTGATGTGATTTAAATAAGATGATATGACTTAAATAGGATAGTAACTTTTTAACTTTTTGTATTATTTAGTGTACCCCAAATCAAGCCTAAGTATGATTTTAAAAATAAATTATTGATACAAATATGATTTGATCAAGTGGCAATTGATATCCTATCAACGTGATTTTTTATAATAATGAAATACTCAACAAACTCTACACGATTTGAATTATTAAGACAAATCTAAAATGAGATAGACTAAACCGTCCAATTGTAATAGCAAACTGGAGAGGATCTAATTCCAATTTGAAAAATGTTAGGACTGTTAAAGGAATTATTAATTACTTTACATAATATTTATATGCGTGGGGAACTGATGCGGTGTGGTCCCATACTTACAAGAGTATTTTGTAAAATATTTGATACTTTTTTTTAGAGTCCCATGCATTAATCTATAAATGTTTAGGGATATAAGATGTACCACAATAAATTAAAATTTTAGAGATAAATTTAAGAAAAAAATTATTTTTCAAGAAAGAAAAATTTTAATTGCTAAAAGTATCATTGCTCTATTTTTAGTGATGAAATTAGACATTTAGTGATAAATTACTTCTTTTTTTTGGACCAAAACTCAAAAAACGAAATCCTTCCGGCACCAAATTGTTTTGTTACTAAAGTGTATTTATTAGTAATATTCTCAAAATTGTCACAAAAGTTATTTTTTGAATTTTTCAGATGACTTTTTTGTGATGACATGAATTGATTTCTAAATACTTTTTACAACAAAATTTTTACTTTCGAGGGCAAAAAAATTAGTTCTTAAAACCCTTATATATTGTAATGATGTGACATAATACACTTAATACATAAATATTATACCATTTCTTTTTATAAAACATGTTAAAAATAGTCCTTTTGATGGTTGCTAGTGTTGAAAAAGTGTGTAAAAAATATATTGAAATATGTGAAAATATTTTGAGAAATAAAAACTATATTGAAATTATAAATATTTTAATATTTTTTATTTTTAATGACAGGACCTTTTACTATATTAGTTTGGGTATAATATAATGTAGAATAAGATGAAAGTGATTATTTTTTAGCTTTAAAAGAATGATAATACCACATCTGATGGTGGAATATGCAATACTAGGGTTGGTGTTGCATATCTGAACCTTTTGGGGATATGCTATCCGAAATTGCTATATCTGAAGGTTTAAGGAGTAGCCAAACATGGGTTTTAAAAAAAAAAAAACATGAGACCCACGGATATGATACAAAACCCACCTCTTTATATTTGGTTCTATATTCAAACAATGCCTACTATAAGTAGTAAAGATGCTACCGAATTAGAATATAGAAAATGTGACCTGCATTTAAAAATAAACTTCAATCAGACAATGTAATTTGTAAATGTTTTTGTATTTTAATTTTGTACGTCTAATATTTTTTTGTAAATATTATAATTTTGTGTCAAATACTTAGCTTAAGTTTTGGCATAAGCAATTGCCACGAACCTTTGTTGCGTTCAACTGTCGAAAAAGGAGAAGGAGAACAAATTTTAAAATTGTTTTGTGTAGGTCTCGTTTGGCAACATCACATTTTAGTTTAAAAGTCAAAAGTCACTAAAATAATCAAAAAACTAATAACTTATACCAAAAAATCAAATATTTCATTTTCTCTCTACTTTTTATATATCTTTTCGTAAAAAATCAAAAAGTCATCCCAAACATACTAATTTTTTTTATATCATATTTTAACAAAAAAGTCAAAAAGTTACTAAATAAGTTTGTTCCCAAACGAGGCCTAGTTATTGCAAAAAAATGTGAGTCTCATACGAAGGGAATTTTTTTTTTTTTCTTTCTCAATTCTTTTTCCATAAAAAGTATAAGATTATGCTTTCTCAAAAAAATTCATAATGTTTTATAAATTTATCAATCAATAAAAATGTAAATTATTTATTTATTATTTTTTTTTCATTTTCTTAATTACTTTTTTCTAACTCCTTATCATAAACATATTGTTAAAGTAATAAATTCCAAACTCGAAGGGTAAGAGCTGCTTGAATTAGCAAAAACTAGTAAATATCGTAAAACAAAAGCTGAGCTAATATGTAGCAATAAATGAGATAAAAAATTTTGAATTAAATTTTATTGAATATGAATTTTATTTTTATGACCGGGTGTCAGGCCAACTTACGCAAATCTTGACTAATTTTGAAATTCACGTAAAGCGCCTCTTCCACGTGGTTCAGACAAATTTCGGGCAGTTTGTTTTCGTCAGTAGGTATCATCAAAAAATATTATAAAAATGATCATGAAAGATTTTCCACCATTAGATTACACATATAAGAAAACATTCCACACTAATCAAAGGATAAAAAATTTTCATGAAATATTTCATAGTATTATTCTTTTGTCAATTGCATTAGTAAAAGTTTACTATCGGGGGGAATTACATCTCAATGAGATAGAAAAAAAAATTTACACAAATATAAACTTACACTCCCATAACATTTCATTTGCACCTCATCACAGAATCATTTACATTGCACATATTTTTGTAATTTTTTTATTTTTTTTATTTTTTATCCCATAGTGTTAAAATTCCCCTATTATCAAAAGTCATGCATATTGATGCTGTCAAATTAAAAAATCATATTTTAAAATATGTATATATAGATAAAATGAATTTACATATAAAGAGATTGCATACAAACTAAAAATAGAACTTGTATTTGATGGTTTAGATTTGTTTTCCAATGTTTGAAAGGAATTTATACAAACAAGAAAAATATAAAACATTTCATTTGACATACTGATGTACTGAATTATATTAAAAGAGTATATTCTTTTCCGAATGAATGTATTGTTTACATTATATTATTGATTATACATGTAATGATTGCTTCTATATATTTAAGTTTTTCAAAATTAAAACTAATAAAAAATTCTACCTAAAATTAACAATATCTGTAGAATGCTTAAGTAGATTAGCTAATTGTCTTTATCAATGGAAAAGAAATTTGAGAATTATAATTTGCCCATAACCTCATGATATATATATATATATATATTTGATTGATTTGAATGACATGATATATTATATGTCAACTTTTATTTTATCATAAAGGCTTAATTTTTTTTGTCATATCATTATAGATCTTTGAGCATTTCTCTTACTGAAAATAAATAAATAACAAATGATCAAATTATTGACAATATCACTAGAAAGACTAAAATATTTGAGTTCTTAATCAATAGTAAAATATTTGAAGGAGAGGATATATTTCAAAATGCCCTTGTACCAAACATTTTAAATTATAGAAACATTTCAAAGTAACATAATTTAATGGGTTTGTTTAAGTTGCAATTTACCTTACTTGTAGAGTAAAAAAGAATAGGAAAATTAGAAGAAAAAAAAATAATGGCCCAATCAATAAATAATGCAAAGAAGTGGACCCAATCAATCAATAAGCAATTAAATGCACAAATCATCCAACAAATTATTGTAGGTTTATACAAATCAGAGCAATATTTTGGGCATCATGTACAAGGACAATTTGGTCAAACACCAAAAAAAAAACTGATAAAAATAAGGGTATCTTTGGATTTGACAAATATTTTTCACTTTTCTTAAAGTTTAAAATAATTAGTTCTATACTTTTAATTTCTAATATAATTATATAATTTTTTTTTTTTTTTTGAGATTTTAATTTACTTTCGTTAGTATGGCTATATTTTTTTCAAAACTCAAAAAAAGTGAGAGTAATTCACCTAATATTTTTTTAGCAACTTTTTTGTTAGTTTTTTTTCCCTAAGAAACAAAATTTTAAAATTTATAATTTTTAAAAAATTCTACTAGACTACAGAATCAAAAAAATTTCTTTAAAAAACATAGACTAAATTTTTTTAACTAAAATAAGTCTTTGTTTTCACCGTTATATTACGTATTTAGAGAGAGAAAGAGATAGGGAGAGGTGAAAGGTAGACTAGTCACATTTTCTCTCTCTAAATTATATGTTTTCTCTCTCTATATTATGTAATGTAATTGCATGTCATACAAAAACATTACATTACATATATTATTATATTATTGTTTGTTTTTATGTTGAGGCATATACTTAGCTGGCAGTGATTTATCTCTAGGGTCCCATTTGTTTTCAGAGATAGAATGGAGAGGATTGATAGTGAAGAAATTAATAGTGAGAGAATTGATAGTGAGAGGATTAAGTAAAATTGTGTTTGTTTTGATGATAGTTGTTAGTGTAGGGATTGTTAAATTATTTTTATATAAAATAATAAAACAAATAAAAAAAATACAAAAACATTAAACATTAATGTTTTTTAAAAAAAAATGCCCAACATGTAAAAAAATTTTAAAAAATAAAAATAAAATAAATAAAATAATGATTTTTACTTAACAAAAAATATAAAAAATTAAACATTAATGTTCAAAAAAAAATGCCCAACATGCAAAAAATAAAATAAAAATTAAATAAAAATAAAAAAATTTTAGTCCGCCGAACTATTTTTCTAATACCAAGTCTTGGAGGCTCATTCGAATCCCATTTGCAAGGCCTATCCTAAACCCTTCGGCTTAACAGTCCCTTCTTCAACTCTGTAAACAAACAGCACATTAAATAGGACGTACAACTATCTTAATCCCAATCCCCCTCTCATATCCCAAAACAGACGGGCCTAGGTGTGTCATGGTCTACTCTACATACCAGAGATACCTTCCCACTGTGCCCACCATTTCTTTGATCTTGTACTTAAAAAATTAAGGGTATATGTTGTCTGTTGAAATTTGGCTTTTACAATTGTTTTAAACCAATAAAGATTGGGTAACATGGCTCAATCAATATGAAACAAATATATATATATATATATAATGTAAATTAGGGTTTAAACAATTGGATTCAACTCCTTTTCAATTAGAAGTGTTGTTGCGCTTAGTTGGCTAATTTTGAAGTCTATTTCGAATTATCAAAATCATTCACTTTTTAAAATTTATCGAAAAGAGTATTGATGTAAAAAATTAGGTTAATTGAGTATCGGTAGCTAAATGTTCAACTTACATTTGTATTCTTTTTTTTAAATAATGGTTTATTCTTAGAATTATATTTGTGGTTCAATTTTATATGTAAATTGAACATGTAATTACTGATATCCAAACAACTTGATTTTTTATATAAATTATATTCTCAATAAATTTTACAAAATGAACTGATCATCAAGATAAACCTGATAATCGGCCCACCAAGCCCAACAATCCCTTTCCAATTGGACCATCACTGAAGTAGAAGTTACCCTTACATTGTTTCTTTTAAATTTTGTAGAGTCAATTTTGTAATTGGCTTGGTATTGGTAAAATTATTGTTATGATTTCATTTTAATACAACTCAATTCCTGGAATAAAAATGAAAGCCAGAGACTTAATTGGATTTTATGGGAAAATTACAGAATGAAGTGAGGAGAGTTTGGGATGGTGGAAGAGAGGTGGAGAAGGTAGGAAAGGAGATACCGATGGCAATAGAGTATTGAAAAGGGTGGTTGCTGGCATGGATAGGATTTGTTTGAGAAGTGGGTTGACTTTTTGTCTTTTTAATTATTTTAACTTGGGACTAAAAAGTCTCGTTTTAGATGGGCTTTTTAACTTTTTTGACTTTTGTGAGGAAAAAAATATAATTATAGACTAGATGTGATGTTTTGTCTTATTGGACTAAAAAGTCTATTTTATTTTTTTGTGACTATTTTAACAAAAAAAGTTCCAAATCTATCTTCCCAAACAAAAGCTAAATGAGAGAGTGGTAACTAATGACGAGTAGTGGGTGTCGAAGTTGAAGAGAGGGAAGAAGAAAAAAAGATGAGGTAAAGAAGGTTGAGATAAATAGGACATAACTGTCTTAAAATTTTCTATACCTTTGTAATTAGTTTTGAAGTTCTCACCTCTATTGTAATTATAAAAAAGGGTTCTTCACTGATTTGCAATAATTTTTCCTATATTCTTTTCTCATATATAATAACTCTTCTCAATTTTGTTTGCACGTAATGATCTTCAAGATCCTAGTAACTATTTTAAAAAATTAATTTGGCAGGCCGATAAATGAGCCTACCCATTGTTGAAATTTCAAAACTACCAAATACTATTCTATTAAAGGATATTTATACATAGAATAGTAAAATCAGGACTATTCTATTAAAGGATATTTATACATAGAATAGTAAAATGAGGGATCGTATGTCAATATCCAAAATAAATAAAATAAGAAAAGTAAACAAATACTTTACAAGAATTGCATCATTGTTGTCAACATTCACAAGACTAACTTTAAAAGCCATATAGAGTTCTAACTATGCACATCCTGTAAGATTAACAGTTGGGTTGTACTACTCACTTTAGATTAGTCTTTGAAATTTATCTTATTTGTCTTTCAAAAAAAAATAAAGCAAGAAATGAGCATGTTTTCGAAATAAGTTTTGTCCCATCATTTTAAGGAAATAGATTCAAATGTTAATCACTTTAAGCAACATGTGTTTTATTGTATTACACGCTTTGAGATAAATATTTTATATATTTCTGTTGGCATCATAAATAAATAATTTTTATTAATTATTATTTATATAATTGCAAAACATGTGACACTTTTTTACTTATTTAGAGGTTATGAGAAGTTATAAAGTATTAAACACATGTAAAAAGATGATGAGGACAATTTAGAGAACATAGAGCATGAATTGGAGGTTAAAGAAAGTTATGTAGATATGGAGATGAAGTAGAAGATCATGGAGTGTGAAATGTGGGAGATGGAAAAATATGGTAGTTATTAAATAGGTTTTTTTCTTACAAATGTTTGCCTTTATGGTTACATTGTAAAGGATCCAGAACTCAAATCAAAGACAATTGATTTCTATTTTTCTTGTCATTTATATTTTTTGCATTTTATTTTATGCACTTCATTTTCGAAGCATAGGAGTAGATGTAAATTTTTTGCACTTTATTTTATGCACTTCCTTTTCGAAGCATAGGAGTAGAGGTAAATTAATGGATAGTTTGATTGTTCACTCAATCACTTATTCACTCAATCATCTTTCTCCATCTCCCTACTTCTTCTTTTAATTTTAATTTTTCTCTACACTTAGCAATTTTGAAGTCCTCTTTATTGAGACAAAAGAACCGTCAACACAATTGCTTAATAATTGGCTTGAATTTAATATGTAAGGATTTTTCAATCCTTATTGGCACGCTTGCATTTATGGTATTTTCCTTCATAGGAAAAATAAGCCAATAATTTTTCACACACCCAGTGAGACGTCAAGTGTAAGAAATAAAAAATGAATTAAATTCGTCCATTCCAAATAGCCTAGATGAAATTTTTTGACGTAAACAAAAAAATTTGGATCTTCAAAAAGAGATCCATTTTCTTAATGAAATAAACTTCCATCCATTACAATATTGTTTAGTGGAAGAAAAAAAAACACGATTTAATTGGAGAAATTCATGAACTTGATATGGAAGTTCGCCAATGGAATGATGAGTTGTCAACTCTCATTACCAAGTCTTTAATTGAGGCCTTAATGGCTGAAATTGGTGATTTTTTTCAAAATTCTTTCAGTATTGAAAATGGCAAAAGAAAAGAGATTAAAATCAATGACTCGGAGGGTCAAAAAACTCATTTTTAAAGAGCTAATTTATGAAAATAATATGGCTAAAAAGTATGTTGTTGAGCCAAACATGGTTAAAAATGATGTTCCATCTAAAGCTTGGGGGGGTTAAAAAACATATTCTTGGAGAGTCAAACCATGGAAATAACATATCTATGAAAACTTTTCATAAGCTATTAATGACTAAAATGAAACAACTCATTAAGCAAAAAAAAATGATGAAACTCATATGGTGGATTTTCATTAGCCATTAATGGTTAAAATAAAGCTACCCATTAGACCAAGAAATGATGAAACTCACAGGAGGATTTTCATAATCCATTAATAGATAAAATAGAAAAATAACCCCATTTGTCAATGAATGATGAAAATTATTTGGCCAAAAAACATGTTCTTAAGCCAAACATGACTAAGAATGATGAACAATTTAATGTTCATGAATATGAATTTTTTCGAAATGTCAAGTTGTTTGAATTTTTAAGGTCATCTTGTGCTATGGTTCTTAGTGTTCAAAATCCTTTTTTGGATTTGTGGTTCACATCAAAATTTAATTTTGATGAAATGACTAATAAAACAATCATCTTTAAGCATTGTTTTGATGAGTTTGATGCACTAAAGAACGATGCATTAAAAAACAACTTAGCTGTTTGAAATGTCGAACTTGGCTAAGAATGGCCAATTTATTCGAAGTAATGGCAATTTAACTTTATTTTATTTTATTTTAATTTCTGGAATTTTCAAGTTTTATGGACAACTACATAAGAATGGCCAATTTATTCGAAGTAATGCCAATTTAACTTTATTTTATTTTATTTTAATTTCTGAAATTTTCAAGTTTTATGGACAACTAAATTTTCAAATTTAATTTCTGAAATTTCTGAAAATAATTGATTTCATCAATGACTTGGGGGGTCAAAAAACTTATTTTTAAATAGCCAATTTAGGAAAATAATATGGTTAAAAAGCACGTTATTGAGCCAAACATGGTTTAAAATGATGTTCCATCTAAAGCTTAGGGGGTTGAAAAACATATTCTTGGAGAGTCAAATCATGAAAATAACATATCTATAAAAGCTTTTCATGAACCATTAATGACTAAAATGAAACAGCTCATTAAGCAAAAAAATAATGAAACTCATATAAAAGATTTTCATAAGCCGTTAATAGCTAAAATGGAACTACCCATTAAACCAAGAAATGATGAAACTTACATGGAGGATTTTCATAATCCATTAATGGATAAAATAGAAAAAAAACAACCTCATTTATCAATGAATGATAAAAGTTATTTAGCTGAAGAGCATGTTCTCAAGCCAAACATGGCAAAGAATGATGAACAATTTAATGTTCATGAATCTGAATTTTTTGAAATTATTCAAAATATCAAGTTGTTTGAATTTTTAAGGCCATCTTGTACTATGGTTCTTGGTGTTCAAACTCCTTTTTGGATTTGTGGTTCACATCAAAATTTAATTTTGATGAAATAACTAATAAAACAATCATCTTTAAGCATTGTTTTGATGAGTTTGATGCACTAAAGAACGATGCATTAAAAAACAACTTAGCCATTTGAAATGTTGACCTTGGCTAAGAATGACCAATTTATTCAAAGTAATGACAATTTAACTTTATTTTATTTTAATTTCTGAAATTTTCAAGTTTTATGGACAACTGCATAACACCATAATTAACTTTGTGGAGTGGTTTAATTTTGGATTTCATCTATGAATCCATTCTTAAATTTGTTTTGACTTTGGGAGACATTGGTTAATTTCCTTTAAGGTAAGACCAAAGTTTGGTCTTTGCATGCATTGGAGATGGCTCCAAGATGTCTTCAAAGTAATTCTATCAATTATTATTATTGTTATTATTATTATTATTTGATATGAATCAAAACATGTGCTTTGAAAGTCCTTTTTGTTGAGACTTTGAAAGCTTCAAAAGATTGTCTGTTGCATCAACAACAGTTTTGGGTTTCAAACAATCGATGGTTGGATGTGATTGTACACCTTCGAAGCTTAGAGAATTGTCTCAAAGGTTGGTTACTTGCCTTCGAAACTTTCAGGAATTATTTTGAAGGTTGGCTACTTACCTTTAAAACTTCAATAATTGTCTTGAAGGTTGGTTACTCGCCTTTGAAGCCTCGAGAAGTGTTTCAAGGGTTGGCTATTTACCGATTTTAAAGTATACCATGAGCAAAAAAAGTTTCAAGCATGCTATAATCTCGAAGTCGAACATAATATTGGAACCATGTCAAAGCATTTCGAAGGTCCACAAATTTGGCTCGAAGGTGGGTCGAAACTCCCTCAAAAGCACTTCGAAGGTCCATATATTTGGTTCGAAGGTAATTCGAAACTCGAAAACACTTCAAAGTTCCAGATATTTAGTTTGAAGGTGGCTTGAAGCTCCCTTAAAAGCACTTCAAAGATCCATATATTTGGTTAGAAGGTAACGCAAAACGCTACAAAGCACTTTAAAGTAGTGTAGTTTGAAGAGTGTGTATGTTGTTTGTCACTTCGAAGCAATTCGAAATAGTGTAATCGGAAGTGAAAATATATTGTTAAGGTCTGAAGAATCAAGCTTTGAAGGTCTTGAAATTTTCATAGTCTTGTGATGCATTGAAGGTCTCGAAGTAAAGCATAGAAGGGCCAACTATTAGTAATGGCTCAAGGAAAATATCATCGGCACACATTATGACTAAATCAAATTGGGGATATTTTGCTAAGAATTCACCATTTCAAACACATGCAAAGTAATCCAATTTAGAAATACACATTAAAATTCAAAGCATGTGAAATTATTTTAATTATATTTGAACCTTTATAAACTCTCCAAGCAGGTAGCTATTATGCATTCGAAGCTTTTAAAGCTTCTAAAATATGTTGTGAGCACCTTCGGAGCAAGGTTTTAGTTCTTTTTTAACAAAATTAAATCATGGTGTATGATAAAACAACCTTCGAATACATGTCTCCCTTCGAATACATTAATTAATTGCCAAATGTAGTCTAAATTGATGTACAACTCTTCATGAATTCGAGATTCCTCATTCTGAAAAAGTTATGGGGGGTAATGTTGGCACCAAAAATAAATAATTTTTATTATTTATTATTTATATAATTGCAGGATATGTGATACTCTCCTATTCATTTGGAGGTTATGAGAAGTTATAAAGTATTAAACACATCTAAAAAGATGATAAAGGACAATGTGGAGAACATGAAGCATGAATTAGAGGTTAAAGGAAATTATGAAAACATGGAGATGAAGTGGAAGATCATGGAGTGTGAAGTGTGAGAGATGGAAGAATATGGTAGTTATTAAGTAGTTTTTTTTACAAATGTTTGCTTATAAATAGTCATTCATGTCTACATTGTAAATGATCCATAACTCAAATCAAAGACAATTGATTTCTATTTTTTTTGTCATTTATATTTCCTGCACTTTATTTTATGCACTTCATTTTCGAAGTATAGGAGTAGAGGTAAATTTTCTGTACTTCCTTTCGAAGTACAGGAGTAGAGGTAAATTAATGGTTAGTTTGATTGTTCACTCAATCATCTTTCTTCGTCTCCCTCCTTCTTTTAATTTTTCTTTTCTCTACACTTAGCAATTTTGAAATCCTCTTTATTGAGGCAAAAGAACCGTCAACACAATCACTTGATAATTGGCTTGAATTTAATCGGTAAGGATTTTTCAATTCTTACTGATACGCTCACATTTATGATTTTTTTTTTCATAAGAAAAATTAAGCCAACAATTTTGTTACATATTCTTTAATTTACTAAAATAACACAAATCTATCATTTTACATCAATTAACTTGAATTTGATTGACACGTCGAAACACTAATTATGCAGTGCTATGGCCCAATTCTAACACTGATCAGTCACAAACACTGTTCATATTATTCTTAGGACAGTTCATCTATGAACACATAAACCACATGACTGAAAGAAATACAAAATATACATGAATAGATAAAAATTTAACACCATTTTTTAATGAGATTCATTTCTAAAAAAATTTTTGCATGTTTATATTACATTTTGTGTTTAACTCAATAATACTAGTGGGTCCTGCAGGCTTGTAACAACTTGTTTCATATTATTACAATATATGGAGATAACTGGGTGGCACAAAGCTGTGAAAGAGAATGTGCCAAGGGTTGATGTAACTTATTCCTCTACCCCTCTCTCAGCTTCAGATGCTTCTTAGAATATGACTGATTTTTGCCTTTCACAGCTCAAAAATTCTGAAAATGCCTTCAACCCACTTGTGAGGTGTAGCTCCCCTTTTATACTTTCTCATATCATATGCTAGTCATTTTTTTTTCCAAAACAATACCTTCTCCAAAATGGAAACAAAGCATATTTCATATCCTTGGGTTTCTCTCAGATTCTTAATTAAATTGGATGTCCAATCTCTTATTATGGGGCCACGACATGGCCTATTTTTACTCATTTTATATCTCCATGTATGCCAATCATTTATAATATAAAAATTAAATTAACTTTGATTTAATAATCGTAACTATATGATTTCATCATATTTGTTTTGTAGTATATCCTCATAATCATGCTTTGTCGTCATTTCTTTGATGTTAAATCATGTGATTACAATTATCAAATTAATCTGATCGATATTATATCCTTAGAATATTGTAGTCACATGATTTTATTATACTTTTGATAAATTATAAATATATCATCTAAGATTTACTTAAAATACATATTGCACCATATGATTTTAGAAATTATAAATATTCCCTTGTCAAAAAAAATTATTTAATAAAATTAACAGAAAAATTAAAATTCCCAACTACTCCTCTATATAACAATAGAATTATATGAATTTTTAATTGAAATGTATTTCTGATATCATTAAAAATAATTAATTGACTTGATAATTTATTAATAAAATGAGTCATTTGTTATACAATTATAAACTTAAAATGATAGGATGTCATTTTCAGAATCACATAGGATAATTTGAATTTTAAGCAAATTTCAAGAAATATATTTATAACTGACCCTACTATTTTTGCTTTGAAGTCATCCATTTCTTTTTCTTTTTCTTTTTTTATGACAAATTATATGATTACGATTATTAAATTAGTATAATTTTTTTCATTTACTATCTAAACATATAAACCTAAAAAAAAAGGATTGGAGGACTGAATCATCCAATCCATTTGAGGAGGGGAGAGAAGCCAGAATTTTTATTTTTATTTTTTATGGTAGAAGCCAGTTTCATTTCTTATAGAAATATATGATATATATATATATATATATATGTATATGTAATGTACACTTACAAAAATATGTATATGAAAGCAACAGAATTGTTGGACCATCATTTTTGGGTAAGAGGGGTAAAATATGCCATTAAAATTGCAGCAACTAGTGCCCTAACTGGCCCCTGTGAAATGGACCAATATTAGCTGTCTGATCAAAACCCCTCCCTTTTTTTTTTTTTATTAAAAAATTTTTTGGGCCATTTTGAAAAGTTACATTGCAAGTAGACAAAGGTTTAAATGAACATGGTAGCCATGTGAACACCTAAACTAAGATCATGTCACCCATGTGGATTAATCCCTTCTGTTTATCTGTCACCTAGCTAAAGCAACCACCCAAAACCCATTCTTTTATGTCCTCTTCTTTTTTATCCCCCTCACCACCCAAAACTGTAAATGAAAATCTTATATATAAGTGAAGTTTTTATTTGATTTATTATTATTAAATATAAATACATGAGGTTTATGTATATTTATGAGTAAATTACACAATTGGCATGTGTAATTTGAGTGAAATTTTACTTTGATTTCTTTAATTTTTATTTTATCAATTTAAACCACATACTTCCAATTACATTTCAATGTGATTCGTTTGTTAGCTATTGTTAACATTTTCAACGGAATAAGGTTATGTGTAACTCACATGAGAATTTTAGGAATTCTTTCGCAAGAAAGAAAATAAATAAATTATAACATTGGTTCTTATAGTTTCTTTTGATTTATTTTGGTCCCTTAATGCACATGTTTTTCTATTCAAAATATTGACGACAATTGACAGAGGGATTACATTGAAATGAAATTAAAAGTGCAGACTTTAAATAAATGGAATTGAAACTATAGCTACCAAAATAAAACTTTGGTCAAATTAGTGGACTTGCCTCCTCTCCAGCCATGCCCTGCACTCTCTAGCAGATGAAGACCGTGGCAACCAGGACTCCAAAGGAAAGGGAGAGGCTATGTTTTGTGCATGCTAGTCGACTGATCGGATGACCGATTGAATGACCACTTGGACGATCGGTGCAACACTTATCTATCGGGATTGTCACCCTTGTTGATTGCGACTGTCACCTTGTTGCCGAATGACCAACCGGACAATCGGCAAGACAATGTAAGACAATGGCTGGATTGGATAGTGCTGAAGATGAGGCGGATCTATTAATAGGAGTAATGATATTATTACTCTATATTTATGATTGTGGACACAAGTATAAATGAATAAATAAAATTTATCATATCGACCATCAAAATGTTAAAAAAATCTTGTCATATACATTTTAAGTTTATGTATATATGAAATTAATATTTTTTCCACCTCAAAATTTATGTAATTTTATTTTAATCTATTAAAATTTGAATAATTTTACCTTAGCTCTTTGTTATAAATTTTCTAAGTCTATCAATGATAGATTGAAATTATTAAAGTAAGATTTTTAATTAAAAATTCAAAAAATTATGACAAATTATTAAATTATTTTTTCTATTTTTTTACATATATTTTCATTAAAAAATAAAAAATCACTAAAAAAAATCAATTTCCAAACCACAACACACATTTTTTTATTTATGGAGTCCACTGGAGGGAAAAATTATTTGGTGTATTTGGGGGTGCCACCTCTCTATGCTCCCCGCCAATCATCATAAATTATGTTTCTTATTATTCTTTAATCACTCAAGATAAAATTATGACACCATCCCTTCTTCCAATCACAAAGTCCTTAAAATACCACGTGAATGTGTGCCAAAGCCACCAAATAGCTTCTCCACTAGAGGGAATTTGTGACTCAACCCTATCCAATCACCATAACAATACAATTAACGGTCAGGATCAATTGCTTTTCAATGAAGGCGAATTCTTGAATGAATGTGACTCATCAACTAGGTGTATGATAACATTAAAGTGACTATATCACTGTCATTTGTCACCAAGTTGCTAACACTATTTAGTTTCCTTTGTCTAAATTTTAACAACCTTAACATTTTTTTTAAAACAATTATAACGGTATTCACCTCTTATTTTATTTTTATTTTTTTTCCCCCCTAACTTATCACACTTTCTTTGTCGGACAAAAAAAAGGTTTGTGATGGTGAAGTGGTTTGAGAATATTGTTAGATATATATATATGGAGAAATTTTATTATTCACACTTCTTATTATATGTATTTTAAGTTATATTTTTTTTAAAATTATGACCTTATTTTAATTAAAATCTTTAATTATGTCTCATGTATTGTTTGGTTATGACTTTTTGTTTTGTTAGTTATGACTTAGAAAATATGAATTATTTTATTTTCTTCTTTAATTATAAGATACATAGGATATACACATTTTTAAGGGATTTACACCATAATCTTTCCCATCTATATATATATGAACAATGGTAGATATCATGAAAAATATTTCATGAAGATGATCATGAAATATTTTTGACTTTTAGATTATATATGTAATAAATTACAATTGGTAATACAAGGATAGAGATTATTTCATGACTATTTTTCATGATATCTAGCACTTAGACAATGTTTGTTTGGGTAGACATGTGTTTGGGATTTGACTAATAATCTAATAAAATTATTAATCTGATGTTTAGTTAAAAAATTTATGAACTAACAATCCATTCGGATGTGGTATCTCACATGTGATAGACTATTCAATCCCACATAAGGGGTGAGATATTAAGTCAAAGTCTGAACTAACTTATCAAATAACCATAATAGAGGTATTATGGTCTATATATTGGATGTCCCATATCCTGTCATCTTTTTATCCATTTCAATCCCCTTAAACAAATATCTGATTAGATAATATTTTGTTAATTCCTCCTTATAATCCTAACTCAATCCAAAGAAATTCGTAGTCCTAGAACTATTAGTCATGAAAATATTAATCCATCCTAATCCAATCCATCCAAACAAATATGGCCTTAGGATACAACTTGAGTGGGCTTAACCAAACAATTTGAGTTTTAAGTTAAAACAATTTAGGATTTAGACAATATACTTTTAAATTTGATGTCTATTTAAGTAGAAATTCAGAAACTTACATTAAATTTTGGCTAAGATAGGAGACAATCCTCCGATGTCTAAATTGTATATATAAATACATAAATTTATTATATATATATATATATATATAAATTATTAGCTATTAAATAATGTTAAAATAATTAGAATCTTTAGATTATATTTATTATATATATATATATATTATATGCAAATAACATAATTCAAAACGTACAATTTTTCTTTCTCACTAAAAAAATAACAAAGACTACCTTAACCGCACAACAATTTTTTTTATTTTCATTTCTCATTTGGGTCTCTCTTCTCATCATACAATTTTTTTTATGATTAATAATTTTACCATAAAAGTTAATAGTATCTAACTCTAACAAATTAATTAGGCTAGCTGGAAAAAAATAAAATAAAAACACTCAAATTTGTGCATAATTCAAGCCTAATCCAAATTCCCTAATCCAAATTCAATTTATGATGTTCGGGTTGAGTTTGGAGAGACAAGTTCAGGTTGGAAGTCAACCTCGAGCAAGTTTGGACAACTCTCAACAAGATTAGGCTTGAAGAACTCTTCAACCCATTCAAACTTACCAAAGTTGCATCCAAATATATATTGTACGGGGGCGAAATATCCTCTGTTCCCATTACCTTGAACGCCAAGCTTACAATCCTGCGTCTGTCTGCAACACAAAAAAAGTGGTGCCCTGTGGGTGTGGTGGGAAAGACCCTCCGACGATCAGGTCAGATTTCAGGAGGAAGACAATGAGAAGAGAGTGTTTGCTTGTGAGAGTAAGTTCGCGTACCTCAAACGTTCGCCTCTTCCCCTATTTCTAGGCTAGCCAAGCAGCCTCAAGGTCGTGCGCGCACTACCTCTATTGTCCTTCCCTGGACAGGTGGCAGTGTGCGCCTCTCACCACCTTACGCGTGTAAAAGTTTTGTCCTTCCATCAGTACACACAGAACTGCCTAACGGTATTGAGGCGTTCGTGGAGCAAATGTCCTCTCCTTCACACCATTGGCTCAGGTAGCACCCTTGACCGAGGTTCCACGACCGACCTATTACTTGTGGAAGATCTCCACTACATGTACACAACCGAGCTTCACACCGACTGTCCTTTGGAGCGAGTAAAGGCGCACCACTTCACGGGCTATTTCAGACTGGCTCACCAGACCCAATTGGTTGCGGGGCATGCCGGCCCCCAACCATTCCATCTGACTTCTCGGTCAAACGAGCTATCCATCTCGGCCAAATCGAGGCAGCAACCTCGCTATAACCTCGGCGGCTGGTCGCCTACAATTCACCACTGCTATTCAACTCCCGAACACGGCTCAATTAGGCATACTACGCATTTGCTCGGTCAATGTCAGCAGGTGCAAGCGATCGCGTCAGCAGGTTAGCTCGTCGTGCGCCGTTAAATCCAACGTTACCCTAGCTCGGCCGTACTGCCATGCAAATCTTCCCTCTCATATATATATATATACATATATAAATGTCTATCTTTTTAACACTAGTCTTGATTGTATAATTGGCAAACTCTAACAAACTTAACTATATTAATTGTTGTTAGTATATTTACTATTATAAAATTTATATCATAATTTTTATTATATAAAATTCTAAAACAGCACAATTGAACCAAATTAAACCGGTTTTTATAATCCAATTATGATCCGAGTACATAAGTTTAACAGTTCAATTACGATTCTAATTTTTCTGAAATTGTAGAGACCGATTTCTCATTGGCTATAAAATCGGACCAATTCAATCTATGAACAAACCTAACAGAATGTGAATATCATTGCTCTATATCTATATATGAAAATGTAGTAGTGGTGATTTTGTCAGGATGTTGGGTTTTTATTAGGCATTTCTTAAGACCAAAAGCTTTATAATTACAAAATTGAAGATTTGGATTAATTAAGTTTTGGGTGCAATGCAAGTTATTACAAAACCATGTGCTGCGATTTAATTGCACGTTCATGTTCACACATTGTTTACCGGACACGTAATTAATTTAAATGTAACGGTTCTTTATTATTAGGAAAATATTATGGACCAAAATAATCTACTAAATTTTTTATCAAATTTTTTATATGGGTGGAGGATCCACACAAACCCACATGTGTGTGGATCCCACACTCATATATGTGAAAGGTTTGGTAAAAAATTTAAGGGCAAATTACATATACCCACTTGATGTTTTGCAAAATTACAGATACCCCCCTGAGATTTGAGAAATTATAGATACCCTCCTGAAAGTTATATTTGCATAACAAATTAGGGGGCAAATTGTTATAAAAATATAAACCTTAAAAAGTAATTTGTTATGAAAATATAAATCTCAGGGGTATCTATAATTTCCGAAACCTTAGAAAGGTATATGTAATTTACCCAAAATTTAATAAATTATTTAGAATTCCTACCATAACTCCTATTATTATTATATGGAAAGGACTGTTCTTTCAATTTTGAAATTATTGTGGGCCTCTCAATAAATAAACCCTAGAAAAAGTTGAAATCATGAAGACACTTGTACAAAAACCCCAGCACAAGCAACTATTTCAGAGAGATAGATAGCACTGTAAATTTTATATTTTCAATTGTAATTTTGTTTATTTATTTATTTTCAGTTGAGTATGGCAATGAAGTTGAGAAAGTAACTTGGTATTATTTTATTGACTACTTCTTAAAGATACTTATTAACACGCTTCAAATAGTTATATATTTTATAAAAAGTGTGAGGTATAAAATATATAACTATTTTAATCTTTGTGTTTTTGAAACAAATGAGTAAGAGATGAATAGGGAAATAATTTTTGTCACTAGGCACTCATTAACAAAAATTCATAATTTATTTAAATGATGCTGGTCTAATGGGTGAATTTAATAAGGCAAAGTACATAGACGAAAGAAAATAATGTTGCTAAGGTGTTATGATTGGTGAAATAAAACATGTGCATTGCATAGTGTGGGGATACTGAAATTGTTGGGGGAAGAGAGTAAAAAATTGACAATTAATTATACGGGGGTAAAAAATTGAAAAATAAGTATACCAGCGGTGAAAAGTTGACAATTAATTATACGAGGGTAAAAAATTAGAAAATAATTACAAAAATATAGAGACTCATTTTCATTCCATTTTGCCCTTTTACGCGTCCCTCTTTTCTCATTTTTGCCCATCACATGCCACCTTCCCTTGCCCTTCTCTACTAGCCTTACACTTCCTCTACCGCAGCCACCCACCTCCAACACCTTCTATCCACCTCCAACCCCTTCACTCTTCTTAATTGTAGTCATTGTCGGATATGGTGCTAGCCCCTTGTGACATTTGTGGTAACAGAGGTACAACAACATTGCTTAGATATCATTTTCTCCCTCTCCATTTCGATCTTCAATTTTGGTGGTTGTAGTGGAAAAAGATGGTGGTGGTGGTGGTGGTTGTGGAAAAAGAAATTGGCAAAGGTGGGTTGCAGTTGGGTTAGGGTTAGTATAGAGGTAGGCAATTGAGGTTCAAAAAGTGTGGGGGAAAGATGAGGGATAGCCAATGACGGTGAATGGTGTGAAAGGATTGGTTAGAAGTGGTGGAACAGATGGAGGAAAAAAAAGAAAGTGACAAAAATGAAGTGAAAAAAAAAAAAAATCTCTTCTATTTTTTGTAATTATTTTCAAATTTTCACCCTTAATATAATTATAAAAGATTCTTCATGATTTTGTATTTTTTTTTTTTTTTCCTCACAAACCGTTTTTCTGAATTTTCTTTTTAAAAAATTCCGCGAAAGAATTAAATTTGCATATTCCTTTCAAGGTGAAGGAAAAAAAATAAAAATAAAAATAAAAAATCTTGAAACTTACATCTCCTTCAGAATTAAATGGTTGGAATAATCAAGCCCACCTAATTTTTTTGGCAAACATATGAGATACCAAGTAGGACCTAAGCATGTGGTGAGGCATACCATACATTTCCAGATACAAATATTTAATGAGATTGACTCACTTACTCTACATTGATTATTATTTTATTATTTTATTATTTTAATATTAAAATTAGGAAGCAACTGAATTTTTATATTTACTTACCCATAAACATGAAATTCCATATAAAAGATTTTAAGACAATTACAAAAAAAAAAAAAGGTCCCACAAATTTAGTATTGTAACAAAATAAATTTTTAATTTTATTAATTTAAATCCTAATTTTTTAATTTATTTTTAATCTAAACCATTTGTCTATTTTTCTTAAATAAAACTGAAAGAAATAGAATATTTTAATCATTAAATTCAATGTAGATATACATAAAATATCTAAAATACTATTTTCATTGAGTTTTATGATTAAAATATCCATTATTTCATCAATTTTACTTAACAAAAATATGCAAATAATTTAAATTGAAAATAAATTAAAATTAAGATTTAAATTGACAAAAATAAAATTTTAATATTTATTTTATTACAAGATTCAAATCCTACGATTTTTATTTTAATTTTTCCAAAGATTTTTTTAATATAAATTTTTTTACTACCAAACACAATTTACAAAATTACCATGAAATAATTTATAAAATATATATAAGAGAGGTCACTATTTTTTTTTTTAACCGGAAGAGAGAGGTCACTATTGATAGAGCATGTGTGGACCAAATGAACCACTCGTAAAGCCTGTTTCAACAGTAGGGTGGAAATTGTAGAGGCCCCCACGTGCCTCCAACCCAGAGAGAGATAGAGATAGATATATACCATATATATATATATAGATAAATTATAAATACATTTCTAAAATTTATTTAAAATACAGATTATTTTTATAATTTAAAAAGTTAAAAATACCCTCTTATTAGAATTTTTTATTTAACAAAATTAACTAAAAAAATAAAATTCATAATTGCTCTCTTATATAATAATAAAATTATCTAACTTATTAATTGAACTATATTTTTACCATCATTAAAAATTATTAATTGAACTGATAATTTATTAATAAAAGAAGTGATTTGTTATGAAATTAAAAATCTCAGGGAGTGAAATATAATTTTTAAAATTACAGGAGCGATTCATATTTTAATCAAACCTCAGGAATATATTTATAATTTATACTATATATATATATATAGAGAGAGAGAGAGAGAGAGAGAGAGAGAGAGAGAGAGAGAGAGAGTATGTGTGTGTGAAAACAAAAAAGGAAGCCATTCCTTGAATGTCCATCTCTTTGCAATTTTTCAGTGTTACTCACGTCCACTTCAATGATGATGTGAGAGACACAGAAATGGATAAGCTTTTTATTTAGAAACTTTATGGTGTGTTTTGCTAAAAATTAATATCATTGACATGTCTGACCATCTCTAATCACCAAAAGATAAGCATAAAGTATAAAGCGATACAAAATTAATTTTCAAAATAAATAAAAATAACTCAAGAAATGAAAAGTCAATAATAAAGTATCTTAATCTTGATCCAATTAGGCCTATATTGATGGCGAAAATTACCAATTCCTTCCAAAATAGCAAGATCTTTGGCATAAGAAAAGAGAGTGTGTCATCTTAATTTGGTCCTGCTTCTATATTACTGAGTCGGGTTATTGAATAAAGCAATGCTAGACCAAAACTTGCAACTGCAACAGACACTGTTTCAGCCATAGCAATTGGTAATGGGAAGCTTCGAAAACATTAGTAACTGCATTTGCCACCCATCTCACAACAAAAGCAGCAATAGGTCACTTCTCAAGTCTACCATTCAATGACATTCTAAGTCTTCTGAACTAATAAGAGTAGTAGTTATAGATAAGCATCATCATTTAGCACCAAGTCCGATAGACTTTTATATAACCCAAGATTGTGCCTAAGGCTTCATTTGGGAAGAATGGATTGGGTGGATTTGGGTTAGGGGTAAGTAGCTGATATAGCGATTCATCTAAACCAATCGAACCGAATCAATCCGTCGCATTTTGGACGGATGCATGATAACGAGCGGACGGTTGCGGATTGATTTTTTCCAACCCACCTAGTTTTAAACAGATAGCGGATTTGAAGTTCCTTTGACCGTAACCAAACCGCCAAACTGCAAATACCCCTAGTAAGTTGTAAGACTTTATATATTCAATTTGTTTAGATATTCTGTTTGTATTTTCAATTGAAAAAGAATTTAAATATTCTGTTAAATATATTTGTTGAAAAAGAGTTTTCAACTTGAATATATTTTTTGAATTGAAACAAATAAATATATTATTTATCTATATTTTTTTATTTTTAAATCTGACTCTAAAAATAATAAATAAAAAAGATGATATGTACTGATTGGTTTTTGTTTTCAAAAATATATATTGATGTAATAATATAAAAGCATACAATCTCTACTACTACTATGTTCATGATTTTTGTGGTTTGAATTATTTTATATTTTAAGAACCACAGATTATAGTACTTTATGTGGATGAGGCATGCTGTGATTGTAATATGTAAATGACGCATGCAGTGATTGTAATATTCTAAAGTTTTAAACTTTCTTTCTTTAGACGAGGCATGTAGTGATTGTAATATTTTTATTTTATTTTTTTTGAGGAAGTGCATAAGTTGAATTATATTAAAAATTAATAAAATTTTAATCACCAAACCGATTTGTATCAATCCGCCAATCCGCCTCCAATCTGCCAATCTGGCGAACGGATGGCGGATTAAAAGTTCCATGGCCGCAACCGACCTACGCCCATCCCTAGTTTGGGGCTATTTTAGTTACGAAAAGACAAAATAGGTTTTTTAACCCAATAAGACAAAATATCACATCCAACCCATAATCATTACATTCTTTCTCTCACAAAAAGTCCTTCCCAAACGAGGCTTTTTAGCCCTAGGCTAAAATAACCAAAAAGTCAAAAACCCAACTCACTTCCCAAACAAACCGTAAGACAGGTTGGTCCGGTCCAAATGAGGCTTGAGTTGAGCTTGAATCTAAGGTTTGAGGCTTGGCTTATTGGGCCATGAGAGGCGGTTTGTAGGCTCAATCCCTGAGAGTCTAGAAAAAAATATATATATTAAAAAAAAAACAAAGAAAAAAATAAAAATAAAGAAAAATCCAAAAATATGTCTAAATCTCAGTTGCCCTGCCAACGAGAGGCAGTTTGGCGGTCTAGTCTGCAAGTCTAACCCGTTGCGTAAGGCTTGGACCTAAGGTTTTGTATGACGGCTGGCCTATCAAAAAATGACTCATTGGGCTTAACCCATGGATTGGCTTGGGCACCATTTTTGCAAGCTGGGGAGGGGCGAGGCAGGCCAGTAATTGTAGCTAAGCTGATCCAACTTAGTCAAATAGGTCGGTCTCATCTATTCCCTTTTGCACTCCCTCTGTAACAACCTCGACCTATGATTAACATTAATCCATGCTTAAGTATGCTTAACAAGTAATTAAGAAGAAATCCTAAATTAATTAAATGTGCATTGCATTATTTGTGTTTATATCTGTTAAACGTAGGAAGATCTGTTCATGTTTTAATTTCGGTTTACGAGTTAAAGGCCTTATCGGCATCCGATTCAGAAATTGACTTGATTTATGTGCTAATTAGAATTTTTAAAATTTTATGGTAGGTTTAATTAAAATTCCGTTCAGAACGATTAAATTAAATTAATTTGATGGCTCATTTGATTAGTCTTAATCAACTATCATTAGGCAAACCTATATAAAGCTTCTTAAGTGCTCTCACTCATACTTTTCTTCCATTCCAACACATCTTGAGCTCACACTCACACACACACAAACATGTAGAGAGAGTGAAAGACCAAGGAGAAGTATTCAACAAGGAATTTGCTAGAGAATTAAAGAAAATTGAAGAAATTGAACAAGAACTTTACTAAAATTCAAGGAGTTGAGAGCCTAAAGTAAGAGATCAAGTCTTTAGTTGTGTAATTAGGATACTTATCATATGCATCCAAAGGAATTAAGTGAGTTGGGGCATGAATTAAGCTTAATAAAGTAGTAGAATAGAATATACATACATGCATGTACATTACATTGCATTTAGAGCATGTTGTCTAAGAATTGTCCCATGCATGTTCATATTTTGGTTGAAGTTTAAGGATTCACTATGTTTTTAAGTAAAATATCTCTTTGATCATGTTTTGGAAGCTATGAACTCAAATAAACACATGCATGACATGTTCACATCATGTTCTTACTTTTCAAGTTGTATTTTGCACAATTGACATGCTTTTGGACCTTAATTTCATGAAATGATCTCCAATTCTTTGTGTTTTCTAAAGTTGGACATGTTTTCTCAAGTTTTGGGGCCCAAAGATTGAGTTTAATGGCTTTAAATTTGAGTTTTGAGCTTGGGAGCAAATCTGGAAATTCCAGAATTCTGCTACTACGCTCGAGCAAAGGAACTCACACTCAACCGACCACTTTAAGTGCGTGCACTTCCGCTCGAGCGACAAAAAGTCCGCTCGAGCGTGAAATGCATGCTCCCAGAAGTTCTTATGTTTTGCATCATGCTCCTGCGACAAAAGTTGCGGTCGTGCAAGGGCATGTCTGCCACGCTAGAGCAAGCGTCGGGCAAGCATCGAGTAGAAAAATCAAGTAACTAGTACTTTTGCAAAAGTTCTGAGATCTCGGCGCCGAATCTTCTTTTCGAACGACCACTCACATTTTGCATGTTCGCTCGAGCGTAGGAAGTTACGCTCGAGCGAGGACCCTGTTTTCAGCAAATTTTGTTAAGTGCTTTCAAGTGCATTTTGGCATCTTCATTGTATCCTAGGCATTCCTAGGCCAAGATTAAGACACCTTAATGAGAATAAAGAAGTAAAAACACACCAAGACAAGAAAGAACTAAGTTAATGATTCCGAGTGTGTAATTCAGTATGTATTCGTTTTGTATCTGTGTAGGTGAAGTGCCACGACATATCAAAATTGCCTACTCTGTCCGTTTACTCGGAGCCATCTGTTATCTGTGAGTAATAACTTAGTAAAGCAATGTTCAAGTTAAATTATTTTCTGTATATGAAATGAGATCTATTTTATGAAATGCCATGTTTTATACTATGAATGATTGTCTAACTCTGACAAATGTTTTTGGTATTTATGCTACGATTCAAGTATGCTATCTATACTCGGTCCGGAGGTTTCTTATGAAACTGACAAATTATCTGCGTTCGGCTAGAAGTTCCTTTATGGAACTGACAAGTTATCCGTTCCCAGTCCGGAGGTTTCTTTATGGAACTGACAAATTATCTGTACCCGGTCGGAGGTTCCTCTATAGAACTGACAAGTATAATCTATGATGCTCTATATATGATCTATTAACGCTAACGGATGAACTATGTATGATCAAGCATGAATTCTGGATTCTGTATATGAATTGAGTATGAATACGATTGTGAATCTATTATATGTACAAGCTTAGTCATGGACATCATTCATTCACCCCTCTATTCTGTTATTATTCACTAGGCTCCCGCTCACTATCTATATCATCTATGTAGGTGATCAGACACGTAATCAGGTTCACAGTTGAGGACCTGACGTCTCAGTTTTTATCAGTCAACCCTTGTACCTCCCGAGGAGATTCCAGTTAAAGTCAAGTTTAGTGGCTGTAATATTATAAAAATATAAGACTTGGTTCCATGAACAAGTTTTTTTTTTTTTTTTTTGAAAAATGTTTGAGGGCCACAAAATCAGTGACTCAAATGGCTCGAAACTGCCAAAACGACGTCGTTTTGCGCCTAAAACGACGTCGTTTTGACAATTTCGAGCCATTCGAGCCACTGAATTTCGGGCCACCTACCATTGCTTTTTTTTTTTTTGTTTTTATGTACATGAAGTGACATATAAATACTATATCTTTTGACGTCACTCATATGTTTATGAAAGTTTAAGATTATCTATTCCATATACGTCTTCATAGCTCGATGGACTATATATATTTTATGTATTTGCTTCCACAGCCCCTAATTATATATTATTATGTTAAGAGGCCTTTGGTAATCCAAGGATTACTGACCGGTTGCGATGCTAAACCTATAGAGGCAGGTTTGGGTCGTGACACCCTCGTTGGTACACATGTCACCATGATGCTCTAGACTACTAAATAATTTTTCCTATTGCAGCCACGTGCCTCTAACTAATCAAAGCCATTGTAAAACTGCAATACCTGAATATAAAAACAGCATATAAAAAAATAAAAAATAAAAACACTTGAATTACAACTAGTTGTTACATCCTACTGAATTCTTCATGGAAAAAAATACTATCCAAATAGGAGCTAATGAAGAATCTAGAACTTCCTAGCAAACTCTAGCACATGTGAGAACATGGAGAATTCTAAAAGGCCCTAGAGAATTCAAGTACATATACACTTGTACATGTAACTAGACTTGTAGATATTTGTATAGATATTTCTAGAAGGCATTCTAGAATGTTCTTGTGACTTGTAAGAAGGCTTCTATGAGAAGCTTCTACATATCTCTTTCTTGTGTGTTCTAGAATGCTCCAAATGAGCCTACAAATAGGAGAGGGGCTCATTTGCTCCAATCATCAATCAAGAGTTGTACAAGTTCTCCTAAAGTGAATACAAATGCATTCTCTCAAACTCTCTTTATCTTCTTACTTCTCTTCCTTGCAAACTTTTGAGTTAGGCTAACTTAATATCATCAAGTAAGACTTGCGATTGTGTAAGTGCCATATGAATAGCTTGGAAATAACTAAAGCTCAGGATGGCAATGAATAATCTATCCTGTGAGTATCCATGGAGACTCAATCCAAATACATAAGTTTTTCCCTTTTTTTCTTGTCCGTTGAGTAGGGTAAGTGATGTTCTTTAGATCTCCACCGGAGATGGATACCCACTAATTTTCCCATATTTTTTTTAATAGGTACATCAAAAAATAATTTCTCCATATGTTTTCACTACTCTTTTTTTTTTTTTTTTGGTTTCAAGTATTTTGATACATGTTTATTAAATTACTACTCATGTCTATTTTTTGTTATATAATTGATGTGAGTTTGAAATTTTATTTTATTTAGTTCAAAAAATTACATGTGAATATGTCTATACATGATTTTGAAGCACTTTCTCAAGAAAACTTGGACCAACGCTGACTATGTCTCTTCTCTATTCTTTCTCTCGAGTTTCTGACAAAAGTTTCTTCTTTCTTGTTCTGTTTTGATATAACAAAAGACAAACCATCCAATAATAATGGTTTACTTTCTTTTTTATTTTAATTTTTTTCCTTCTAAGCAACCCCAATATGGAAAATGGTGAATTTTTTAAGGATTTAGATGGTGATTTTTGTTACCCTTTTTGTGGTTTTGTACTTTAGTTTTTTTATTATTTATTTATTTATTTATTTATTTATTTATTTTCCCCTATATAAATTGCCTTGGTATTGCAGCCTCTTGGTCTTCCTTGTCCTCTGATTCCTATCTCAATGCCTTCTGAAAAGTTTTGGTACAATATATTGGTGAGTTTCTTCTTGAGTCCCTTCTACGATCTTCTTCTTCTTTTTTTTTTTGGAAAAAAAAAATATATATATAGGTCTTGAGTATAGATGGGTATTATGGGCTTTCAAATTTGGATTTGTGACAATCAGGGTTCGTTTGGGAAGTGGCTTATTGGGCTTTTTTGGCTCAATGAGCCACAAAAGACAAACTAGTAATTTTGAGTCACAAAAGACAAAAAAATCACATCCAACCCATAATCATTACACTCTTCTCTCACAAAAAAAGTCAAAAAAGCCAAAAAATCAAAAAGTCCTTCCCAAACCAAGCTTTTGAGCCCAAGCTCATATAGCCAAAAGAGCCAACCCACTTCCCAAACGGAAGCTCAGTTAATTTCATGTCATGATGACTCGAGATGGCTATTAATTTTAATTACATGTTAATCTCATCTTATTTGATATATATGTGTTTAGTATGGATTTGTTAACACTTGTTATTTATCCACCTCTGAATATATGAATTTAAAAAATTAAAAAAAAAAAAGATGAAATTTTTTTGTAGGTATAGTATTTTTCTAAATAAATTTAAAAAATTCTAAGGCATTGTTTGGGAACAGACTTTTTTAGTAACTTTTTGATTTTTTGGCTAAAATGTGATGTAAAAAAAACTAGTATGTTTGAGATGACTTTTTGACTTTTTACAAAAAGATGTGCAAAAAATAGAGAAAAAATGAAATTTTTGACTTTTTGATATGCGTTGTTGGCTTTTTGATTTTTTAGTAACGTTTTGGCTTTTTGACTAAAAAAGTCACTTGCAAACGAAAATTTGACAAGAATAATGTGACAATGTTAATTAATGTGTATTTGACTTTGTTGTTGAGCCAAATAAAATAAAATAAGATTGAATGTATATTTAGCTTTGGTTATGAATCTTAAAGAAATAAAAAAAATAAAAATTGGTTGTGAACCTTAAAAAAAAAAAAAAAAAAAAAAAAAAAAAAAAAAAAAAAAAATTGGGTTGGAAAAAAAAACCATTAGGATATGGGGAGGGTAGTACCCGTAGGTCATGTTTGTTTGGGTGGACATGAGCTTGGGATTGGACTAATAGTCCAATAAAATTATCAATCCGATATTTGGTTAAACAATTAAAGTACGGACTAATTATTTTAAACTTGACTATTAGTTAAGATAGGATACATAATCCAACGAATTGATAATCCTAGGATTATTAGTCATGGGAATGCTAATCCAGTCCGCCCAAACAAACATGGCCGTAGGGAATGGAGAATGGGAAATGCAAAAAAATAATTATAAGAGAATGAAAAATGAAGAATTAATATCCATTCCATTAACCCCTATTTTTTTTTTATTCAAAGGAAAGGTAATGTTAAAACATCAATACAGCAAACACATAAAGGAAAGAGTTAATGTATCATTACAGAAAATTAGTCCTCATAGCAGGGATTCCAAACCTATCATCTAGGAGAAAGGCAGTAACTTCCGTTGGGGGGTCCTCAAGGATCATAACATGATCAGATTGTGCAACACCCAGATTGGCTAACAGATCAGCTACTTTGTTTCCCTCTCTGAATGTGTGGGTAAGGGAGCAGTTACACCTCTGCAGGAGGAACTTAGCATCCTCAATGAGAGCCTTAAAGGGAGAGTTTGGAGTTGGATCATGCTGGATTTGTTGTATGGCCTGCTCTGAGTTTGTTTCTATCACCACATTAACCCCTATTGCCATCTCTACAAAGTCGTGACATAGTGGTTGAATGAAGATAAAGAAACATGAATTTGAATTTGAAGTTTGGCAATAGTTGCTTTCTTGGAATCTAGTTTTCCTTCTTTATTTCTTGGAAAACATAAAATTTATCAACAAAAAAAATATATATATATATAGTAAATTCTATATACAAGGAGTCTACGGACTTTCATACCTGAAGTCAGAAGCATGATTTTTTATGTTCAAAAAACAGAAGGGACTAAATACATCTTTCCATACCCGACTACAAATATGTTTCTATTCAATCACAACTTACAAGCTGATCAAAATTTGAAGAGATCACATATGCTAAAAAAATTATCATCTAATAGAACGCAACTGTTCCATCTTAAGTACATGACTATATAAATCATCCATCCATTCTCCAAATATGAGAGAAAATATTATGACTCATGCACATACCTAAGTGCTGGGAAACAACATTTTTCAAATCCAAGAATCCTACTTAACTCTCAACCACAAGCAATGTCTAGATTTAGAGAGCGAATAAAGAAACAAAATATGTTTGGAATGAGAACAGTATGTCGATGTATCCCAGAGCATGAAACATCATAATATTTTCAAATGAATAATAAATATCAAGGTCGAAGATGATGTGATCCATATAATCAGAATAAGTTGGCTCAAGTGGAAGAATGCGTCTAGTATATTATGCGATCGATGAATATCAACAAATTTAAAAAGAAAATTTTATAGAACAATTATAAGGCAACCAATACTTTATGAGACAAAATGTTGGATAACTAAGAAGTAATATATTCATAAAATGAATGTGGCTGAAATAAGAATTCTTAGATGGACTTATGGTAAGATTAGGAAAGATAGAAATAAAAATGAATATAGTTGTGATGTGTGCTAAGAGTAATACCTATTGAAGACAACTTCAGAGAAAACAAGTTAAGATAGTTTGGTTATGTACAACGAAAATCTATAGATACAACAGTAAAAATGAGTGACATAATCACCATTAATAGAAATGTTAAGAGGAGAGGAAGACTTCAGTTGACATGGGATACAGTAGTAAAAAAAAATATGAATTTGTGTAATTCAACAAAGCATATAGTCCTTAAAAGAGAAGAATAGCGAAAAAGATTCATATAACCGACCCCACTTAAATAGGAGACGAGGCAAAAATTAGTTTTAGTTTAATTTGGTTTGGTTAAGTTCCTGCATCAACAAATCATTGGATACATCTTGGATAGAAAGCACAAAAGTACAAATTACAGTTTATAGTCAGGTAAATGGATTTGATCACTGACTAATATATAGTCAATGAGGTATATTCCAAGTGACTATTCAAACTATTAGCAGTGTATATATTCCAAGTAACTAATTCAAACAATTAGCATAGACAATATTCCAAGTGATTATTCAAACGATTAGTAAAATTCCTGAACATCAAACTGCTGATATTGACCACCTCCTATAAATTTCAACATACCCCCCAGTTTGGGCAGTCCAAATGCAACCAATATTCAACTTAATTACACAGTCAACAATCTCACTAGCCTAAAAGTAAGGCTTTAATTTTGATTGGCCATGAACTTCTAAATCAAATTGTTCTCTGCCTCTGCACATGGAAACTTTAAAGCAAAAACTATGACATGAATGCTTTCACAACTAGCCTCTCTAGAGGCAGAAGCAAGAAAGGAAAATAAATAAAAAATACACACTAACCAAAAATAATAATAATAACAATTAAAAGAAGAAAAAGAAGAATTTTTTATGTTTGTCAAAGTGAGCGATGGTTGAATTTAAATTTAAAACAATAAATCTTCTTCACATAAGTATTTAAGAACGATGAAACAGATAGATTCTTGGAAATATAAAGTCAAATAAAGAGTTCTAGAATTAGTGCATAAACATGTGTTAATTTATTCAACATCAAGTAACCTACAGAAGTGTCGTTTCAAAATTACAACCAAGCAAAATATAGCTGTCGATTTGAAAATGAAAGCAACCAACAAAGATCCTACTAGTATTCACCTGACTTTCCAGCAAGCAGACAGAATTGGGGCTTTCCCTTATCTCAGACGAAATAAAGTTACCTCCTCTCCACCAGTGATTTATAGAAAATATTACATTGAAGAAGCCAAATCACAGCTAAGCCCGGTATCCACCTTCTCCAACTCACTTTTGCCAATCAAATAGAACAATGCCAAGAGAATCATATGGACTTCACATTACAAGCCTACATGTCCTAAATGGAAGGCTGCAAAACCCACCACGAGACACATCCACAACACAATGGATTTGCCACAGCTGTATAATACAGATTAAAAATGCATTATGTTGCAGTAAATTCCAAGGCAAGATTCTTAAAAACTCCCAGCGTTTCCCTACTCCAATTACCACTTGAAGAACCAAAAACCACCTTAATGGATGATGATACTTTAAAACAAAATATTAAAGACCACTTCATTGAACCCGGAAAACTTCATATCCTACTACAGTAAATAGAGAAAGTTAAAGCAACTGGAAAACTACCATTACAACAGTATTGCTAAAAAGTTCTAGAACCAACAATGATGTGAGGTCCAGCCAGGGTTCTTCTAAAACTACAAAGATCTCATGCCAATTTACTCTTGACTTAACAAAAATTAGCATGCCGGAGCCTAACTTGGTGCAGACTGTCAACCATAAATTACCCTTGCGACACCATGAATGGCTTATTTGACTTCAAGCATGTGCAAGGAGTTCTAAGTTCTTTTCAATGCCTCTTTGACAAGGACTTCCAATTTTCCTAGATATGTCTTGCGAT
Source organism: Camellia lanceoleosa (assembly GCA_025200525.1). Taxonomy (NCBI): domain Eukaryota; kingdom Viridiplantae; phylum Streptophyta; class Magnoliopsida; order Ericales; family Theaceae; genus Camellia; species Camellia lanceoleosa. Next base: position 98,485,546 of record CM045766.1, read on the forward strand.
GATAAACAATAAACCAAAAACAAATAGAAATGCAAAGATAAGATCGATAACAAAGTGAACAGGCACCTTCATTAACATGCAGGAGATTCCGGAATAGGTGATTGAAGATATATTGAAATGACTTAAAACAAGAACCAAGAACAAAAGCAACTGATGATTGAAAAATAAAGATTAAATTGCCCAACTGAATGGTGACACAGGAAACTAGTGTAGCTCAGATATGCATATGATGCTATTAAAGCACCCATTCAGATAGAATCTTGATCCTACCATCTGCAACATTTTCACAGAGAAACATACCGTTCAAACAACAAAACATAATCATTTTTGCTGAAACCCCGCATCAGTTTGATGTTTTATTTTATTTCATTTGGATTGTCACTTAATTGGCAAAAGCAATTCAATATAGAAATGTCAGTGACAATTTGGATTGGAATCTTCGCTAACTGCTCTAGTGATACATAGATTACTTGAAATAAATCAACATTGTCTTGCTACCTTCCAGAGCTTATATGTTAGCCATGATGGCACTGAAATTATCATAACACCATAGTATCAGTGCTCACATATCAACATATCAAGGTGATTCAAAATGATGTTAACTACACATTCTCGCCTAATGTAGCTTACTTAGGGCCTCTCAAGGTTGGCCATCAAAAAATCCAACCAAGAAAAAAATATTCAAATCACTCTTTCATTAAGCAGTAACCACATTAAGATATTGTGCTATTATTAGTGAACAGAAGCAACCGATTGGGCAGGAACATAAGATATGCGAAAACCACTCACTGGTCTTTCCGAACAGAACAGCATAATTGTCTTTTCAGAGAGAGAAAATGCAGTTTGTTAATGGTCATGTGCGGGCTACATGGTTATTTTATTTTATTTTATATATACAATATAGGGTGGAAATAGGGGGCTTCAAACCGATGAATGTTCTTAATCATGCATACCTCAGCAAATTTATAATGTTAGTGCTCAGATTAGGTCTGTTGTAAGCTTAGCCAGCTTGTCATCTCCCAGATTAAGTGAGATGGGTTACTATCGTTGTGGATGTTGTTTTTTCAAAGGGGATTCCCGTCTTGTAATGTAACTATTGGCTATGTTTTAATACTCAAAACATTTCCTTTCATGATTTAAGTTGCAAAAAATTATGAAAAAGAGCAGTTCAAATCAATGTTTTAGATGAAAAAAATGCCCATAAGATATATCAATTCTCTAAACAAATATCTGGCCCGTTCAGCCTATGTCAATGAACTTGCAGCTGTGCTTGAATTTTTCTTTTCTTTCTTTGTGTGTGTAAAAGTAACAACATCAGAATAAAGAGGTTTTCTACCAAAATATGCTGCACCTGTAGGCAACACCATTTCATTTAAGGAAAAACAGAAATAACTGACAGTTTATACAGTATATGCACACAGGGACACTACTTCCAACAAGGTTTCTAAAGTAACTATCACAACCCAGATAACATCAATGGAAGCTTACCAGAAACAAACAAACAAAAACTTGCATTGCACACACCCAATCCTTACCAGACAAACTAATTTTGACCACACAGGCTATTTAGTTAAACTCAGCAGCCATCTCCTTTTGCTTCAACTCCAATGCCATATGCTCATTCTCAAGTTTCATCCTCTCGTTTTCCATCCTCATCGTTTCCAACTCCCGGTCTTTTTTCCTGCAAAATCTCTGCCACTTGAACCTCTCTTTCTCCAATTCCAACATTTGTGCCTGAATCTGTAACTTCTGTTCTTCCAACTGAAGTGAGCGATGTTTCATCCACTGCCTTTGCAACAGGTTTGCTTTCACACCTTCGGGTAACCCTTCATTCGTATCACCCTGAACATTTTGTGGGTGAGAACTGAAAGTTTTGTTACAGTCTAAAGCAGTGAAGGAACTCCCTAAAGTAATATCTTCTTGACCCTGGCACGGTTTCATTCTCTTTGCAGAGCCCCAAACCCCATACATTGCTCTACGATCCCCATGCAAACCATGATTTTCCTCAAATTCATCACGATCATCAGTTTCCGCATCTTGATCATCTTCATCAAGATCGTCTTGTGGGTGCCTCCTCACATCAATGTTGTCATGATCATCTCTACTCCTAAGAGCCAAACGCAAAGAACGCTGCAATTCGGGATCATGGGGCAGATGCAATCGGTTGGAATTATGGTAAGAGCACATCTCTTCGTAGAACAAATGCTTCGAGCTCAGAATTTTCCTAACCTCCTCCTTTGCTTTCTCTGATATATGATCCATCATGTCCAAGAGTTCAGGCCTCTCAACAACCTGGCAAGAAGTGCCCCTCCCAAGGATCTCATTAAGCCTCTTATACCTTTTGTTGAGGTCATTGAATTTATCCTCGCATTGCTGAGGAGAAACATAATGACCCCTTTCGGCCATGACCTTCGAAACTGATTTCCACTTGCCCTTTTTTTGTAAATTCACATATTTCCTCCTCGTTCCGCTACCATATTCAGCAGCAACATCCTCACCTATGTAAGAAACAGCAGTAATCAAAAGCCTCACCATCTTATCGGTCCACTTCACACGCTGCCATGGCATCCCCTTTTTCCCTCTATTCCCATCGTTGTGACCGTCAATCGTGTCTTCCATAAAGCTTGGTTCATCCTCGTCACTCGCAGAATTTTTTCCCCTCTCTCCCCCTTTAGAGAAATCTGCCAAAGGGATGGTCTGATCACAATCTTGCATGCTTGACATAGTAAGCGGAAAGTTCTCATGAATCGATGGATGGACCATCAATCCTTGTCTAGGAAGAGAGTGATGTTGTTGATGGAGGGTAAGCGGCTGTTGTTGTTGTTGTTGTTGTTGTTGTTGTTGATGATGATGAACTCGCATTGAACCTTTCAAGTCAAGCCCCCCAAAAGAACTACTACCCGGAATCATATTCCCTGATGATAAATTGCCTTCCATTGCTAGCTAAGAACAATACAGATCACACCCACAAACCGAAATTCCTCGAAAACCCTAATCCAACAGTAAAATTTCACTCTTCAGAGGTCTTCTCTCTGAACTCAGATTATATCAATGAAACTGTTTCCCTTAAAACCCTAATTCCAACTCCACTTTTTGCTCCATGGAAGCCATTTGTCATACAGTTCCACAACACTCCATCTCAGAAACAACCAAAATACGTTACGAGTCATTGATGCTCAAGCACAACAAGGTCCTTCTAGAGCTTATCTAAATCATCAATTTAACTAACACATTTCAAGATTATACACACAATACCAAACAAAAACCAAGAGAACTCACAAATAGATTACCCAAATCCACTCAATCAAAGAAACCCAATAAGCAATCCACCTAAAATTGAAAGAAACATACTGAAAAACAAATAATAAATCAAAAACAACAATTGGGTTCATCTAAGAAGAACATAGCAACTTATCTGGGTCGAAAAATTAGATATATGAATACCCACAAAGCTACACGAAAGCTTCCTGTAATTAAGCCGAGAATCTAGTGTCTGATCACGAAAAAAATCCCAATACAGCTATGAGAGTGAAGAAGTGGTTGGAGAGATCTGTATGTATGTTTGGAGCTAACATAGCCTTCGTTTGTGATTGATTTTATGGTTTTTTTTGGTGTTTTACCTTAGATTAAAAAGTTTTGATTGGGGTAGATTTTTTTTTAATTTTTTTTATTTTTATAAAATAAAATAGAATAATTTTGATTTAAATATGATATTTTATTTTATTAATTTTTTAATTTATTTTATTTTTTTATAATTAAAATAATCAAAGTAACCTATGCCAAACATAGTCATTTTTTGTCAAATATATACACTCATTTTGTGCGAACCCTCTCAACTTTTTTTTTTTAATTTTATTTATTTATTTATCTTCTATATTCAATAATTGTCACATTTAATAAATATTAATAATTTTTTTATTTGGTTAAATTATTTTTTTATTCATCAAATCATTCAAAAATATAAATCATTGCTAATATAGATAATATATATAGAGATTGTTTTCTGCAGTTATTCTGAACTATTTATATATGAAAGCTTTTTTATGCGACTTATTTATTTTAAAGGATGTGTCAAACTATTTAATCAATATTCTACTTACAAATTATTATGTGAAAATTAGAAAAGGTGTACTTTTGGCTTCAATTTTTTACTTGTCAACTTTCTATTCAAAAAAAAAAAAAAAATTACACCAAACAAGTCCCACCTACTATATACAAAATTACCAACTTTAGCCACATTAGTTACAATTATGTAATTAATAAGGGCATACCATTAGAAAAAGTATTAGTAATGAATCATTACAATAATGTTACAAATTTTGTAATTATGTTAAATAAATTATGAATTTTTGTAATTTTACTATCAATTACGGTAATATAATTATAAAATGACATACATTAACTTCTTCAATCATGCTGGGACCTCCAGTGGGAGGTGACCCCAGCACCCCATCTCCACGTGGAGGGTGGCAAGTGAAAGACAAAAAAATTAATAAATAAATAACATAAAAATAATATGAATCAATTAAAAAATAGTGAGGATGGTGGGGTCACTCCACCTGGTGCATTTTCTTAACTTCTTTTAGGTGTTATAAAATTTCTAAATTTTATCAGATTCAATGTATGGGTGGGATCTGGTGGGTCCAATTTGGCATATTTTTTAGGAAGTCATAGTCACACACTCCCTCCCCTGAAGGGAAGCAGCAGGAAAAAGCTTGTGGTGACAAATATATAATAAGATGTTACCATGTGATGGGAAATTTTATATTATTGAGTATACATTATTGGAACCTAACCCTTTTCATTGGAAGGTCATCTTTGTTAAATTTATGTATATTCACCTACACTTTTCTTTTTTAATTTTTAAATCCAGTTGTCAAGCTTAAGCATATAGGAGATGAACTTTGAAATAAATTATGAAAACATATGTATTTTTTCAAGTTTGATTTTTATTGATATCTTTTAAACTTTACCTATAGTTTATTTGGAGTGGAGTCTTGATGACTCTACCTTAAAATATTCGTCACTATAAAAAATAACAATTATACTATTTTTGAAATTTTATAATAATAGTGTTCTTGTTGTTAGAACTGTTGTAAATTATAATAACTTATGTGAAAGAATATGGCGTGAATAAATAAAATTGTCTTTTTGAAGTTGCGGCCAGTCTTGAAAAAGAATATTTTCCAATATAATTTTTCAAATTAAATTATTATCATTTTTTGTGATTCTAGAAGGAATTATTATCATGGCAAGAAAATTTGGACTCTAGAAATTGTTTAGCATTGAACTATTTAAAAATACATTGTTTAAGAATATATATATATATGCACTAATGACCCAAAAAAATTACAATTACCGTATATCTATTATTTGTGGAATAAATGCATATCCTTTTAACTTGAAGAAAATGTCTCGTACGGTTTGTCATAAATAATTATAATTGTCTTTATTTTTCACCATTTTATCAAGAAAATATTTAAATAGAAATTATGAAAGCTTGAAACTCAATTTGCATAAATTTTCTAACTTGACCAATTCTCACGTTGTTTATTCTATGTAAGTTATGGAAAACGATATTCACACAGTTTTTTAACCTCTCATACTAAAAATTCATTAATATAAAATGAAAGAAAGACTGCAATTTCTGACAATGCAACACAATAAAGACTTGTCATTTCTCAAACAAAAAGAAAAGAAAAGAAAATTGTCACAACTTTTGAATCAATCACACGGATCTTTCATTTTTGTTTTTTTGCTATTCCACTTTATCAAATGTTATAGCTTCAGTTTATTTCTCATAACTAATAAAGTAGCCATCATTCTTATAATCAATGTACTAAATAATAAAAGGCACCTTGCAAAAGAATGGAAAGACTATTTTTAAATGATAAACTGTTGGGGAATTTTCTAAAAATTAAAGTCTCTTAAGAAAGCTTGAAACAAATTTGGAAATTCGGCATTAAAAAGATAGATTAACGTGTAACACTTAGACTATATTTAGTTCATGGATTTGGAGACGTATTTAGAAAGGGAAAGAGAAAGAATATCTAAAACGTAAGTGAAATATAATTATATTTCATTCACATTTCATCTACCTTTTTCCTTTCTCTTTCCAAATCTCTCCATAAATCTGTGAATCAAATCTTAATAAATTGTTTAATGAAATATTTCTTTGAAAATAGAATTGTTATTTGTAGAGAAGAATATTAGTGTGCATGCACGCATACTGTAGGAGCGGTACGGGTATATGTATGCACGCACTTTCTTATTTACATTATCTTTGGAAGACCGAATAACAATTTTTAGGTAATTTTTATCTAATTTCATATGTTTAATATTGACTAATTAATACCAGCACAATCTCATTGTACTTAATAACCCAATCAACCTCATCCGGCAATTAAACATGGCCAATAAATTTCTATATTTGACTTTTTCAACCAAGTGCATTACAACATAAAATTATTACTCACTCTTGCAATATTGCTCTATATTAATCACCAATTGACATACTTTTGTTGAGAAAAATATCAACACAAAAATAATAAATCTCACCGTCTAAACCAATTATATTCGAGTTGGGACACAACCTAACTATGCCCTGAGAAACACCCAACAACTTCTCCACAACTTGATGTAGAATATATGAAAGGTGACATACAAGTAGCATAAACCTTGTCTTTATTTGATGTCAATGCTCTTGTAATAATAAAATATGTGACTGATTCATTGAATACTCTTGTATACCTATTATTATTATATTCCAACTAGGGGTTTGCAACTTGTTTGAACAGTAGAAGTTTGGTTCTTAGTTTTTATACATAAACCCATATGGGGTTGCAAAAGTAAAGAAAATAAAATAAATAGATATAAATAAGTAAAGAATAGAGGAAACAAAGGAAGAAACCATTGTTGATTATTATTATAATAGTTAGTTGCAATAATTCCATAATTATGCAAAGAATGAGTTCAATGTATTGTGAAAATAACATCAACTAAAAGTATTTTTTTTACAATATTTAGATAAAATTGGCAAAATAAAACTCGAGATTCGATTGTACTATATTCTGTTTTGGTATCAAATTTTGAAAGGGCAGGTAGATTTTGGAGTGACACATCTCTTTTTGGAAAGAAATACTTATCATCTTTTAAGAAGTGATTCAAAAACTGATAAAAGTGATGACTGATCGTAATTTGTCTTATACTTGTTCTGTCTGATTTGTTTGACATAAACTGCTTCTTCACAAGTCAATTAAGATGCGGTAGGTTCAATGAAACCTTATTTTTCGGGTTTGGATCTTAAATTTATGGGACGAAATAGTGATCCACGTTCATTAGCGATCAACCCATATTTTCCGACCAGTTTAAAGTGAAAGCCACAAGGTCCAGTTGAAAGTAAAATCTTCCAAAGAACATGACTTCTGTATGGGAAGAATGTGGAATCCGAATTTATACAACAATACAAACAATAAATGGTGGAATGATAATAACAATAATAATAATAATATAGGGAATAGGGGTACTAATGAATTCATTTCCGTCTTTGGCGGGAGAAACCCGGGGATCCAACAGATTGTGAACCTCTGAAATTTCTGCTGGGAGAATCCATTGATCCTCTAAAAGAAGCATAAGCAGCCACAGCTGATTCTGGAACTGAGTCCAGCGGAAATGTCTCCACGAAGCATGCTGTGTTAATCCGAGTCCTCTCCAGCTCTGCTTGAAGTAGTTCCGAGCTATACTGCTGGGCAAGGGCCTAAGAAAATAGAAACATTGTAAAAAAAAATTAATGCATATGAGAGGCCATCTAATAAAATGTGAAACCGAAAAGGATGTAATGTCACTGATTCTCTCAGTGATACAAGCCAACTTTTCTAACTTCCAAGCAATCAATTTTTAGTTTTAGTTTTAGTTTTGATCATAGGATGCCATTAGAGGCAGGGAAGGAGGGAAGTAAATGTAGAAGGTTATGGAGCAGCCCAGGTGTTAAGAATTGATACAACTAATCAAGATCCATGAGATACGAAATGCAAACAAGAATAAAACAATAATCTAAATCAAGCACAAAAGAACACAAATTTACGTGGTTCACCCACGAATAGAGCTACGTCCACGGTGGCTGTGGTTTCATTGTGATTTGATAGAGTTACAATACAATACAGAAAAATGTGACACTTCAACTATAAATAAATAGTGTATTAGGGGAATGGGGCAGAAGTCTGAAATACCAAAAGTACCCTTACTCCAAAGTTCGGATACTTATCAGGATTCACACTATCCAACACAAGGTTGGGTTGTAATGCTTGTATCTATTTATGCACCCTCCAAACATCTTCAAGCTCTCTCTCCACAATCACAAAATTTGTAGCAAGGAGAGTGAGCAAGAGGATGGCTCAGCAAACGAAAATAACAATATATAGTAGTAGGAATATTATTTTAAAAGTGAAATACTAATAGTAATAGACAAAACAAAACATGAAATTTTTTACATACTGAATTGGTTAAGTTTTTTAGTGGTCATATTAAGACAGTCTTCACTTTGGAAATAAGTACTTTGTGTGAATAGATAAAAGCATCTTTAAAAAGCCATATGCCAATGGTAATTTTGTCACTCAAAAAAATTTGTTGTGGCAAAAGTCAAGACTCTTGATAATAGAATTGCTATGGTTGAGTGGGTTTTCCATATCTAATGTTCTAAAAATTTGTATCATTTAACAAATCCTTGTCCAAGTTCTGCAAACTATTTTAGTTAATACCCATTGTCAAATTCTCACACAAACCAACATGAACCTACAAAAAAGCATTCAACTCGTTCATGGGGCTGCAAAACAAACCAAGCTACTCGAGCTCGACTCTTGTTCAGCTCATTAAAAGCTCGTTCCAGACCGGCTCATCATGTAAACAAACCAAACTCAAACACATTTTAAATCTGGTTAAGCTTTCAAGCTAAAGTTGACCAACATACTACTCTGTTCAATAAGCAGATATGCACTATATAAAGCCAAGCTACTTGAGCTTGACTTATGTTTGGCTCATTAAAAGTTCGTTTGAGATTGGCTCATTATATAAACAAGCTAAGCTTGAACAAGTTTTGAATCTTGTTAAGTTTTTAGGCCAAGCTTGAACACCTTACTATTCGGCTCAGCTCATTTGCAACCTTACCTGTTCAGAATATCTACAATGCCAAGACATATCAGAGCAAGAGACCTAATAAAAGGGATCCTTACAATGAGGTCATCAGGTGACACGGTCATCCCTTGCTGTCTATCATCTGAAAGTGCATCTTCACTCCCACGAGTCGTCCGCCGGTGATGACGTGGAGTCTCAATAGACTCGGTTACACTCTCAGTGGCTTTCTCCAGGAGGTCCCCTTGTAAAGACTTCAGAGACTCCCTTGCTTCGGGTGTAAAATATGGATTCAATATGGTCTCAAAATATTCAAGCTGCAGAAGATAAATTCAAACAATCAGGCATTCTAATTAAGTAACCATGTCAGGCATTTTTTAATCTGCTGCAAGTGAAGAAAACATAAGGACATCTTTCCTTTTAACCATTTTCAACAAGAAAACCCTCACAAAATACTATGGCCTGCTTAGCATCATTTTCAACAGCCATTCTGCTTTCAAAATAGGAAAACAAAAAACACAGAAATCATGTTTTCTCAACAGTTCTCTGCTTTCAACTGTAATAGAAAATGGAAGCAAATCCCAATATAACCTTGCTTCCAAAATCTACATCGTTTCGTATCCAAAAATTCAAAGATGAAAAACAAAATAAAGCTCTTAGTATTCACTTTGTCCTCAGTTTCGCTTTTCATTGTTCTTTTAATTTTATTTACACTGATTTCAAATCCTTCCAAACATGAGGACATATTAAACAATATGTTCACTGTAAAATAAGAAGAGCAAAGTAAACAAATTTAAATCTATCCTGTCCACTAGAACTATTGTTGTTATTATTGTTATTTTATAAGCAAAATGGTATTATAGAGCGCCAAAAGGGGTGCAACCTATATAGAAAAACAAAAAAAAACCCTATCAAAAGAACTCAACATACAAAAGCAAAAGAGGATTCATAGAAGCAAAAAAAAAATCCTTCGCACCAAAAAATGAAACTATGCAATAAAGATGTCTTAACCCTTTGAACTCCAAAATCTATATCCTCAAAAGTTTGTCTTCTCCTTTCACATCACAAGCACGGCATACGACATAAAGGCGCCACCAACCAAGCTTTCTTCTTTCACTTCACCTTAAAACCACCACCTCTGTCAATGGGACTTTACCCAATATGAATGCCCCTACAATCTACAATGATAGGCAAATGGCCTGACACAGGTCTCGGTATCAGAATTTAAGAGAATCAAAAGTTCATCGTCATTAGCTTTGATGAAATCTGAAAATCCCATCATTGCAGAGGGAATATGACTGCAACCTCTCCTCTCAACTGGGAACCGAATAACATTAGAGTCCCCACCAATGCACCAGGGCTTACCCCACCTCTCATTTGCACCCATCAGTTCCCCCCACAACGCTTTCCTGTTGGCATCCAAAACCTGGCCATAGGCCTCTCAGAAGATCCACCAAATGCCATCCTCTATCAAAGAAAATAAAAAGGACAAGGAGTTATTAATCACCATGCAGGACATCGCTCATTTCCTTCCACCACTCGCATATCCCAAAAAATCAAATGCCCCCACCTGTGGCTCTATAGTGTATCATCTACAGCCTCCCAACTCACAAAACATAAACCCCACAAACTTGCAACTATGGCACTATCTAAGTTGTCCATTTTGGTTTCATGCAAGCAAAACACAACCACTCACCAGGATTGGATCATCGATTTAATAAACTACAAAGTTGCATTTAATTTATTTTAATGTGTGATTGTCTGGTGTTAGCTGCTGCAGGACCAGAAAATATTCTTTTCCAGAAATAAACAGTACCTAATTTAAAACAATACAAGTAAGCGAAGTGGAACACCATTATTTACCTCGAGCATGAGCTGACAAAAACCATTTGCATCCAATGACCTAAGATCTTTTGTTTTGTTTTCATGGAAAAGACTGAGGAAAGTATCAATTAGGCCTTCGACGAGTATACCAAGCGTCTTGTCCAGTAGGGGCTTACAGCCAGCAAAGACCTGTAATGAAGAAATTATTTCAACTCATAAGTTTAATTGAGAAAATGAACTTGAGACGTATGATCAGTTGATTACTTAGTCAGGCTTCAGAGATTGGCCTTAAACTGATGTGGATATGGCTTCTAATTTTAACAGAATATAAATACAGTGCACTAAACGTAGGTTAAAAAAAAAAAAAAAGGAAGCATAAAGAATCAAATAGCAAAACAAGAAAATTTTCAAACATAAATCACGCAAAGCATGAATTAAGTACCTCTGCATGCACAGCTACTAAAGTATGCAGTAACTCTACAGCAGCATCTCGCACACCCTGCAAAGTATTAGCATTGTATGGAATTTTTTTAGAGAAAAATAGTGTTCATCAGTCAAGGCTCTGAAAGAAGAAAAGAACTATAATTGTTTTCTCTAATTCCTCACCTTGACTGCAGGTGCTTCCCCCCATTGAACTCCAGAATCCAATAAATAGTTCATGGCGGCTGTTCTAATCAAATTTGCCTGAAAAAATATACAAAGATGCCGAGTTAAAAGACCCAAATATTTAGGGAGGCCACAGTAAGAAAGTCTGTCTTTGGTTCTCTCTCTCTCTCTCTCTCTCTCTCTCTCTCTCTCTCTCACACGCACACACACACACATCCTTGAATGCATCCCACTTTATCCTTTTCAACAATAATCTCATTTTCTATCCCCTTTATTTTCCCGAACTGTGAACAGAAATTGTAATGGTAATGCAGGTACCCAAGTAGAGGGACAGAGATTTTTGAAACAAAGTACACCCAGTCTAGTCTCCATTAATGAGGGGCTCAAGGAGGGGTGGACGGATACACACCTAACCTTGATTATTATGTATGAAGTTGTTTCCCTCATATTCAAATCCATAACCCTAAGGATTTTCGGCCTAATTTTAACCACAGAACCAGAGGCCCGTTCTCATAGTATACTGAATTCATTCATTATAGTTTTTTGCGACCCCATATATAAAAGGATTTCTATCCAATTAAACAGGTGTTTTATATAGTTTTTAAAAAATCATAGATCTACATTCAGGTTTTGGAACACAAATTATTTAACTGCTTTAATGACACAATTCTCTTATAATTGCCAACTGAGGGAGCCACAGAAAACATTCATATGGCTTGCCCCTTAATACAGGCTGCCCCAGTATCAGTTGCAGGAGCAAATGCCAAGTCCCACAATTCATGCTACCTCAAATTAAATGAGTTCTCCCATTAGTTTTTCAGCTTTCCAGGATAAAAACTAAACCTGATCATCACCCTTCTGTTGCCCAAGGGTTTAGTACTTGCCAATGTACGAAATATTGTCTGAGTTACAGAGTCACATTCAGCTGATTGTAACCATAGACAACTTACGTTAACATACTAAAATTCATACTTCCCAAAAATTGTAAAATGATTTCATGTGAATTGTAAAAGTTTCTATCCCAAGGACATGCTAATAAACTGAAATCAATGCAAACAGGAGACGAAAATCAATTAAGTAGAAAGCCTATTGAATACAGAAGGCAAAACAAGACAAAAATAATTCTCAGCAAATGATGTGTGCACAACAATGTCCAGTTAAATTGTAAGACAATGTTTAGATATACCTTTGCAAAAGTGTAATGTTCAAGGACCTTTTCTTCAAGCCCTGAGAAAGACATAACCAATTCTTGCAGATCACTGTCCTCTTCATCTCTTCCCCTACAGGTAGTGAAGATAAGAATGTCACAACTAATATCTGTAGATCAACATGTATTGTATCCACTCACACACACACACACACGGGAAGAGAGAGAGAGAGAAGTAAAATAAAGTAGGGAATTTGCAAAAAAATGGGATGAAACTTAAAATTTAATTACAAAAACATGATAAAATTTACAATTTACCCCTCTAACTTTTGCCCTCCTCCCTCTCCTCTCTCTTCCCTCCCTCTCCTCTAGCCACCGACTACCCCTCCCCCACCCTTCCCAGCCGCCGACAGCCCCACCCCCACCCTCCCCACCCCGACCCTTCCCCGCCACCCCCAACCCCCCCTTCCCCGCCACCTCCAGCAGTCCCCCACCCTTCGCCGCCCACCCCTATCACCGCAACCAATCCCATGTCAAACCACCACGTACCCCAGCAACCCCTACGACACCTAGCCACCATCACAACCAAATCATGACATCACAGTAACCACCACAACCAGGATCTCTCTCACTCTCTCTCTATATATATATTTTAGGGTTTTGATTTGGGGGATTCATACTTGATCCAAATATGAGGGGGATGACGCGAGGGAGGTCTAGGTGTGGCGATGGGGAAGGAGGTTGAAGGTGGACAAAGGGGGTTGGTGGAGGGTGGAGGGTGGAGGAGGGGGATAAGGGGCTGGTGAGGGTGGCGCTACATATACATATATATACATATGAGAGAGAAAGAGAGTGAAGAATAAGAAAATGCAGAGGCAAGGCCATAATTATCAAAATTATATGATCCTACTATCCTAAATTGCCAAAACGATCCAAATACATGTTATAGCAAGATCGCAACAAGTAGGAGAGGTTGAAGGTGGATAGAGGGAGCTGGTGAGGGCGCCCCATATATATATGAGAATGAGAGAGAGAGAGAGAGAGTGAAGAATAAGAAGATGAAGGGAGGCGAGGACCTCAAAATCATATGATCCTACAATCCTAAATTGCCAAAACAATCCCAAATGCATGCTATAGCAAGATTGCAACAAGTAGGATCATGTAGAATCATAATGGGATCGTGTAGGATCATAGGTAGGATTGTAAGTAAGATCGTTGAATTATGATTTTTCACCTAATTTTTTGTATGCATCATCTTTATTTGCAGTTTTACCTTATTGTTACTAGAAAGTAGAATCTTACAATTCTCAATCCGATCTAATCCAATCCACAAGGGACTGCTCGGACGTTGAGAGAGGGTGGGGGGGGAATCGCGGTGGTTGGCAAGGTTGGGGAGTGGGTGCCACCGCCTACGAGGAGGTGGTTGGAGAAGGTGGGACTGGAGGAGTAAGAGTGAGAAGAGGGAAAAATTGTACTTTTATTATGTTTTTTTAATTAATTTTTAAGTTTCATTCATACTGCAATTATCTTTTAATTCTCCCATATTTTTTCAAATGTCCCAAATTGCTACCAACTTATTGATACAACAAATTAATATGTTTCCTCTCCAAGAAAGAAGAACCAAAGTGCTGAGATCGTACCTGGATTGTGACCAGACATGTCTATACTTGTAGTACAATTCACGAGAAAGTTCATCTTTGCAATATCCAATGTTACTCAAAACCATCAAAACTTGTTGATGTGGATCAATGACACTTCCAGGAAGAGGGTCAGACAAATTTTCTTGTAATTCATGCGAATATCCATTTTGTGAATGCGGACTATCTTTGTTTGAACTATTTTGGGCAAGGTCACTTCCAATATGCTCCAGATGACCTGATTAATGTGCAACAAATGCAAGTCACAATTTGGATCAGCATTTGATTCTGAAAATACTACGGAAAACAGAGCTGGGGCAGTAGCCCATCCATCATACCAGCAAAATCCAGCAAACAGTTCAAAAAAGCAAGTCTAACAGATTCTTGAATTTCTTGAAGCTGCACAAATGTATCTTCTGACTTTGTAGCCTCACTCCTTAGAGACTGAATCATCCTGGAAAGCACAAACTTTGAGACAGTACTTAAGGAAACTGGATTTGTGCATCCAAATAAATAAATTTGAATAGTGCATAAACTGTTTAAAAGGAACCAGAAGTCACAAAGTTTAAGCTGTTATCAAGACTAGATATTAAAATAATAATTTACGAATGAATAATTTAGCGTCACAGTTTTGACCTGTTCCGAACCAACCGCCATTACAAAGAGCTTGCAGAAATTTTTGTCCCATTTAAAATAGATTGGTTGGGTTCAGTTTGGCCTCCTCTAGACTCAAAAGTCATTGGGGCTGTTTGGTATGAATTCTAAGAAGTGATTATAGCTTATTTTAATTTGAGAGTCTGTGCTAGACTATTTGGTGCAACTTCTGCTTATAACTTATTAAACAGAAATAGATGAAATAAGCTAGAAAGAGCTAATTATTTAGAAGTTGGGGAATGAGTGCTTTTAGCTTTTACTTTCTAATTAACAGATATTAGCTTAAAAAAAGCTTTACCAAACAAGGCCATAATATATGCCTTCCAAGAAAGACTTGATGAGTCTCATAGCATTAAATCTTTTTATTATTTTCTTATCACTGACAAATTACTTTAAAATGTTTTATTTACGTAATAATATCATTGCTGATTAATAATATAGTAACTCAGAAATAACATAGTAGTTTTGGTATACCAATATTTACTGAGTAATATTTTTTTTTTTTAATATTCACTTTTTTGTTCAAGTTTGCCAAAATGACAAAAAATAATGGGAATAAACAGGCTAGAATTTATGCTATTTTTAGGGGACTATTCTTAAGTTTAATTCCCTTTTTCTTTTTCTTTTTCTTTTTCATTTTTGCAACTTTTAAAGGTCATAAAGACAACAAGAAGACTTCTAGACATCAAGGTTGACAAAGCAACAGGGTATCCCTTGGCCTATAAGGTCAATGGTTTAAATCATGACCTATTTGTTAAACAAATTGAGTTTGGGTTGAGCATGTGCTACCATACTCAACCCCAACCCATTGCCATCCTTGAAGGAAGCACTCAAATTCCAACAAAAATAACAGTCTTCCAATGTCAAATTTGATCTAAATAAGAGCAGTACTTTATTTATTTTCTTATAAGAAGCAACAGTTTCTTGCTACATGTATATTTTCTACTTCTTTTAAGGACATAACCCCCAAATCTCCAAAACAAGGAATCTTCTAATGTGTGAAGTACATGTGTCAGACACTCGACTAGACACTTGGTAAAGGTATGTCCAACCTGTCTAATTCATCATCTAGTAAGCATGCCTACTAATTGAGTTTACAATAGTCCATAAATAATACACAAATCCCCTTACCATGTGAAAAAATGCTCTCTTTTACTTTGCAAAAAACATTTTACCCCAAAAATTGGATGAAGAATATTAAGAATTATGATTATTTAGTTATGCCCTAGTGTCCTTGGACATAAGAATTAGAGGAATTCGATGCTTAGACACATACCTACACTTGATATCCATACCGAAGTTCATGTAATAGCCCCTAATAATCTACCAGTTCTCTGCTGCTTTTTTAATCATACATGTGCAATCGGAAACTGGAATAATAACTCAGGGGTGTGTGTGTGTGTGTGAGCTCAAACCCAGTATCTTGAATTTAGGCTGAGCTGAGCTCAATCACAGTATCTTGAATTTAGGTTGAGCTCAAACCCAGCATACAGGATAAAAGAGCTCCCAGCCCTGCTCATTTACATCCCTAAATGCATGTGTGGCAATTGTGTTGTCATCACTACATACCCAATGGCCAAGAGATAGGTAATGAACGTTCACAAGCATGGCACAAAATGTCCAACCAAATGAACTTTGCACATGTTTTGATTTTCTTTTTTCTTATTAGAGAAAAATGATCCAATGATCATTTTTTTTAATGTGTCGTTGTTTACCAGGCTCTGGAGACTTACAAATTGATTTGGTCCATCGCTGAAACCATTATTGAACGGAATGCCACAGGCAAGGAAGAGATTCTGTATGGAGACTTGTTCCTTTCAAGGATTGAAACCGGAACCCAAGATTCATCTTTAGATATCTCTTCTATTGCAGCCCGCATCCATGAACAAAGCCTTAGTACGTAAATCTTTGTAATCTCAGACTGAAGCGTCCTCAGTGCTGCAACTGTTTGTCACAGTAGCCAAAGTCAGAACAATTCGACAAGACAATAAATCACATCATGAGTGAAATCTAGATACCGGCAATTGGAGGAGCTGATTCCTTTGCTTCAAAAGCTTTGCATGCTCTAGATATCTCCTTTATGGCATCGCTCATATATGGACGAAGAATATTTGATTCTTCAAGATCACGAAACGTGTTGTGGACCTGCAGCAGTAACAGTAGACACATTTAGATCCATTTTCATCTTCCAACCCAGTAACTTAAACAGTAAAGAAATGAGCATTATTGCTCAGAATAAAAAGCAGCTGAGGCAGCATCATCATCAACTAAATTAAACAGCAAAGCAAGCTCATCATAATAATTGCTTCTCTCTACACAAGCCAGGCTCTCCGTCAAAACAACCTACCCATCTTGAACTACAGATGTATTCGGTAGGTGCGTTTTTGTATATCTATGGTTCGGATGTTGGTGTTGGTTAATGGGACTCCGGCAAGGTTCTTTCATACTTGTCGTGGTTTACGGTAGGGTGATCCCTTGTCACCTTTGCTGTTTATTTTAGTGATGGAGGCTTTTAGCAAGTTGGTGTCTAGAGCCGTGCAGGGTGGTTTGTTAGAAGGTTTTGATGTGGGTGTGGAAGCTAGTGATCCTCTGGTGGTGTCTCATTTGTTATATGCGGATGATGCTCTTATTTTTTGTGGAGCTGAGACAGGTCAGATTCGTTATCTCCGGTGTGTTTTGCTGCGTTTTGAGGCGGTTTCCAATTTGAAGGTGAATTTGGCTAAGTTAGAGTTGATCTTGGTGGGGGAGGTTGAGGATGTTAATGGTTTAGCAGCTATTTTGGATTGTAAAGTGGCCGCTTTGCCCGTGTCTTACTTGGGGTTGCCTTTGGGTTCGACTTTTAATGAAGTTTCAATGTGGGATGGGGTGGTGGAGCGTGTTCAGCAGCGTTTAGCGGAGTGGAAGAGCCGATATTTGTCCAAAGGTGGGAGATTGACATTGATTAAGAGTACGTTAAGGAGTATTCCGACTTAATTTATATCAGTACATGTCATCCTTGTTTCGGTGGCTCATCGATTGGAGAAGTTGCAGCAGGATTTTCTTTGGGTGGGATGGGTGAGGGTTTTAAGTATCATTTAGTGAAATGGAAGATGGTGTGCAAGTCTAAGGAGGAGGGAGGGTTGGGGATTCGAAGTTTAGTGATTTTTAATAAGGCTTTGTTGGGAAAGTGGTTGTGGCATTTTGTAAGGGAAGTGGATCATTTATGGCGGAGGTTGATGGTGGCTAAATATAGCATTGGGTGGGGGGGTTGGTGTTCTGAGGAGGTAAGGAGCACTCATGGGAGGGGTTTGTGGGAAGGCATTTGGCATTTGGAGTGGAGGGGAGGGGAGGGGAGGGGAGTGGAGGGGAGGGGAGTTTTGGAGCTAGGTTAGTTTTGTTATTGGATATGGTGACCGGGTAAGGTTTTGAATGGATGGGTGGTGTGGCAAGCAGAGTTTGGCTTGTCAATTTCCATTGGTATTACAAATTGTGGAGTGTCAGGATGCAACGGTTGCTTCCTACTTGTCTATCTCGAACGGAAGGAAGGTGTGGGATTTGAAGCTTCGTAGGTCAATGTTTGATTGGGAGATTGATCAGTTGTTGGACTTTTTGGTAGAGTTGTATAGTCTGACGAGTGTTAGGGTACGGCTGCAAACGAACCGAACCGAACTGAACCGAATCGAACCGAGCCGAGCTTTGTTGAGCTCGAGCTCGGCTCGTTTACTTATCGAGCTCGTTTATTGAGCTCTATTATTGAACTCGAGCTCAGCTCAATAAGGAACTGGGCTCGAGCTCAGCTCGGCTCGACTCAATAAATTTTTTTTAATATTATTTATATTATTTAAATAAAAATATTTAAATAAAAAATATTATTAAATATATAAATAATGTATTTATACTATTATTTATATGTATATATATTATTTAATATATAAATAATATATTTATTATATAATTGAAATAAAAATAAACCAGTCAAGCTTGACGAGCTGAGCTTATGCGAGTTCGAGCTCGGCTTGTTTACTAAACGAGTCTAATATTCGAGCTCAAGTTTGGCTCATTTACTAAACGAACCGAGCTGAGCCGAACTTGTTCATGAACACCTCGATTCATTTGCAGCCCTATGTTAGGGTGGGTGTGGATGGGTTACAGTGTATCATCTTTCTATCGGGTGCAAGAGAGAGCGAGGGATGTTTCTTTCCCTTGGAAAGAGGTTTGGGTTTCTAGGTGCCATCTAAAGTGGTATTTTTTGCTTGGTTGGCTACGTATGATCGGATATTGACTTTGGATAATTTAGTTCGATAGGGGCATGTGCTGGTTAATTGGTGTTGTGTGTGTTGTCATGATGCAGAATCGATGTCGCATCTTCTTCTTTATTGTCCAATGACGTTTCAGCAATGGGGGCTGATTTTTGGCGTGTTTGATATGGTTTGGGTATAGCAGGGGATAGTGAAGGAGATGTTGGGTAGTTGGAGAGGGGGTAGGGTAGGGAAGTGGTGTCAGTGGGCTTGGATTTTGGCACATTTGTGTCATATGTGGTTGGTGTGGCTGGAGCGGAATCGTTGGACATTCGAGGGTTTAGCTTCTTCAGTTCCTCGTTTAAAGAACAAGTTGTTGGTTGTTTTGCATAGTTGGGTTTTGGGGACTGTGGATCCAGATTTATTTTCTTTTTTGGATTTCATAGTTTCTTTATTTCTTCATTGATTGTACTCATCGTGTTCTTTGCATCGTCTTAATGATTTCTTAATAATACTTACATCTTTATTTGTCAAAAAAAAAGTACCTAAAAAAATTTTAAGCGAAATGCATCAAAATATTTGTTATAGTAGATAATGTGTAGAAGCAAATGCACACCCACAAAAATGGGAGAATCTTTTCTCAAAAAATAAAAACAAAACAAAACAAAACAAAACAAAGAATAACTATCTTTATAAAGAAAAGGCAAGTATAAGATTTACAAAAGGAAAATAGTAAGATGACGAATAAATTCAAATCATTAAAAGAAATTTAACATTTATATATTGCAATCAACCATGCCTTCTAGGGAATAACATCCACAATCAAAGATCCTAATTGTAGATTACTTTAGGTTAACACATTATGCAATAGACAATACTAACAAAGGCAACATAGTGTGTTTTGATAATCTCATTTGACAAAAAAAAATAAAAAATAAAAATAATAACTTGGAGATAACTAGACATCTCATCTATGATGCACGGACACGGACACGGGACACGACACGCTGGAGATACATTTAATATATATAATTTTATTTATTTATTATATGTCTAAAATAAAAAGAAAATCATTAATTTTTATACAATTACAATAATAATAAAATTAATAAAAATATTTTTAAATTTTTTTAATAAAAAAATGAGTTTTTTTAAATAAAATTATTTTATTTTATGAATTTTAAGTTTAACAAAAATAAGGATAAAAAAAATAAAAAAGAGCAAGAAAATAAAGGAGGAGAGAAATAAAAAATAAAATAAAAAATAAAAAGAGAGAGAGAAAGAGAGAGAGAAACGGGTGAATCAGCAAAAGGAGGAAAGAAATAAAAGAGGGGAGAGTGAAATCAGAGAGAG
Source organism: Camellia lanceoleosa (assembly GCA_025200525.1). Taxonomy (NCBI): domain Eukaryota; kingdom Viridiplantae; phylum Streptophyta; class Magnoliopsida; order Ericales; family Theaceae; genus Camellia; species Camellia lanceoleosa. The sequence goes on from CM045766.1 coordinate 98,506,110, forward strand.
AGAGAAAAAAGACGAAGAAAATGAGAGAGAAGAGAGGAGGAGGAGAAGGAGAAAAAGGAGAAGAAGACGAAGAGGAGGAGGAGGAGGAGAAGAAAAGAGCAGACGAAGAATACCTCAGTAGTTAGGGCTTTCGACCAGGTTAGGGCTCCTCTCCTCCCTCGATCTCTTTCTCTGTCTCTCTTTCTCTGTCTCCTCGCCTCCTTCGATCTCTTTCTCTTTCTCTCTTTCTCTTTTGCTTTGTCTCCTCTCTAACAGTTAGGGCTTCAACCCACCTCATGCGTGTCTCGAAAGTGTCACAGTGTGTCCATAGTGTGTCTGACTAAAAAAATTCAAAAAAAAATAGAGGACACGTTAGAGGGAGTGTCGGACACATGTCCACCGCGTGTCCGACGCGTGTCTGTATCTAACGCGTGTCCGTGTTAAGTCTATTAGGAGATGCTATGAAGCACTGACACATCCCTAGGGCCCGCGTACGAGTGTCGGAGAGGGAGAAAATAAAGGAGGAGAGAGAAATAAAAAATATAAAATAAAATAAAAAAAGAGAGAGAGAGTGAAAGAGAAAAACGGGTGAATCAGCAAAATGGGGGAAAGAAACAAAACAGGGGAGAGTGAAATCAGAGAGAGAGAGAGAACAGGAGAAGACAAAGAAAAGGGAAGAGGAGGAGGAGAAGGAGAAAAATGAGAAAAAAATGAAGGAGACAGAAGATGAAGAGAAGGAGGAGAAGAAGAAGAAAAGAGCAGACGAAAAATATCTCAGCAGTTAGGGCTTTCGACCAGGTTAGGGCTCCTCTCCTCCTTCTATCTTTTTCTCTGTCTCTCTTTCTCTTTCTCTGTCTCCTCTTCTCCCTCAATCTGTCTTCTCTCCTCCCTCGATCTCTTTCTCTATCTCCTCTCCTCCTTCGATCTCTTTCTCTTTCTCTTTCTTTTTCTCTCTTTCTCTCTTGCTCTATCTCCTCTCCAACAATTAGGGCTTCGACCCACCTCATGCGTGTCTGGAAAGTGTCACGGCAAGGTTTTAAAAACCGGACCAAAGTGAAAACCGGTGTATTTTGTGTTGAATTTTTATTTATTTTCTTTCTTTCTTTTCTTTCTTTCTTTCTTATTTTATATATATATATATATATATATATTATATATATAATAAAATTTTAATTGGAAACTCTCTTTTAAGGGTCTCCTCTTGTGAGGAATCCCATTGAGAGCTTGAAATTATTGTGAAAGAGCTTCTATCTATTTATAAGAAAAAAATTCTTCCAAAAAAACTCAAGAAATCTATGTGGGATTCAATCAAATTCATTGGAGGGAAACTTGAAATTTTAATATCCCTCCAAAATTTTTGTTCTCCTTTCAATTAAATTATTTGAAATAAAATCATATGGAGGGAATATTAAATATTTGATTTCATCTTCCAAAATTGAAATTAATAATATTTCAAAATATATTATTAAATTTTTCAGTAAAAAAAATATTAGGACAAATATTTAAGATTATTTAATATTTTTAATATTTTTAATTTATAATTTTATTACTTATATTTTTATTTAAATATAATTTTAATATATTTATTATGTTACGGTTCGATTCCGGTTTGATTCCGGTTGAACCGGTGACCCATCCACCCGGTCCTATTTCCGGTTCGCTCACCGGTCCGGTTTTTAAAACATTGTGTCACGGTGTGTCCATGGCGTGTCTGACTAGAAAAATTCCAAAAAAAAAAAAAATAGAGGACACATTAGAGAGAGTGTTGGACACGTGTCCACTACGTGTCCGACACATGTCCGACACTCGTACGCGGGCCCTGGGGATGTGTCGGTGCTTCATAGCATCTCCTAATAGACTTAACATGGAAAATTTCAAAGGTCAACTCAACGGCTGGAACTTATACCAACCAGATCAAAAGGTCATAGGTAACAGCTGCTATAAGCTATTGAAGATGAAGATGAAAAGGCCATAGGTAACAGATGTTATAAGCTATGAAGCACATATACTTCTAAAAGGAAGTCGTATTTATAACATATCCGTACTAGATATTGATACTCGCGCATATGTATCCAATACTTCCTAAGCGTAACCAATACTTGATGTTAACTTTGAAAAATATTGGATACTTTTCGGAAACTCTAGGTCACGTATCCAAACTATTATGAAATTAAAATTATAAATAATTTTTTCATATTGTTAGTATAATTGTTAGAATAAATACATGAATAGTTTTTCAATATTTTATTATTTCATACCTAAGAAAAAAATAGTGAGAAATCAATACTCTACTTTTTCCAGATTTTATCTACTTAACGTATCCACCAAAAAAAACACTAAACTGATTATTGGCTCTTAAACTAATATCTAATTCCAAAAGAATGGTTTCTTGCTATTCTTTGAGCTTATGTATAATATAATAATAATTATATAGTTTTTCAACGTATTTTGGCTGTACCCGTATTCTATTTTTTTAGATTTTGTTGTATTGCTAAATCCATATCTTATCGTATCATATTGTATCTATATCCCGTATCCATATCTATAAGCATTAGTTCATACAGGATAGGCCTAATAACCAGTCAAGAATTTGGGACACTCCGCCAATCCCACGCAGTAAAAATGAAAAGAAAAGAAAACCTCCTCTTCCATCTTTTCCCATAATAAAACCCACTGGCTGTATTTGTTTGACTGGGCTGTGCTTGTTTGATTGGGCTGTGCATCAGTCACTACCTTCTCTGTGCAAGTAAAAACCACGTTTGTCTAAAAAAGGGTTGTCGATGATCATAGTGTGTAGAACTGTCTCTTCCATTAGTATTAACATTGGATTCAGAGCAAAACTACAAATGCCACTCAATAGATATCCCATGACTGCAAGACTCTAAACTCATATTTGTGCTTCTGCAATGTAATCTTACACCTAAAACTGTTTCCATATTAAAATCCCACCATTGGACAGAATCACAAAATAAAACACGTACATATATGTGCTCATCTACAGAAGTAAACTTGCTATTTCAGAAAAAAAAACATGCATGTGGGCTTCATAGCTATAGAAAATTTGGCAAGTCAATTTTAACAAATGATTTCCATCCAGACAACCAAACTTAATTTGGAAGAGGTCATGGCTCAGTATAGAATATACATCAACATTGCCACCTAAACCATCCTACTAAGGTTCATTTCAAAAGTAAGGCAACTAAATGGTCCTGCCACAATATACAATTCTGAGGTCAAGTAACATGAGCGAAAATTTACCTTAGATTCATATGCAGATATAGTACTGCGTATCATTCCAGAAACTTCATCAAGAGAATGGCTCGAGTACTTTCCATCTCCAACTTTTTCCACACTTCTATTTGCAGAAGTATTAACATTGGAATCAGTGGAAACTTGGGAAGACTGAAACAAGAACCATGAGTAATTTTAGATGAAAAACACAAGAAAAACAAATTCAAGTAAATGCAAAAGAAAGAAAATTAGTCATGTTCTATTAAAACTTGAAGGAAACTTTACCCATAAAGGATGAAGAAATGTACTTCATTTTTCATTTCTTGAAATTTTTCAAATTTAAGCAGCCCAAGCAAGTGCACATCGTCAATGAAGCAAAATGTAGATAAGAAGAAAATTAAACAAGCATAAAAACAACAATAGAAATTCATAACTCCAGCTTGTGAAGCATAGAGAGGATTTCAAAACAACATAGTATTTTTCTACTTGGACTAATATTGTTCCTTAAAATTAATTTGAAACTTGTCTGGATTTCTGAAATCATGAAAAATGTGATGCAGAACATGCAAATAAGAATAATCAATTTGCATGTTCCATGCTTAGACCTCATCTAATTTTTAAGTTTTGGTTCGATTAGAGCCATTTCATATAGGAAGTTCAAATCTGGTAGGTTGGATATTATTTACGTTTTGTTAAGTCTAAAGTGAGGGATAGTTTGAGGCTTTCTTCAATTGGCAAACTAGGGTTGGATACCTAGTTTCTCAACCTAGAGAGATTTGAATAGCATTGAATGGGGGGGAGAAACTAGCTAATAGTCCTGGGTGCCTTGCCTATCCTATAGAATAGTAACCACATTAGCAGCGGAGTAGAAATGTTGGTAATTTCAAGATTCACTGTATCTGGGCTGTAGCAATGGTCCATGGGTTGTAATATGCAAAAATCTATCTCTTCAGGTATTTATATGTGGTCTATATTGGGTCTAAAATTGTCTTAATGATCAAGATCTAAAGGTTTCCAATTTTAGTCATATTTGTCGTAATGGACAACTTTAGCAGTCTATTTACATATATGAGCTTTCTACTCTATACATATATGGACAACATTAGCAGTCTAATTTTGTGGTTCAAACCTAAGGACAACCACTTTGTGCGAACAATGCCAAAGGTTAGGTCTCTATCTATGTTCCACGGACTCTTTAAAATAAATAAAATACCCGTGTCGGACACCCGACACTCGAACAAGGGTATGGGATATGTGTCGGATACTTTTCATTGGACACTTCTTATGTAATTATATTTTAAACTACTATTATACGTACATATTATTGTATTATTGATGTAAATGCTTTTTTCACACTATAAGTTACATATAGCATCATTCCATCTCACATGCTTGATTAAAAATATAAAAATTTGACATTTTTTGTCGAGTTCATGTATCCTTAAATTTATAATTTGATGAGTCCAACTCTAGATATATATCCGTACCCAAGTCAATGTAATCCCTCTATACAATCTATTCTCACAAAAAAAAAAGAAAATTCAATGGGGATTAAAAATGGCCATATTTTTTTAATCCATAGTTGTTACTTAACTATTGTGATACGGAAAGATATTTATGTAATTGTCACATACCTCAAGGGAGGTCCATGCAATTAGCCCAAAAAATTAATACTAAAGAAAGAAATTTGAATGATGCATTTTTCAACAATCAATTAACAGCTCTAAGGATGGTTAGGATGATTCTAGCAAACCAAGAACTACAATAATGAACCGTATGTACCACGTAGAAAGTATACTCATTTGTCCACTATGTATCAATCCTATGAAACTGAATTTCAAGTATTGGCATCAAATGATGTTATAATAGTATTTAGATAAATTGGCAATATCCAAAAAGACAAAACTTCGATTTGATTATATTGTATTTGGGCTTGGTTGTAAGAGAAACTATGTCAAAGTGTTGCCGCATGAACACTGACACAAGCAATGCAAGCCATCACTGCGTTACACACAGGTTTATTTTCATGAGCACGTTGCATTAGCTCTATGACACATGTTTCTCAAATTGCACAATTTGCCCTAAATTTATCCTAGTTTGGTCCTATGTTTTTATATGTTGAAAAATAGTTCCATACAAGCGAAAGTAACTGAGTCAAAAGGCATCCACCCGCTCAAAAGAGTCCCCCAAGGGCCACTCAAGTGAACTGCAGCAGGGTTCAAAAAGATCCTGCAAGCTCCACCCAAAGTGCACTGAAGCCAGCTCTAGCAAAGGTCCACTTGCAAAACTATTGAGAGTTCCACCTGAAGCATGCTTGAAGCTTGCTCGAATACGCTACAGCCTGCTGGGAAAAAAAGAAATCGGAGATCTTGCAGCACTGGAAGCCCGCTCAAGTGCTTGTACAGAAAATAATCCCATTCGGTTTCTAATTCTATGAACCTATATAAGGTTGGCTTAAGGTTTCTAATAGCATATTCCCATGTTCTTCAATATTAGAACTTTATTTTTATGATAAATACATCACTTTTGAGAGTTCTAAATTGAGGTTTAAAAAAAAAATACTAGCTTTGACACACTTAACCTTTGGTCATTTGGATAACGAAGCAAAGTGAGGCTTAAGAGTTCCGTAGAACTCTCAGATGAAGAGTGTGTGAAGTATTCAGAGCCAGTGGAGAGCAAGTGAGGAGCTTGGTACAAGACTTCAAGACTGAGGTTAAATAGGGTAGGAATGCAAGTCCTTTATTCTTGAGACTTGTACAAACTCTTGTTGATGGTGTATTTCTTTGGTTGACTATCAATGGTTTTTCCTTGAAGATTATTGTGTTCAAGGTTCTCCATGCAAATCATTGTATTCATTATTTTACTGCAATTTATTTGGGGTTGTCATTATCATCACTTGCAACAATCAAAATTGGCATAACAACTGATTTGGCATAGTTTAACCTAAATTGGTTTATTAATCACAAAACTTAGAACTTAAATTTTAAATTAGTAAAAACTCCTAAGAGTTTGGCCTATTTGCCGCCCTCTAGGAACAAACTTGTCAATATCCACAATTTCAGATATCTCAAAAACCACGTGTCAGATATAAATTGACCAATTTCTAACCACTTATGTAATAAAATGCACATGCTTTAGTCCCAGTTCAAGATATCTTTTCTTCGAAAATACATCTTATGCTATATGCTTCAGGTTTAGACCAAAAAAAATATTCAAGATACATCTTAGGCTATATGATGAGGGTTAGATGAAAAAAATGTCCAAAATACCTTTGCAAATTTCCCACTTGAAACAGAAAGGGCTACTTTCCAGAAGGCTGGTATGTGATGGATAAGTACAGCAGTTAACCTGTGAATATACCTTCCTCTAAGAGCATCAACTTCTGCACCAGTAAAGCCTATTGGCTGCGAATCTCCCAGCAGACGGGTGTTCCCAGAAGTGAGAGAATAGTCAACATCTGACTGACAATAGTACACGAAAAAGGGTCAAACATTGTTGAGTATCAAACAGATCAGCTTCTATACTTGGCACAAGATGACCCTTTAGTAGTTGCACTTACAGACTGATTCAAATCTTGCTGAATTTGCTTCCATTTTGCATCAGAAAGAGCTTTTTCATGCATCTCATTCTGAAAAATTTCCATTCTTGCTTCATGATCTAAGGTGCATTTTTCAAGCAAACCTCGAATTCTGTGATTCTGTCAGTAAAAATTACAAAAGAACATCAGCAAATTGATTTACCACTTGTAATACCATGGTGACTTGACTTCCACAACAATGTGGTTGAACTAAATGGAAGGTGGGAAACACCAACAAGAATGTCATTGGAATCGACAAAAACTGGTTAGTAGGTTAAGAGGAAGAATGGTGTTTAAGAAAAGAAACAAAATTGATCCAAGTAAACTCCAAATGACTTTAGTCACTTTACAAGCCAAGCCACTGACATCTTTCACCCCCTAATAAATGAGCTAACTTGGATAATAATCCCAATACAGTTAGCCACCTGAAGATTCTCCAGAAAATAAGCCAATACTGTAGTGTATTTGAATTATCTCACCTGTATATTTAAATAATGCCATACAGGATCTGACTCAGGTTCCAGCTCCAACAGAAGTCTCACGATATTTTCAAGCTACATGAAGATAAGAAAATTTTAGTAGCCAGAGTAGAAAACTAAACTAAATTAAAATACTAATTTGCATACCCAAAAATAATTTACAATCACCATTGAAAATAACATACAGGTGAAACTAGCTATGAAGCATAAAAACAGCAATGAGCTACATCATGGTGGCACCCTCATCAAGGTGTTGCCTATGTAACTGCATAGGCATTGCCTTGTCTAGCTAGCTAAACCAACCATAACCTATGCATTAGACTTAGGTCCAAGGTATTGATGGCAGCTAACTAGCCAAGCAATGAATAATTGGCAATCAGGTGGTCCACTTATGTCATCTTATACATGGGACCTCATGCAATTTATTGAAATCCTCACCCAAGAGTACCTGTTGACCAAGAAATCTCAATCAAGGAACTAAACGCACACTACAACTACAATTTGAACCATCCGATATTGCAAAAGTAACCAAAAAACCCATACTATCTACTCATTGCCATTTACACTTACCAGGTGACTCCATTTTTAAGAAAAACATTGAACTTAAGCAACTTTAGTCTCTTTTTTTGTAATTATTTATCATGTCTTCATTGCGAGGTAGTAGTCTAATGCATGCAAGCACTCTTAGTTCATAATTGCTTTAATAACTCTATTTCATACCTTTTTACATGTTGCCTAGTGTGAATATGTTAAATCTTCTGTAAGACAAGAAAAATGAAAAACAAGAAGTGTACAAGTCTCGTGAGGCCAAGCATTTACAAATTACAAGAATGCAAGTGAAAACTCCTACACTCATACACAGTTCTCTATAAAGTAAACGAGCAAAGCAAGTCATCACTTGACGCCAAGCACATGTAACATGTGCATACAAACTCCTTTTTCAATTCAAATGAAATATTAATATAAGATATTAAGATCAGAGTCCCCAGTCATACTTTTTCTGTTTTTTCTCCTTTTTCCTATTCCAATCATATTTATAAGTAAAAGTAGATAAAAGAAAGCCAATCACTTCAAAAATGGGAAAAAGGACAGAACCAAGAAACTAACATAGGGACCAAATTGATCAACAAAGTAAATGGCCTATCAAATTCCTGGAGCGTAAAACTTAGAGGACCCCAACTGAAACAGCATAAAAGTTCTCCTGGAGACAAAAAAACCTGAGCACCTCTCCAAGCTAAAATATCAGACTTGTCTAAACAATAAACTTACAAGAAGCAACAAGACAAGTTTGTAAAACAGGTTATGAGACATCTGAAAATGTAAAACTAAAGCGAAGTCCACTATAAATAATTACATGTCCTTTACAAAACATTGACAGCTGTACTACCCACCGCCTTAGGCAGCAATGTCCTCAAGAAGACACCCCTCCAGAGCTCACCAGAGCAAAGCTGGTAATATCTTTCATGAAATACCGGTGGACTGGTTCTCTGTGGATTGCCTCATCTAGCACTTTCCAGAGAATAATTTTCTAGGTTGTGAGATACTGCAGTCGAAATTTAGTTTAAAATATTGAAATTGCTAAATCAAGAAAATCTCTTTTTTTGTGTGGGGTTGTTCTTTGTTTCCTTTTGCACCTGGGGGAGGGGGGGGGGCTACTGACACTTTGTCAGGTAAGTTCAGGTTATTGTACTGTGTCATCATTTCTATCTAACACAACGTCAACTGGAAACAAAGACACAAAAATCAAATATTGAATTCTTATATATATACTTCTTACTAGATAATCATATTGTTCTGTAAAAATAAAAACAATCATATCCATGTGATGAATATCTGTCTGGCATGATAGCACACTACTGAAATATATATTATACATAAAAGACATACATTTGTCAAGTCTATTTGTGGATCTTCCATGGCCTTGTAAAGCATGCCTTTGAACTCGTGCATTACTTTTTCAACCTCCTCAAGAACACGTTTAAGTATACCCACCTGAAAATGAGGTATTACTATAAGTACATTTGCTAGGGTAGGAAAAGAGAACATTTGGATTATGTTCTATTCAACTAGAGCAACAAAAAAATTTGTTCTATTCAATTAGAAATGTTTAACACCAATCAAGTAATTCCATAAAATTACACAATGAAACATCAAAACATCAAAGCATATTATTGCAAATAAAATAAATAAATAAAAGCACAGGTTCCTAAACTAAGCACTGATTTCAGCGTTACATGCCTGTAAATTCTTTCTGAAGTATCAGCCATTTCCTAAAAGGGAAGAACATTTAATAGAACTAGATTACAACAAATAATAATCAATAATAAGATCCCCTAACATGATCAAATATCAAGGAAATAATGTTTCGTTTTATATATCAATCAAAGCAATGAATACATACAATTGGAACATTTAAAAATCAAAAAGATAAACTGACCATATGAATGTAGCAGTGATAGGAATGTCAAATTTGATAAATAAATTGCTACACATTAGCGTTTCATTTTAGACATAGTTATATTTACATTCCCTAGTATAATTTATATTTTTAATGCTTAATATATTAAGATGGTGACTACCCCAAAAAGCCACCATAAAAAGACTCAACCTCACAGCTAGTAAAAAATAATTAACTCTTATTATTATAAAATAATTTCTTACTAAACCTCATGAATAATTTATTTTGACTAAAAAACCCACAAGAGGGAACATTTTTTATGTACAATTAGAATTAAGAAAGGCCACACCCTAGAACCCTGCAGCATTTCTTCTTTCCCATGTTCTCCTAGCTATGGTAAACAAAGAAACTTTTAAGGCATCTTTTTCCTTTGGAGGCCATAGCCTGAATGCACCAGAATAGGAAAGACTACATAAAGAAATGAGATCACCCACAAAACTCCAGACCAGTTTATAAAAGAAATAAAGCTTTGAAGGCATATTTTTCCTTTGGAGGCCGTGGCCTGTACGCACCAGAATAGGAAAGACCACATAAAGAAACTGAGAACAGCCATAAATCCCCAGACCAGTTTATAAACATGAGATGATACCAACAAAAAAAAAAAAAAAACATGTAAAATTGAGGAAGACCATACTTACCTTATTAAGGTGACAAGACAAAAAGTAAAAATTATGGAGTATGAGTACTTAAGAAATTGTGAGAGCATGATACACAAATGCATAAATACAACTAAAATATTTTATACAAAAGCAATTGAAATTGCTCACTTCACCACAGAAAGTCATTCAATAATTTTATTTTTTTTTTTCCATTAACAGCATTGTGAAAAAGATACATTTACTCATTCCTATTGCAAAACTAATAAGCACAAAAGCTCGCAAGTATAGACATAAATTCCAGTGTAGGAAACCAAGTCATAAACTTAGATCGGGGAAGTACCACATCTAATCTATAACCATGCAAATATCAGCACATAAAACCATTTTTAAGTATATTATTTAATTTGATTGGATCTTGGATCATTAATTACTCCACTTTAAGAAGCAACACACTATCCTCACAAAATGGTAGCACATTGCATGAACAGAACAAGTTAATGAATTTTTATGTGAGACAGGCACCATGTTGTATAAACATTTTCAACCATATGCCATTCCATTTCGGAACACCAGGTATAGAGAGATGAAAAGACGAAGGATGTAGCTTATTAAAAGTGAACATAAAAGTGAAAAGGCACCCCCAGTAACAAAAACATGAAGTTGTTTGACTAAAACTGGAACTGGAAATGATCAGTGTCCACCAAACAATACTGTGCAAAATTAATTTCTTCTGTACATGTGATGGCAGAACGATTGACTTTGCTTTCCTGTATTCCCTAACTGCCAAATCATATTCACCCTTACTAATACTCCCACGAATTGAACTAGGTAAGTTGAACAGTGTCCGGAACCTCTGAAGCATTCCTTGAACAGACCTGATCTTCTCTGCTTGAGCCTGCATTAATTAAGAAATAAATAAAACTATCTGACCCACATTACACTTACAAGAAATAACTCCTGACATAATCCAAAATCTCGACCCTACCTACCTGTCTCTCAAATAGAGACCCAAAAGCACGATTAGCCAGTGAACTAACTCCTTGCATACAATTAAACAAGTGAGCAGTTCCAGAACCTTCAGGGTCTTCTTCAATCCGTTTCAATTTTGACTCGATATCTGTACCATAATAAATAAATAAAAAAGCACCTCAATAATAATGATAATAATAGAGAAGATGTCAAATTCCCATATGTTATGTGATGGGAGCTTACCATCAATAGTCGTTTTGCAAGAGACAAAGCAATCAAAATTTTCTTTAACCAGTTGTTTTTTCTGTTGCGTCCGGCTTTTGAGATCAGTTTTCAAAGCAAGAGCACCAGCCTCCAAGTCTGCTCCACTTGTATCTTGGTGTATTCGAGAAAGGAACAACTTTGCATCAAATGTCTCAGAGAAATAAACCAACTTCTCTGCAAAGGGTCATGCATAGAATGTAATCAGCAAAGTGAGAAATCAAGAATAACCACCAAATCTCAATGGCCATTATCACCCCAAACTTCTAATTAATAATATCCTGACCATTGAGGAGCAAGAGAACCTTCCGACGTACAACAATCATATTTATTAACCAACAGAAAGAAGCATGAGCAAGAACATTCTTGAGAGAATAAAATAACACCAACCGCGGACCAAAACAAGGCCGTAGTATCATTTAAAAGTAGGAGGGGGACAAGAATTCCACCCCAGAAAAAACAAACAAACAAACTTGTCTGAATTCTTGATCTTTTCATGTGAGCTTTTTGTTTTGGCAGTACATACATTTTTCTCAGAATTTCTGAGCTCTCACAGGGATTATTCCTCTTTTCCAAATTTTATTTAAAATGCTCTTAGATTTCAAATTTAATGATAGACAAGATAACTAACACTCGAGGTGCAAAATAAAATTCATGGCAACCAAAAGTTAATAATTGACTAAATAAGGTTCAAGGGACTGAGAAAAAGTAATCTATAGTAATGAGGTTAATCTCAGGGATGCCAAATTTATATTCCTATGATCATATACAATCTTCAAAACAACTGAAAATAAAACCTGACCCAGTCTATAAAGAACTGATGACTTCAGACAATGCAGACAATGATCAACCATAACGTCTTGTCATCTATGAACCAGACAACCAAATAAAAGAAGAGAAAGAATACCGCGAAGATTAGAATTTAAATAATCTTTGTCCGACTTTGATGGGGAGCTTTCTGAATACTCAGTGATCAACCTTAACGTTTTGTTATCTATTATCCTGTCAACATAATAAACTTGGTTTAGCACAGATGAATAGAGAGGCACACAATATACGTAACAAGCCCAACAGTGGTAATTAACTTCACTAGTTCAGTCTAAGCCAGGAATGGCACAATACTTCTTTCACAATAAAAATCATATAATTGTTTTCTTTGAAAACCGTATACTTGTTATTACCATGAAAGATAATGAATCTTTTCACAGCATGAAAAGAAAAATGGCAAGTAGGAATTCCTCTGAAAGTTAACTTAATTTTTTTGAAACAATTGCAAATCCAAAGTGACCATTCAACCCCAAATCCCCAGGATTTTTATAGTGATTTAGTGATTACAGATGAATTTTTCCAGGCAATAATAATAGTATTAATTTTTTTTTTTAAAAAAAAACAAGCAAGAAATATCTGAAGCAGCCAGCAAGCAGAGACCAATGAAAATAACATGATGAAAAATGCAAACCCCAGTTGGGCCAACTTACTTCATTCTATGACAAGGACTGAATGGCAAAACAAGAATTAGCAATAGAAGAGAAGTTTACCCCAGTCCTAGTGGATCTATACATTCCATGCCACGGGGAAAGGATTGCAAATGGTTAAGACCTTTTCTAGCAATTGCTGATGGCTTCCGCTCAAATTTTTGAGCCACCGGAACTGCTCTTGTCTCCCGCATCTCACGAACCCTACGAGCAAGCTACCACAATAATACAACCTTAAGAAAATTCTGCATAAATTGGAACCAAAAATAAGAGTAAAATCAAAAAGTAAAAGGGCACATAACAATATCATAATAAGTTTAGTTTTTGCAAGAAGGTGCATGTTATTGTAACTAAGAAGTCATCATTTCAAATTGAGTAAATATTAAAATAACGAATTTTGGTTCAAGATTTGTATTTGCCAGCCAATGGCCACTGTTTACTAACATGGTGATGTAGTTCAAAAGCAATGAAAAAAAGAGCACCATAAGGAAAGATAGATTCCTAGTAATTAAGCTCTTTGTGATGCAATCTAATCCTAAGTGTGATGCCTACAGATAGGCATGATGCATCTATTCTTTTTTACTTCTGCGTCTCTTTAACTTTCTGCAGTAAGCTCCAGATTTTTAAAGGAGAAATACCCAATAAATCAACAACAGAAAGTAAAGACTCTTTGAGGATTGTAAGATACAATCTAACCCTAGGTGTGATGCCTATGAGATGGGCATGATGCATATATTCTGTTTTTTACTTCTCTTTAACTTTCTGCACTAAGCTCCAGTTTTTAAAGGAGAAATACTCTATAAAATCAACAGAAGAAAGTAAAGACTCCAGGAATTTTCCCATCATCCATAGCTGACAGGCTTTCTGCATGATCCACTTCAAAGAGAGGGCCAGCCTCTCAACCATCTCAACCATACACCTATTCCTTTCCCTCCAACTACTCATGTTTTGGAGAAGTAGCTTTGCATTCAAACCTTGCCGGACCCCTTTTGCCAACACCCCATATACCAGCATCCAACCAACTGCAAACTGAACTGGGCATAATTTAGTGAATGTGAACCCCAATAATGGAGAAAGGGAAGCCCCTAAGCACCCTAGCGACCTCCAAAGTGTAAGAATAAATGAATCACTGACTATGCACGGTTAATTTCCTGCAGTTGTAAGTCTTTAAAGCCCACAACCAGTTTTAATCAAGCAACACTTCCACACTTAAAAAGTTAAAACTCTACTTTACAAGCTTAACCCATTTCCCCTTCCAACAATCGACCATACAATACAAAAATAAACCAAACCAGCCCTTAACAAATGTTCACATGAATTGTACACAGCTAGGGTTGCAAATGTTCTGAGCCGAGCTACCGTTGTTCAGGTTTGGGTCAATACAGCCTAGCCAAACTTGAGCTCCTTTTGTCAATTTCCAATGATGCTCGGGCTCACTTGACCTGAGATCATTTGTACCAACAGATCATTAGACAAAAAGGCTCCCTTTCATTGCATGTATTCTACCATCACAAACAACTCAAATGGGTCCCCTGCTTCTTCAATCTTCTAATACCCTGATTTCCCAATGAATACAAATTTGACTTAATGTCATTTAGGGCTGTTCAACCTGATATATTCGGTTTGGCTGACGGTCAAGGTTGCTCCCTCTTAATGTACAAATAATAAACTTGGAGTTCGTAGTTTTTCAGATATGCAATTCTAATAAAACGCTACTTTCCAAATGATGCATATTGTTGAGTGAACTATGGCAAGAAGTCAGAAACACATACCAGTTGTCTTATTCACATAATAGTGGAGTTGAATAAAAATCTATGCATATAGAATATTCTTTGCCTGTTTTCATGAGTGAATTGAGATGAAACTACAGAGTTGAAGTGTAGTTAACTTCAACTCGAAATTGCAGATCTGCATAACGTCACAATTCAATTCATCATCCCCAAGTAATTGGAAGCTAAGACTTCCACAAATTAAGTTGAATTGAGTAATCTGATCATCTTGGCACCCAATTACACACTTACTTGCCACCAAGAAATATCTCTTATCAATATTTCAAAATTCACAATGAAACACTCAACTACCAACTCAATTTAGGACTATGAAACCAACTAAGCCACTTGAGTTTAACTTTTGTTATTGAGATCCGCTTGTTACATAAACAAGCCAAAACTCAAACACATTTTAAAGCTCATTAAGTTTTCAAACTAATACTCACCTCGACTCAGTTATATTACAGGAACTATAAAAAACTAAGCTACTCAAGTTCAACTCGTGATCATTTCAATAAACTGGTTTGAGATTGATTCAAAAGCTACATAATACAAGCTTGAAAACACATTTGGAAGCTTCTTGAGACAAACCTAAACAACCTACCACTCGATTCGCATACACGTTTCCTTTGGAACTCAGCTTTTAACATCGCTTATTGGCTAAAATAAAAGCCCAAAGATAAAATGTTGCTTAAATAAGCTAGTTATTTGGCATATTCTTAACTTTTAATTTAGCTTTAAGTAGCTAAAATTAACCAACTAAGCTAGTCCGCTTGGCCAAAACTCCTGAACCTCACAAGTCATCAATTCCAATCTCCCCACCTGCGTCTGATCTTATATGTTGTATGTCATCTTCGTCATTATAATTGTAATTCATTGCTCAATTGTAATTTCATACACAAATGCTAAAAATAAAAAAAAAATAACTCAACTTGAATATATTCAATTATGCAATCCATATGCATATATATATATATATATATTGATACCTCAGCCTCATCAACTCGCTTCCAGCAATCAGGCTCCCCGCCATCCCATTCAGCATCATCATCCCTCCCACCGGTCCTGCCCCGATTCCTCGAGTCGAGCCCCCGGTCCTTGGAAGGTTCATCGTCCCCGGAGGAAATACTCAGCATCTCGACCTCCGAGTCCTCGTCATCGTCCATCGACATCCGATGCTGACCCTTCTTCATCTGTGACTGCGAGCTAGGGTTCCTCGGTCCATCCCTCTGCTTGGCCGGAGGTGGAGGAGGCGGTGGGCGGACGAAATTGGCATGGGGCCTGGAAGGCTTGACATCGCGCTGAGCTTGCTCCTTGAGAGCGGTCTGGAGGAGCTCGTCTTCGTCAATGTCGCTGTCGCTCGACATTTCGAATGGTTCTTCTGACTGTTCTTTTCTTCTTCTACTATTTCGATCTGTGGTGATGGTGATGATTGTGTTTTTGCTGTGAAATGTAAGAAGAATTGCAATTTATACTGTTGGGGGATGATGATGATGATGACGATGATGGAGGGGTGAGGAGGTGAGGAGTTATTCAGTGCGCGTAAGGTATGGTTATGTGGTTTATAACTTGAATGCGATTAGTTGAAATGATAGGGTTTTACTGAACTATGGTGGTGATTGGAGAAAAAGTTCGGTTTGGTAATTGGTGATTGGTTGGTGGTCTAAAATACGTGATGTCTATGGGGGTACCGGATGATTTTTCGAGGTGTTTTGGACGTTTGTGATGTTATGACCGGGTAACATGGAACTGACACGTGGGCAGAAAATGTGGTCACGGAAATGGTCCCACGCTTTTTTTTTAATAATATTAGTAGGAGAAATTTCAGCTCCATTTAGGCTTTTAAAATCAAAAATGTTAAAGATTTTAAAAATTTTATTAAATATCGTACATGAGTATAAGAGTTAAATAGGATTCATGAGTCACATATTTATATAAAATACTTGATAAAAAATTTTATGATTTCTAAAATTATTCATTTAAAATTGTTTCCAAAAAACAAATTCAACTAAAAAAATGGTCCCACAGTTTTTTTTATAAAGGAAAATGTTTGGGAGCGCACAAAAGCGGACTCCCATAACTCTCACTAATATATTGAGTATTGATGTGTTTGAATTTTTTTTAGGACTCCCATAACTCTCACTAATATATTGAGTATTGATGTGCTTGAATTTTTTTTAGAGTTATGTCTGGCAATAATATTAATAGTTTAAATCATTTTGAGAGTTGTAGAGATTGTGTTTTGTAGAATTTCTATCATTACTGTTTTATGAAATAATATTTAGAAATAACATTAACAATTAAATTCATAAATTTTATTATAAATAATATTTTTTTTATAATACCACTATTTGACTATTTTTTTTCTTCCTTTTTTCTAATTTTTCCTCTTTTTTCTTTTTCAAACTCTATCTCAAAAGTCTAAATTTAAAATTATTTTAGCAATTGCTCCCAATTCTATTTATTTTTTAAACTCCCCAGGATAACAATAATGTAAACGGTTCAACTCGATCAATGTTGAAGAAAAGTTTGGCACCGAATTGAACATTTCGATTTTAATGATTGAAAAATTAACAAAATCCATATGTTATGATTCAGTTTTGCCAGTTTTATCGATTTAGCTTATAGGAGAAATTTACATAAGATTTTAAAGGATTTTTATTAAAAAAATTGAGAAATAAACAAATAAAAATTATAAAAATATAATATATCGGTTATTACAAGAGTGATATATTGGTTATTTATGTTCTACTCAAATAATTAAATGTGAAAGTACAAAAATATAATATATTGGTCGTTTCAGTTTGTATCAATGTAAAAAAATTTAAGATCGTAATAGAGTGTATGTTATGAAAAATATATCAAAAATTGAAATTTTGGTCGAATTTGAGCTATCAATGTAATTTTATTGATATTTTTTACATCCCTACCTATCTATTCATATGACAATCAACCTCTGGTAAATAATCACTCGACAATTCACCAGTGGCTGGCAATGATCGCTAATTGTCAAAGTGTAACAATATAAAGTTTAAAAAATAATTTTAAAAAAACTTTCAAAACAATAATTTTTACTACTCACCAATATATTTCATTGAATGTGCTCTTACCATAAAAACAAATTAATCACTAGACCTAAAACTATACACACCCACTAAAAGTGGACTTAATTTTCTTTTCTTTTTTTAAAGCTATTTTGCACTGCCAGCTCACAATGAGAGTCATCCCACTTCAGGTAAATTATGAATAAGAGGTATAAAATTGTATAATAAATCATGTGTTTGTAATAGGAATCTTTTACTATCAATAATACAAAAAATTCCATATTTGTATCATAAAATATTTTTAAAAAATTATGTTGGCCTCCTCTAAGATTTAGAGAAATATAATAAAATTTATAAGTTTGGCATAATTTTATTGAAACTCTTTTTAGATTTTAATGCATCTAACATCTAATCCCATTTTCCTTAGTACTTCATTATTCATATGGATGAAAAAATAGAGACTTATTTATAAGTCCTTTTTCATACACTTATGGTAGATTAAGTCCTAAATAAAAACTTATATTCTCATAAGTCCTATGCAAATTTACTTGACACATCTACCCTTAATAGTAGAGGATCATATCAATATACACTAATTTCGAAATTCAAAAAACACTTCGAAACCTCCAAAAAACATTTCGAAACCCCCAAAATAAAACATTTCAAACTCACCAAAAGTGACAACGTTAACGCTAAATCAAAAGGAGAAATGATATGTTAATTTTTTGATTTTTATTAACAACACAAAACAAGGGTTTATGTGACCTTCAATCGCTTTGTTAATAATTGATTTTACAATTTCGAATTGAAAATAGTATGTATGTTGGTGTTATGAGATTCTGTGATTTATCCTTGATTCCTTGTTGCATTTGGTAGACTATTTTCATTCATTAATTGACTTTATTTGTTTTTTCTTTTGTATATTGTTTTGGGGGTTTGTCGTTGTGTGTTGTACACTTAATGAATGTGATTGTGGCCCAATATGAATTTAGTATGTCGCTTGGTTGTTTTCACTTAGGTACACAAATGTGACAAATTACAATTTGACAAATTACACACACACACCTTTATTTGAAAACATGATAGTCATGGCCGTGAATGTGTGTACATAATTTGTCACAGTACTTCTCGACACATTTGAAAACATGCCCGTGAATGTGTCGCAGAAAGTCATAGTTCCATTTCAAAACATGCCCGTGAATGTGTGCGCTTAATTTGTCCACATTTTAAAACATGGCCGTGAATGTGTGCACTTAATTTGTCAAGTACTTCTCACCACATTTCAAAACATGGTCGAATGTGTCCCATTTCAAAACATGTCCGAATGTATGCGCTTAATTTTCCACGTTAACTACTTGTCATTTCAAAACATCTCACATTAAGTAGTTCTCCATTACAAAACATGTGACACTAGTCTGATATTGCTATTAAATTAAATTTTGTTTTTTAATTACATACATTATCCGTGGGATCTTGCTTGTATATGAAATATGATTTTTTGTGGCATTTTTTTCCAAGGCAAAAGTGAAAGGACTAGAAAGACGGTGATCTCAAACTCAATATGAGCCTAACAAACAACAAACATTTTGCTACCGCTCCAACATTGAATTGTCATGAACATTTTATTGTTGAATACAAACCAATCTAAACCAACATGACTTCCAAAAATGTGATGACATTGTAATGAGGATCATTCGACATTTATTCATGATTGGTGGAAATCACATTGAGTTTACAAGCAATGATATTCAACTAATATTTGGAATTTAAGGAGGTAAAAGAGTTTAGATGTGTCACATGGGCCAAGACTCTTCATCCAACGAAGGTATTCCAAAATAATAAACTTGAAGACCATTAAGGAACTATTAATGGAAGCATTACTGGGACACAACTCAGATCACGAAGATGTAGCAAAGCTAGTTTGTACTTGTGTGGAAGTTATTCAGACCATGGGATGGGGGTTTGTCCGAGTTGTAGAGGATCTAGACAACATGAAGGCATATGATTAACTTTAATGGAGTCAATTAAGGATTTCACTCTAAGAAAGTTATTGGACTACTTGTAAGTGCTTTTTGTTTTTCCAACAATATAATTTTGTATTTGTTTTGAAAAACTTTTAACAACTAATATTTTTAACCCATGGTCACTTTGGATATGTGAGCACACCAACTTGATGAGATGTTTTTCCGAGGTTTATGAAATGGAATATCGAGTTGGTTACAAAGATAAGAGCAAGGACATTGAAATGATGTGGAAGTATGATTTTAGAGTAAATATTAGATGTGCCAATTTGCTTTTTTGATTTTTAATTTTACATTGTTTGCCATCACTCATTCTGAAGACAAAAGACGTTAAACAAAAAGAAAAGAAGTTCAAAGCGAATTGGTGCTAAGAGAAATGATCGATGTGCTCGGGTATCTCAAGAATACCGATATTGGTGTGCTTAAGATTGAACTCTAACGTAAAATGATGTCATATTTGCATTGCAACAATTAAAAATGTGCCAAGTTAAAACATGAAATCAAACAATAAAAATGTGACATTGAAAGGATGAAGCGGATGAACTTAATAAGAAAAAACCATGAATACACCAAAAGCAAACTAATGAGGAAATGTACCATTGTGAGGCATTATACCATTGTCAACATCGTTTCCATCAATGAGAAAAGAGAGTTTGCAAGGTGGATATATGTGAAGACAGCGATGAATGACATTGGGCAAATGGCATGATTTAATGGTGTTAATCATAACACTAGAACAAGAAACATTAAAAAGAAAAATATGAAGGAGCATAAACCGTTAGAATATGAATATCCAGGAGGCAAATCAAACCATGTCAATGAGGATGAATAAGAAATGGAAGATGAGATCATTGAGGTTGACAAAGACATTTACTCGGTTTGACTTGACTAATCGCTACCAATTTGGAAGTTGTTATCAACGCAAGAGAAAGGCAAGCGTTATGCAACTTGCTCTTACCATTATGCATTTGTACATGAATTTATTGTTCAAAAATGGATTGTAGTGCACAAGTCTTGACTGACCGCATGTATCCAACTCGGTCTTTCAATGACATACGGGCAATAGTTAACATTACGAGGCAATGTAAGTATGGTATTTGTAATTATTCATCAAACACATAGAATGCAATTTACATACATGTATTGAAGGAAGGAAAATAGAAATTGTTTTCTTTTCACGCAGTGATTGATGCCAAATGCTAATGTACAAGCATGATGAAAAATCATACATTTTCATTATGTTTGGTAAGACATGCAACTGATGAAATGAATGTTGTCATTTGTAGTTTGTCATTTTAAATTCCCAAAATGAATGTATGTAGCCTACGATAAGAGATGTGGCCGAAGATGTAAGGCCAAATATATTCAATTCCCAATCCACTTAGATAACCATTGGACACTGATGGTTTATGACACTGAGGAAGGCTTTTGGTTGCATTACAACTCTATGAAACCAAGACGTGGGAGGGAAGACAAACATTATTAGGAAGCATCATTGCTGGTTAGTAAACATCAATTACTTTCATGCAGTGATATTTGTATTTTTTTTTGGATAACAACACTAATTATTGTATTCTAAATTTGACAAAAATGTAGAAATCCTACTTTGAGGATTGCATAAATCGCAGATTGAAGGAGGGCATAGTTGAATCACAAGACTTGGTGAAGGAGCTTCTAGTGGTTGATTATTGTTAAGTTTGTTACGCTTTTGCAACATATGCCATTCATGTTTCCGTACATTGCACGTGGTTTGTTTTGACATTGTTACTAATGCCTTTAATTTTTGTAATAGGAATGATTGTGGAGTTATAGTATGCTTCATTATGAAGCAACTTGTGCATCACCTAGATGTTGACAAGTCAATGAGAGGAGAGAACAATGCGAGCCAAGATGGTTAAGTCATTTGTAAATGACAGAGAAGGTTATTTGTATTTAAAATTTGTGGATATATAAACTTTTGTTTTTGAATTGTATTAAAAGTTTGCTAGTACTTTTGATGTTTTTCATAAATATGGATTTTTTGTTTTGGCAATAGGCAACAATGGTTAATTGACTTTTATGGAATGCACTTTATTTTGTTAACATGGCTTTATGGGTAATTCACTAATGTCAATAGGAATTTATAAGTGTGAATGTAATTGATAATGTGAGGTGAATGTGACAATAATGCAAATGTGATAGAATAACACAACATGTTTGGTTATATAAAGCAAATGTCAATATATCGAAAATGTGAAATACAAATGTGAATGTGGTTAAGTGAATGTGAATGGTTACGTGAATGTCAATGGTTACGTGGTGAATGTGAAATTGGATGCGATTGTGAATGACATAATAGGTTTGGTTGTATACCTATTACACCCAAAATGCAAATGTGAATGTATGACAGTGTTTAGCACTATTTTTGCAAATGTGAAATACAGATGTGAATGTGGTTATGTGAATGTGAATTATTATGTTTATATAGTAGCGAATGTCAAATAGGATGTGATTTTTCTTGTTTACACTACATAGCAACATTAAAGAGGATTGTCAATGTCAATGTCTTCTCACATACAAAGAAAACATTTTGTCTAACATATTTTGCTCTAAAACATACGCTTGCATGACCAAATAAATAAACATGTAACAGAACATATAAATGAGAAAGCGTGAAAGAGAACATAGTGAATGGTCAATTGTAACTTATTAAAATCACATCAATTGGCTTCAATACATGCTACTACGAAAAAGTGAATGCTAAATAAATTGGTTCTTTACATGTCTTTCCTAATCGACTTAGTTTCTCCCCGAGATGGTATTCGATTCTTTTGTGGATGTATGATGACATCGTCTTCCGAGAATGAGGGCTTGTCAAATGTATCAAGAATAAGCGACTTTATAAAAATTGTTCAACAAATGTAATCCTTCCACTACTGAATCCATTCAATTGCCATTGAAGCAAGAACATGAACGCAAATGAATGGACCTCATATATGTCTTCATTTGAATCCATGTGCAACTTCTATTTTGGACAAAGTAACCCATTCCAACTAGTAGCCAAAACTTTACGCCAACCCTCATAGTCATTATTTGATTTATCAACCAACCTTGTGATTGGATAATTACGCATCAAGTATCCATTTATTAAACGATTATTCGAGGTCATCTCTCCATACCGCTTGCCCTTGTTCACATTATCAAAACATAATCAAAATGCTATCACATATTCAATATAATGCTTTGGTGGCATATCTTCCAAGAAATTATTTATTTCTTAGCTTTTTCAAATGAAATGAAGCATTAAACCAAAACGGTTGTCAACCCATCGTAATTTGTCCTCAAATTTGTTTGGAGATGTTATATTACGACGGATCTGAAAGTTAATGTTACTAACAACCTGAAACCAAGTCCAACTTGCAGTTGTTTTAGAGTCAACAATAGCCAAAGCTAATAGGAATAAACCTGCCAGATTCAACACATTTACCATTAGATGAAATATTTTTAACAAAGTTTACGTCTACACTAACAATTGTTCACAATTCAAATCACACCACACACAATGTTACTAAAAAATAACATTACATTGGAAACAATCTGGCACATGGAGATCACCCACTACTGTTGTGGACTTAAAAACAAAGTTTAGCCACAATGTAATGCATTACTATATGGAAATATAAAGTAATCATCATAAGAGACATACCTTTGTTGCCATCCTTTCCCGTCGCTGCAAGCAAATTGCCTTTAAATCTCCCTTTTAAAAAAGTGCCATCAAGAAACAATAATGGGCATATATGGTTGAATCCGTCAATGCAAGCTTTGAATGAAATGAAGAACCGCTAATCAAAATCCAAGTTGACATAACTTCCAAGGTTGTAATGCATAAATCCAAGATACCACCTAAGTTGATCAAATGAAGCATGATAGTCACCATACATTTCACCTCTTGCCTTCTCACACCTAACCATGCTATGTGGTAACTAACATTAAGGAACACAACGTTTGTCACGTAACCGATCACCGATAACATTGCAAACCAATTCAGAGTTAACTCTGTTATTCTTCCCAATGCGGACAACAGCACCACAACTATGCAAGTTGTTCAACCTCTTCAAGTAAAAATAACTGTTGCATGCTTGAACCCTTCCATGTACCAACCATGAACACCCATTTTGCTCTCGAAATGTATTTTAATAAATTTGAAGTCAAACCCACACTCAATAGCATATTTGGACAAAACCAACCTTCAAAAAATTGGCCTATATGACTAATGCTCGACCAATCAAATCAACATTTTGTCACTATGGTGACAATAATTGGCCAACAAATCTAATGGATCAAGGATCTAAATGATTTGCAGACATAGCACCACTGATTTGAGTACCTCGATTCAAATCGTCCACCTCATTTTCCAAGTCAACCACAACATTGATATGGGCAACACCAATGGACCTTGCAATGGAAAACATGTTTTCCATGTCTACATCATCACACAACATCACTTGATTATCGTGACATGGTAATTTGTAAGATATTGAAATCGATGATGGTGTCACATCCACCCACCTATCACATAAATTTTGTATCAATCGTTTTAATGTCAATGCATTAACACCCCTGACAGCGACCGTGGATGAACGGAAGATACAAAAAAGCATGATATCCATATCCTGCACAACAAAATGCTTGAAACATTAACCATGGCATACATTGTACAAAAAACATTCACAAAACAATTGTAAAAAAAATAGAAACCAAAGACTTTACGAAACAAAATGTGACACATATGTCCACAGTAAATACAAGAATAAGACAACACAATACAAAAATCAAGTACTTCTCCACCTGTATCTGAGCTACATTCACATACATTTCAATAGTATCCACAGACAAGCAAATATGACATTTAGAAGGCAAAAAATGATGCTCAATAAATTTGCGATTCATAACGTGACACATATGTTTTCAAAAACTATATAACTACAAAACACAAATTAAATACAAAACGAATGTAACACACACCATCATCATATAAGAGCCTTTGCACCAATATAATTCTAACATTCTCAATTACTAATCTAATAAGCTATCATAAAATTCTATTACAAAACGTAATGTGACATATATGTGAACATTGTAAGACAATATCATTACGAAGGAACTTGATGCAAGATTACCATAACAAAGTCTACCAATGGATTACTATGACACACTGCGAAATCCATACGATATATGAGGACATTGCAAGCAAAACATTCGGAAAAAAACCAAATCACCACTCACCAATCGAATTGGCAGACAACTTGATCTCCTTCACTCAAACAATTTGACTCGAAAGCGTCAAATTGAAACAACCAAAGCAGAGCAACACTCACCAATTTTAAACCTAATAGAGTCCGCGAACGTGGCGCAACATCTCCCAATTGAATAAGCACACAAATTGATCTCTTTCCTCAAACAAAAGATGAAACAACCAAATCGAGTAACACTCACGAATTTAACCTAACAGACTTCGATAATGGCGCATATCACAACAATATGGAAAGAAATACAACATTACAACCTGTATGAAAGGGTATAATCGTAAAGTGATTCAATTAAAACACAATATATAGGACTTAATGGAATACTTTCTAATTTTAATAGGACTGCAAACTTAATAAAAAATTTCTTAGGACTTAACATAGTATAACTCCCCCTAATAGGACTTATAAATAATTTTCCCATGAAAAAAATATAATTATTATTCATTTTGCATTGAAATATATATATTATCTTTATATTTTGACATTATCACTTTAACTTTACTAAAATAGAGTTCATTATAATTATACTAAAATCAAGAAACTTTTTATATTTACTTCAAACCTTAAGAGAGGTCGATATATTTTACCCAAATATTTATGTAAGTAAAAATTCTTCCTCTTCTTTCTCCATTATGTTTATAGTTCTGATATTTTATCAATAATAGAAACATAAAAATAGAGTTTAGCTAAATTTTTACTCTCTCACTTGTCACCTCCAAAGGACTCTCTCCAAACTCTTAAAAATTTTAAATGTGAAATGCCAAAGTCACATTTTAAATTATTTTGTGAAATTTTTTTCTTCTTTTTTTTTAATTTTTTGTCTCACATAATATCTTTCTTTCTTTTTTTTTTTTGAAAAAAGAAAAATTAAATGGAGTAGAAGAGAAGAGAGTCAATTTCAAAGTCAAAACAATTAAGAAAAAGTTTGACAATTATTTTCCAGCATTCAATTTAGAAATACCAACAAAAAATTATGCTATGCACAACATTAAAACAAAATTAAATATTTGGGTAAATTATGATGGTTCATGTATTTTGATTTTTGTGTCATTTTAATTCTTATAATTTCAATTGACTCGATTTTGACCCTGAATTTATAACTATCTTAATTTGATCCAATTGATTACAATTTACAACTCTTAGTATTTTTTTATAAAAATTACGCACATAAGTGGCATGTGTCATATTTTTAAGGACAAAATTATAAACTTACTGAATTCAACGAGCTAATATCAACTAATTCAGTTATGATTTTTCATAAATAAAAAAAAAACACTACCAACATTATCAATTGGACCAACTTAACCCAAAATCTAAAATTAAGGGTCAAATTTGAGCTAATTGTAAATACAAGGACCAAATGACATAAGAAACAAAATATAAGGACCTCTAGTGTAATTTGTCCTAAATATTTCAAAAATTTATAATAAAATTCATTAGTTCTAATGGAAAAATATATCTTCACCCTAGTTTTTTTTTTAAATTAAATAGTTAAAAAAAAAAATTTAACTTCAGTGAAATAAACTTGTACTATATTTGAGGGCTAGAGTAGAATGTGTTGCGATCAATGATGTTTTAAAATATAAACAATAAACTTGCAATTTTGAATGTTATTAGTGCAAATTAACCTCTGACTATCTAATTGACTATCTAAAAAAATTAGAATAAAATTACACTCAAGGTAAAGCATAAAATAAAATAAAAAATTATTAAAAAAAAAAAAAAAACTGTCAACTTAAGTTTAAAAATAATAGTCCTGTTATATCATAACTCTAGCGTAAGGAGTTAAAATTGAATCAGACATAAAAGTTCCCTAACAACCAGTTCGTCCTTTTCGCAAAAATTTCCTGACCTTAGCCTAATCATTAGACCATTGATTTGGACTATGCACCCACCACACCCAGCCCATGTAACATTTACATTGGGCACATATTGCACTTGCACTCTTGCACATACTCCACTAGCATCGAGCACAAGCAAGATTTGTACCCAACAATTCTTTGCAGGAAGGGGAGGGGGCTCATGATAGGGAGGAGCTGGTGGTAGTGGTGGTGGGGTTAGGAACAGTAGAAATGAATATGAATATTAGATTTGTTTAGAATATTATAGAGAATGATAAATGCTCAAGTGACTATTTTATCCTTTTTAACTATTTACTAAATAATAGCAATATTTTTAATATTTTAATTATTTTTAGCTAGATTAAATAAAAACTTATTTTATTTTATTTTTTACACAATTAAATAAATTTATTTTAACAAAATTAAATAAATAAAAATATCAATAAAAATATATGTTATTTTTTTTTTAATTAAAATTTTAAATAAATTTATTTAAAAAAATAATAATAATTAAATAATGAAATTAAATAAAACATCTATTAAAATTTAAACAATGAAATTAAATAAAATTTTAAAATAAAATATCAATAAAACGTCCATAAAAAATTATTTTAAAAAATTCAATAAATAAAACATCAACAAAAATAAAATAAAATAATTTTATTTTTAAATTGAGACATTTAAATTTTACTAAATATAATACCTAATTAAATAGTTGAGAATCAAAATGATCATTTCACCACCTAATCTCATATCCCCCTTATCTCCCCATTTGTGTCCCCCCCAATGGGATACAAATAGTCCAACAAATTTGGAACTAATAATCCGGTCCACTGCGAAAAATTTGAACCAAATAATGGACTATTAATCCGGATGAACTATGGGTCCAATCCCATAGCTCAATCCATCAAAAGAAACACCATAAAACCTTTTTTTTTAAATTCAAATTTCAACACAAACAATGGGTCCATATGATGCTAAAATGTATATATTTGGTAACCAGGACATGATATCCATGAAAGCATATGTAAGTGTTGCTGTGAAATTGACAGAAAAGTATGACCTACAAAATCATTTCCCAGCAGGGAACTCTATGTTCAGTTGTACAATTTACCAAACAAGATTAGTCAAGTCCTGGCAAAAGGAACTAAAACATTTCACAGAATAAAACTTTTCAACAGGAAATTATCCAAGTTGTGACAAGCCAACAGAAACAAAACAGATATTATGAAAATTATAATGTTTTCATGTCAAGTTATGCACATGGTCATGTTTATGCTTGAATTCTTTTGTTCATTGCAAACATTCACTGATCAGCTATAATCAAGAAACATGAAATCATCATCCCCGAATTTCCATCAATGATTGTATTATTCAATTACAAGGAAAATCAGGATGGTTTTGACTTATTACATAGAGAAAAATAATAAGTTACCAAGTTGAAACACTAGAATATCCTCGACATCATCTGCACAAGCGCCAAATGGAAATGCAGTCACATGTTACTTGTTCTCTTGAGCAGCATAGAGTGCTTTGACATCCTCAACATCATCATAACTACCCATGAATATAGGAGATCGCTCGTGTATCTTCTTTGGAACCAAGTCAAGTGCCTGCCAAGATAATCGATTCAGTTAGACTATTGTTTCACAGTTTAGTGATGAGATTTTTGCAATGCTATACCTTCTTCTTTTTTTCAAATAATAATACTCAAAATTAGTCCCTTATTTCATTTTTTATTGTCCCAAAATATTAGTCCATTCTCAAAAATCAAGTACAAAAATAATATAAAGTTCCTATTTTGCCCTTCTTTTAAATTCATTAACAACATAAAAAGTACAATTATGACATTGATATTTCTCAAAAAATGTACTATCAAAGGGTAATTTTGGAAAATCATTTTTTTTAAAGTACAATAATTGTACTACCAAAAAAAGTTAAATTCTCCAATAGAGACCATTATTTTGGGACGGAGAGAGTAATAATATGTTGGAGTGAGGAGATTTAAGCTCCATTTGTTTTGGCCAAAAACAATTTCTTATGTTTGATTGCGACTTTGAAACTAATATGCTAATGGTTATATTAATAGTGGTGACTCTCGGGAGTGGTGGTGGTGGTGGTGGGGTAGTGGTGGTGGTAGCGGCAGCGGTGGTTGTGGTGGTACTTGGTAAGACTTTAGTCTGAAAAATATTTTCACCTTTCAAAAAAAGTTTTTATCTAAATAAGTTTGTTTCCTTTGACCACGGAAAACGTTTTACATTTCTGCTGACTTTCATTTTTCATCATACCAAGAGCTAGGAAATGTACAAAATATTCTCTAAAAAACATTTTCCACTGAAAAAAATGAAGTGTTAGGGTGGGAATGTAGGGAAAAAATAAACTGAACTGGGCAAATAACTATACAGTCTGATTTTTTTTTTCAGGTTTATTCTGAATTTTGAGTCCAAAAATTTTTTTTTGGGGGGGGCGGGAGGGTCAAAACACCTCCAATAGAAATTTAATTTAACACGACTGAGTGCTGTGTCAATGAAAAAGCACAATGACAGTTGAAAATCAAAGCATACAAAGCATAGAGAACCACCATATATCATGATTTGCAACTAAATTTCATGATAGAGCACACTAAATGATTGTCTCATTAATGACCAAAAATTTCATTTAAGTCATTACCCGTTGCTTGCCCGTAAATGCCTGACCTCCAGCTTGTTCCATCAGGAATGACATTGGGAAGACTTCATAGAGAACCCTATATCATGATTTGCATCAAATTTAGTCACCAATTAATTCTTATTTTATTTTTCATCTACAGAAAACTCTACATGAAGTACATGACATACCTCAGTTTTCCACTGGGGCTTTTCTTATCAGCAGGGTACAAAAAGATACCACCATAAAGTAACGTGCGATGGACATCAGCCACCATGCTGTTGATCAAATTCAAACACAAGCATTAGAAAGATAGAAACAAAAATCTTATGTCCAGTCAATGGCAACTAATCTCCTAAAAGAAATTAATGGATATTTTCCAATTGCGAACCACATTAAGACGGACAATGCTCGTATTTGACAATTTGATGTCTGCATACTCTTTAAGAATATTAATTGATAAAGGCAAATACTATCTGAAGGACCACAAAAATATATAAATTGATTTTACATGTGCTCCTGGTGACATGGTACAAGTCAAAAGCATTTTAGAGATAGAAAATAGCACAAAGCTCACTCAAATTATCAAATTAAATGGGTTTTGATGCTGTGATCCTATAAAAGAGAGATTCTGGAGGATGCTTTGATGATAAGAATTGTTTTCTGCCTTTCTGGTCAATGAACCAATATTAAGATATACGAAACAATATATTTCTAATTAGTTTAACCAATTTTCACAAATGTTTTATCATTTCAAAACATTTTCCAGCTGCATACAGCTTAGTTTCCAGCTGGCCTTTAATAGATAGATGGATAATGGGTTCCTACATACGTTCTTTATTAGTAAAATGTCATAAATATTTGACTGTTTCTTCTGATCATTCAGCAAGTATGACTGAATGTGTAAGAAGAAAACCAAACAACTGACAAGCAAAATTAGAAGGAAAAGACAATTTCACAAATTTCTAACACGACAAAGTTTTAAGACATATATCTGATTCTTAAGTTTCAAGTAAAATATTTAAAAAAAAATAAAAAAAAAAAGGAGAAAGCAACTTATTTTTACGGTTAGTTTTTCTGCTTGAAGTTCCAATAATATGAATATTGCAATTTGCATGTATAATTACAAAAGTTAATAATAGGAATCATAAAACCATCAGTTAAGTGTCATCATGTAGATAGTGTGATTCAGTCTCATATCCGGTATGCGACATCAGGAAGCAGTAGAATCTTTAATATTCATCCAATAATCTCCTCAATTAAATTATGGCGGATACACAATCTTGAAAATGCACATCTACTGCTAAGTGAAGAATTTAAACACCTTAAAATAGTAGAGAATCCAAGTACCTTCCAATGTATCTTAGAGACTTTGATGATGATCCATCCGTAGGGAACTTGCATTTTTCAACATACCTGTTATTTGGAGGAGAATATCAAGACCATATAACTAATAGAAAATAAAAGATTACTGCATTGAGTTCCACATACTTAGTTGTTGGACCATCCCAATTCTTGGCATTTCCTTCATTTACTGAGTAGATCTTTCCTTTTTTAGGAATCTTCATAGAAAGGCATATGATGAATGAATGTCAGGCCACTCAGAAAGTATACCAGGTCAAATGTGCAAAAAAATGGAACAGTTCAAAATATATGGAAATGCGCTTCAGGTCAAAACATGATAGATAACACGGTATAACTTAAGTAAATTATGGAAACAAAATGTTCAACTAACAAATATCCAGGTCAACTGGCTGAACACACCAAAGAAGATGTGTTGAACCCATTGTCTCACAACTAGAGAATTCTAGCAGAATTCTAGCATAGCGACAAATACTTAGTGACCAAAAAAAATTACTGAATGGATGCGAAAAGAAAAGTTTCAACGTGCAACCAGGCTAGTATTTACAAAAAATTGGATGTCTTTGAGAAATGGGAGATAAGAAACTTACCTTAATGTCTGGATGAGTGAGTATAAACTCCCCAAGAGATGGATCAAGAGTAAATCCATTAACACCCTCTCCAGTGCTTAACACAAACTGCAAAATCATATTATATTCTTTTTAGTTTTGGGGCAATAAATTGGGCAAATAATACACAAGAAAGCAACTCTTCATACCGTGCAAGAGCTTCCATACATGCAATATCCAGCAGCCAGCATATTCTTTCCAGGTTGCAGCACCTCATCTAAAGTTGGTTCTCCACCATCTTTCAACATATAAATCCCAAAGATCTAGATGAAAGAGAAGACATCCAATTGATCACTGCAATATCAAGTTATTCTTGAACAATATTTCTGTTGGTACAAGAGTCCATTATAACAATCATAGAGCAATAGCAAATTTTCAGGTTTAGAGCTATACCGTTCCAATGGAAACAGAACAATCAATGTTAGAGGACCCATCTAGTGGATCAAAAACGACACAGTACCTGCACCATCAAAACAAATTGATTGCAGAAATATTCCATGAAGATATTGATAACATTCCAACTTTCAAACATAAAAAAAAAAAGGGTAGAGAACTAATCAACAAGAGAGAATCAGCAGTCACCTCCCACGCTTGGGTGCCTCGACAAATATTGCCTCCTCATCCTCTTCAGAGACAAGGATGGACTAGAAGAAGATTCACACATTTCAGAAGAAAATTATAACATGCTCAGTTAATTTATGTCAAAATATTCTCCATAAACTTACTGTTCGGCCACTGCTGACCAAGGCCTTGACGAAAACTTCATTTGAAAGCACATCTAGTTTCTTTTGCTCTTCACCCTTAAGTTAAAAGAGACAAATAACCTCATATGAATATCAGAAAGAAGTTTAGGTTAGTGCAAAAGAATACAACAATAAGAACAGACTGTTAAATTGCTTAAGAACTTCGTAGCATGCCTGCACATTGGTTTCGCCAGCAAGTCCAATGAGTTTAGCAAGACCCGCCTGCACAAGTGCACTTGTAGAATAAGAATGCCATGCAAAAAAATTAAAACTCAAACAACAATCACAGGCTCATTTTCTCTATTGAGAACCAATTTTGTAATAACTATTTCCTTGGGTAAGCCAATAAATGTATTGTCAAAGTCTTGTGGGTGTCAACAAATTTGACGTAATAATTTCTTTCTATGAACTGACACTTTCTTTGAATATATAATTATAATTATGCAGAATGCATAAAATACCCAACTGCTGCCCTGTTTGGTAGCTGAGATACCGGAGAAAAAGAAAAGAACAACTTAAACTATATGTCTCCTGTTGATAAGAATTTCGCTAAGCCAGTTGTTTCAATTTTGCTTTTGTATGAAGTAAATGACTAAAATTGTATACTTCACATTTAAGTTCCAAATTCCTCCTGCTAACCAATTAGATTGTAAAATGGGCATAAAAAACAACTTCAAATATCTTCTCGCCTATGTTGCTTCAAAAACTTCATTCCCCTCAAAAGATGAAGTACATCTACCATTTTTTTTGTTCTTTCGTTTTTTTTTTTTTTTTTTTAAAAGAATGCAAGCACATACGTTTGGTGTAGCTGTTAAAATAGATTATAGATTATAACTTAACATATTATAGATTATGACTTTAATCAAAAGTTGTTAATCTGTTTGGTGTAGCAGTTGAATTATAGATTTAAGTTGCTAAGTAATGTTTATTAAATAAGCTGTGAAGTAACTTTTTCAATTAACTTTTATTTTTTTTGTTATTCACTACTTATCTACATTTCTCATAAAAAATAATAATAATATTCTATAGTCCATTTGGGTCTTTTTCTATTTTTTAAAAAATAAAAAATAAAAAAATCTAAGAGTATAACCGTAAATTAACATGTCCACAGTAGAAGCTGATAATTAAAAGCAAGGGGCGAGCAGCTTCTTAGAATCAGCTTTTTTGACTTTAAATAAGTTGTTAGAATCAAAAACTGTTTGAAATAAGTTTAAACAAACAGTCTAAAATAACTTTTCAAAAGTCAAAAGCTATAAGTTGACTCAGAAAAGCCCAAACAAACACCCTCAAAAATAGGCTTACAGTTATATTCATGCGTAGATGTTACATCATATACACATTTATACGAGTGAACACATTCACACACACATAGGGCTTTAAATGAATAGAGCCGTTCGTAAATAGACTCGAGCTCAGCTCAGCACAGCGAGGACTTGTTCAAACTTAGTTCATTAAATTTTTATGGCATTCGAGCTCAAGCTCATTAAAATCTTAATAAACAAGCTCAAACATACTAAAACTCGGCTCATTTAACATTTATTTAAATAATAGAATAAATATATTATTTATATATTAAATGATGTATAAAAAATTGAATAAATATGTTATTTATATATTTAAATTATATAGATAATAGCTAAATTTATTTATATGTAAATAATAGCTAAATATAGATAATGCATTATATAATAGTGGTGGTAGATATTATTATTTTAGTAATATATTTACTTTTCTTTTAGCATATTTATATATATTGTATAATCAAATTTTCAATTGTAACTTTAGTCTCATACGCAAGTATGAATTAATAATTTCTTTGCCTCGTTAAGGCTCATGGATAGGCACGAGCTCAAGTCAAGCATAAGCCAACTCAACTCGAGCTCGGTTCATTAAATTTTTATTGAATTCGAGCTCAAGCTCACTAAAATCTTAATAAACAAGTCCAAACATATTAAAGCTCGGCTCGTCTGCAGCCCTACACTCACGTGCATATGCACAACCATTCTACTAAAATGAGCTATCCATATTTGACATCAAAACAATGGGAAAGGCTACTATGCACACCCCTAAAAGGGCTGCGTTGGTACTCCCTTTAGAAACTACACCACAAATATTCAAAACATGAATACAAAATGCCATAACTTTTCCCACCACATTGAAAAAATATTACAAAAAACACAATATTTATAACATAATCCTAAACCGTTTTCTTATGGTGCCAAGTTTGTAAATACACTACAAAAATTCATAAATTTTACCACAACAAAGTTCATAACTTTGTTACAATAGAGGTGTGCATAGTAGTAGCCTTTTGCCCAAAGAAATTTTAAAAATTGAAGAACAGGGGACCAAAGGAGGAATAAGATATAAAAAAAAATGGATTAATTACACAAAAAACCCTAGGGTTTCGCGCCTTAAACCCTAGATTTTCAATTTCAACAAATTAAACCCCATCCTTCCACCCGTATTTCAATCTGGCCCCTCCGTCCATCTCCGTCATATTAAACTAACGAAAATCTGGGCAGAATTTCATATTCAAACCCACATGTTCAAGCACTTGTATCTCCTCCGTTGTAACTCCGTTTCGCCTCATTTTTGCATCGTTAAATTCACCTCATAGCCTAGTTTTCATTCCAACTCTCATATGCCTTGTTCAACCTCTTTTTCCATGCCGTCAAAGCTCTGAAAGTTGGTTAAAAATAAGATTTTTCTCTCTTTAGGCAAAATTTTCATATTCAAACTCATATGTTCAAGAACTTATATCTCCCTCGTCGTAACTCCGTTTTGCCTAATTTTTGCATCGTTGGATTCACCTCATGACCTAGTTTTCATTCCACCCCTCATACACCTTATTTCACCTCTTTTCGTGTGTTGTCAAAGTTTCGAAAGTTGGCCAAAAATAATATTTTTCTCTCTTTTTTTTCCTTTCTTCCTTTATCTTCTATCTCGATGCTTCTTCCTTCCTCCTTCCTTTCCACAATTATTCTCTCTTTTCCTCTTCCTTCATAGCCCTTCCACCGAGCTCATGGTGGCCACCGAACCTTCGACGGTGGCGGTGCCATTGAGTATGGAGGTATATGACTTACAAGAAGAGAAAGAAACGTAAGGGCGGGAGAAGGGCCATGAAAGAAGAGGAAAAGAGAAATAATTGTAGAAACGAAGGAGGAAGCATGGAGATAGAAGATAGAGGGGAGGGGGAAATAAAAATAAAAATCTTATTTTCAGCCCATTTTTGGAGCTTCGACGGCACACAAAAAGATGTGGAACAAGGCATATGAGGGATGGAATGAAAACTAGGCCATGAGATGAATCTAACAACATGAAAATAAGGTGAAACGGAATTATGATGAGTGAGATACAAATGCTTGAATATGTAGGTTTTGAATATGAAAATTTCGCCCAAAGAGAGAAATTTTATTTTTTGCTAAATTTTGGAGCTTGGACGGCATGCAAAAAGAGGTGAAACAAGACATATGAGGAATGGAATGAAAACTAGGCCATGAAGTGAACCCAACGATGCAAAAATGAAGCAAAACGGAGTTACGACGAGTTATGTTATCAGAGGCAAGCCTAAGCGCTCGCCTAAGCGCTAAGCGAGGCGAGGCGAGGCTTTAGTGCTTCAGGTGTACTGAGGCGAGGCGAAATGGCGAGGCGATGTAGAAGCGCCTGAAGCGAGGCTTAGGCGATGAAGCGTGAGGCGGAAAAAAGCGACGCTTCATCGTATTTTGCCTGATTTAAGTTCGAGTCATCTGGACCCTTGATTCGACTTCGTTCGAATCATCTGGGCCCTTGATCGACAAAGTTAATTAGTAAATAAGAGGCCAAACCCTAGATCGACTTGGTTCGTTGATCGTTTACCGAAGTCGAATATCTTCTTCTGGTCTTCTTCCTTTCTTCTTCATCTGGTTCGTCGATCGTCTGCATCTGCCGAAGTCGAATTGAATCGAATCGAATCGAGGTGAGTTGCTTCTTCATCTAGTTCTTCATTCCTTTGTTCGACTTCACCTGTTCGACTTCACCCTGTTTTTCTTGTTCGACTTCACCTGTTGTTCTTCTTTGTTCGACTTCGACTTGAAGAAGAACGCTGTGTTCCTGGTTAATTTTCTTCCTGGTTAATTTTCTTCTTTGTTTGAATCAATTTTTTTTTAAATTAATTTTAAATTCTCAAAAATTAATTTTTAATTCGCAAAAATTAATTTTTAAAATTAATTCAATTATTTTAAAATTAATTTTTTTTCAATTAATTCAATTATTTTTTTTCTTCTGTGTTCAATTAATTCAATTAATTTACTGATTATTTTAATTTCCTGGTTATTCAATTAATTTGTTTATTTTCATTCAATTAATTTAATTCAATTAATTTCTTGATTATTTTAATTTCTTGGTTATTCAATTAATTATTTTAATTCAATTAATTTGTTTAATTCAATTAATTCAATTAATTTGTTTATTTTAATTCAATTAATTTCCTGGTTATTCAATTAATTATTTTAATTCAATTAATTTCAACTATTTTAATTTCTTTATGTTCTTTAATGTTGTTAAAATATGTTCTTTAATTTCTTTATGCTGAAACATTGAATTGCTTGTTGGATAGAATTAATGTCGAAGTCAAGTGACAATAAAAAAGATCCGGCATGGCAATATGCACGGATGGTAAATCCCCAAAACCTTTCAAAGTTCATTTGTAACTTTTGCGACAAAGAAATGAATGGCGGTGTTTACCGAGTCAAGCAACATCTTGCTAGTGGTTATAAAAATGTTGTTGCTTGTAAAAAATGTCCATCTCATGTCAAAGATGAAATTAAAGACTATATGTCTCAAAAAAGTCAATCAAAGGTGCAATTGAGGATGGTTCCTGATTTTGATGAGATGGATAATGATGACGATGATGATGATGAAATTCTTGAGATAAATCAACATAGTAAAAGGCTTGTTTCTACTCAAGGTTCTACCCGTCGAGAACAAGGAAGTAACTCCTCCAAATCTGTTGGTTCCAAACAACCAAAGCAAAAGGGATCCATGGATGTGTACTTCACCCCTGATCCGAAAGTTGCGGTGCAAAATCGTAAAGCCAAGGGAAAGCAAACAAGAATTGATGATAATGATCCTAGCAAGAAGGTGTTGAGAGATCGGGCTTTTGTTTGGTTTTCGAGGTGGATGTATGATACGGGTATACCTTTCAATGTTGTGAACTACCATAGTTTTGGGGCAATGGTTAAAGCTTTTGGGCAATATGGTCCTAGCATGAAACCACCAAGCTACCATGAGGTGCGGGTTCCTTATTTGCAGAAAGAGGTAGACCACACTAATAAGACCATGGAGGATCATAAAAAAGATTGGGTAACATATGGATGCTCTTTAATGACCGATGGGTGGAAGGACAAAAGAAACAGAGCATTAATTAATTTTTTGGTTAATTGCCCAAGAGGATCAATGTTTATTGAATCTGTTGATGCTTCTAGCTTATCCAAAGATGCAAATAAGATGTTTGAATTGCTTGACAACTTTGTGGAGCGTATTGGTGAAGCCAACGCGGTTCAAGTTGTTACAGATAGTGCCTCAGCAAATGTGTTAGCCGGTTAGTAACTTAGTAGTATACATTTACTTAGTACTTACTTACAATATGAATATGCAATTCTCATATTATTCTTTTTTTTTTAAAAAAAAAACTTGTAATAGGGAAGTTTTTGGAGGCAAAGCGGCCACATTTGTATTGGACACCATGTGCAGCTCATTGCTTGGACTTAATGTTGGAGAACATTTTCAAAATTCCCAACTTCAACAAGACATTTGAAAAGGCAATTGCGGTGCATGGTTATATTGTGAACCGCTCTGGTTTGTTGAATATGATGAGGCAATTTACCCAGTGCAAGGATTTGATCAAACCAGCAAAAACTCGATTTGGTAAATCGCTTTTCTAACTTTATCAAGGATTCATCAACAACAAACCAACTTGAAGAAGATGTTCACTTCAGAGGAATGGACCACAAGCAAATGGGCGAAGGAACCACAGGGTAAAAAGACCGCACAAGTCATATTAATGCCTTCTTTTTGGAACAATGTTCTTTATGCTCTCAAAATATCAAGTCCTCTTGTTCGTGTACTGCGATTGGTTGATGGTGAGAGAAAGCCTCCCATGGGATATATTTATGAGGCAATGGATAGGGCTAAAGAAGTCATTGCAAAATCATTTAATGGAAATGAAGAGAAGTACAAGGAGTTTTTTGAAATAATTGACAATAGATGGAATGTTCAATTGCATAGGCCTTTGCATGCAGCTGGGTATTATTTAAACCCAGAGTATTTTTACGCAAATCCAAATATTGAGAAAGATAAGGAAGTCATGTCAGGCCTGTATAAATGCATACAAAGGTTGGTCCCAAGCAATGAGACACAAGATAAAGTTTGCGCAGAGTTGACTACCTATAAGAAAGCTGATGGTCTCTTTGGGATGGCTTTGGCCACTAGACAAAGAACTACAAGGGCACCAGGTGATCTATATTTTATACTTAAGTAATTTTAGTTAGTTTTTTATATTTGAAATATTCTTTCTAATTAATTAGTTATAATCAACAGCTGATTGGTGGAGTGCATATGGTTCTGAAACGCCAAATTTGCAAACATTCGCCATCAAAATTCTTAATCTAACTTGTAGCTCATCTGGATGTGAGCGGAATTGGAGTGTGTTTGAACATGTGAGTACCTATTTTTAACTATAGTGAATACGAATACCATTAAATTTATTAATACCTAGATAAAAATTTGAATATTTTTATTTGGTTTGAATTTTTGCAGATTCACACCAAAAAGAGAAATAGGTTAGCTCAAAAACGTCTGAATGATTTGGCATTTGTTAAGTATAATAGAGCATTGAGACGTCGATATAATTCCCGTGACACTATTGATTCCATTGCTTTGACGGATATTGATGAAAGTAACGAGTGGTTGGTTGGGAGGATGGAGGAGGAACTTGTCTTTGAGGATGATACTTTGACATGGGATGATGCTGCTAGAGCTGCTGGAGTTGAGGAAAGTAGTCAAAGAACTAGATCAACAAGGGCAATAGAAAGGGGTTGTTCAACTTCAAAATCAGCAGCTAGACCTAGATTGCAACTTGTTGATGAGGAAGAGTCAATTTCAGATGGGGAAGAGGAAGAAGATGCAGAGGGATATGCTGAAGCCAATGATAATGAAGAAGAAGTTCATTTGCTTGATGTTGAAGATGAGTTTTAGAACTTTTGGATTGGTGGATTGTATTTGTCTTTGTTGGATATTTTCTTTTATTTATGGATATTTAGTATTTGGAATGATAACTGCATGACGGTTCTTGAAAATATTTATATTTTTGTCTATTCCATTTATTTTAAAAAAATATCATTTCTGGTCGCCTCGCTTCGATGAAGCCCTTGCCTCGCCTCGTCACCTCGCGCTTAGGCGTTAGGTGACCTTGTCGCCTCGGTTCGCTTCTCGCCTTAAAAAACACTGACGATGACGAGGGAGATTTAAGTTCTTGAGTATATGAGTTCGAATTTGAAAATTTTGCCCAAAGAGAGAAAAATCTTATTTTTAGGCAACTATCGGAACTCCAACAGTGCGCAAAGAGAGGTAAAACAAAGCGTGTGAGGGGTGGAATGAAAACTAGGCCGTGAAATGAATCCAATAATATAAAAATGAGACGAAACGAAGTCATTTTGAATCTAAAATTCTGCCCATATTTCCGTTAGTTTAATATGACAGAAATGGATGGAGGGAGGGGCCAAATTGAAACACAGAGGGAAGGATGGGGTTTAATTTGTCAAAATTGAAAATCTAGAGTTTAAAATGAAATCCTCGGGTTTTTTTTTTTTTTTTTTTGTGTAATTAACCCTAAAAAAAATATATAGTTTTTCATTGTGCCCTTCATTTCCATTTCTTGCATTCATCGCCAATACAATTTCATTCTAATAAAATGAAAGAATCAAACAAAACAGAACATCTCAAATCAATTTGAACACAAACTGAAGCTACAAAAGATGAACAGTTTCACAGTAGAAAACAGAGCAATTAAAATCAATTCGAAACACTAAAGATGAAAGAAAGAAAGAAAGAAAATACCTTGTTGACAGAAGAGCAAACGAACTTGCAACCAAGAACAATGTGACTGAGCAAGATGGTGAAGTCGCCGCGTGACTCCGGGTACTTCGACTGCTCGTTCAGCACGAACCGAGTTATCGTCATCAAATCGGTCCTCAGAGCATCCGCTGCGTGATCCATCTCCGACTACACTTTAAGTTCTAGGTTAGGTTTTTTTTTTTTTTGGTGTGGATTGGTAGATTCTATGCTATATTCTATATATAGAGAGATGATGATGAATTACGCATTTCGAGGACTGGACACGAACCTTTTGGCATATGCTGAGTAGACGATGATAATAACTAGATATATATATATATAGAATGATAGAGAGAGAGATAATGAAGTAGAGACTAATGTGGTAGATAGGGGGCTATCTGATGTCAGTGGAAGTTTCGGATGACACGTGGTGGCACTGCCGTGAATGAGGGTTTAGTGGTCTTCACTGAGGATAACGCCTTTCGTCGCCTTCCTTTGCTGTGATTTGGCCGCTGTTCGGGTTTTCTTTTCTGCTGTTCGAAGTTGACGATCTGGAGTACCCGAGACGCAATTTATAATACTTTTTATTCATGTAACGTGACGGTGGTTTTTGGACGGTTTGAAAAATATTAAACGATGGAGACTTTTTTTTGCTTAGTTTGGTTGTTAAAGTTTTTCTTTTTACGTTTGACTCTTTAGCCTGTTTTGAAAACAGTTGTGATTTGTGGCACTAAATTCAGGGATATTAATGTCCCGAATTTTTATATCAGGTAAAATAAAAAAAAATAAAAAAAACAAAGTTACCAAAACAGGAAATTAGTGCCATCAATGCTCAACAAATTAGTGTCACAAATCATTTTTCTTTTGAAAAAGTGTTAAAACTCCGCTTTTTAATTTTCAACTCACTTTTTTTATTTTACAAATTTTTTTTTAAAAATTAATATATAATTTTAATTACTCTCTCTGTTTCAAAATAATGATATCTTTTGAGAAATTTAATTTTTTTTGATGATACAATTATTGTACTTTAAAAAAATTAATTTTTTAAAATTACCCTTTTGATAATACATTTTTTAAAAATATCAATGTATAATTATATTTTTTATATTGTTTATTAATTTAAAAAAATGGCAAACTAATAAATTTATATTATTTTTATACTTGATTTTTGAAAAAATATCAATATTTTAAAATAATAAAAAATTAAAAAAAAATTAATATTTTAAGATAGAGAGAGTATCTTTTCAAAAGTCCGATTTATCGAGTGATTGATAAACCAACCAAACTTCTTCCGTTGTACCCAAAAAGATAAATAAATAAGCAATTCAGAGGATTAATTATTT
The DNA here is from genome assembly GCA_025200525.1 of Camellia lanceoleosa. NCBI lineage: Eukaryota > Viridiplantae > Streptophyta > Magnoliopsida > Ericales > Theaceae > Camellia > Camellia lanceoleosa. The sequence goes on from CM045766.1 coordinate 98,547,897, forward strand.
ATGTTTGATTTAAAATTTTTAATAAGTTTTAAGATTTGTTTAAGTTAAGTTGTTAAATTTTCAAGCAATCTTAAATAAATTTTTATTAAGTCGAATTTAAATAGTTTAATATTTTTATGTAGTTTTAGACTTAAGTTTATTGAAAGCAAATAAATTTAACTAAAAAAAGAAAAAAAAATTATTAAAGACGAAAAAAAAATAATAGTAAACTTTTCATTTCATAATTGACACTATACTTAAGTCAATATATTTTCATTTTTTTTGTCTTTAGTAAACTTTTTTCTTTTTTTAATTAAATTTGTTTTATTTTTTTAGGTGCATCTAATCTAAGTGCATCTATAATGTAGTAATGTTTACGAATAAATTTATAAAAAAAAATTTAAAAAAAAAGTTCACTAAAGACTAAAGAAAAATTCAATTTTTTTTTTCTATTTTTCATTTTTTGTATCTTTAGTGAATTTTTTACATTATACATGGAGCTGATGTGTTGGTGATGTGGTAGATTCTGTTAATTTTTTAAATGGAAGTTAGTCTAGGAATAAAGTGAAAATGATTGCAAACATAAAGGATCAAAGTAAAAGGATTGCAAATATAAAAGGCCAAAATAAAAAAAATCAAACTTAAAGGTTTGCCTCTTTATCCTGTGTTTTGAGTGATGATAAACGAACATTTCTTTCCATTGTACCCAAAAAGAGAAATAAATAAATGAATCAAACGATTAAGTGTTTAAGTTTGATTTAAAAATTTTAATAAGTTGTAAGATTTGTTTAAGTTTAGTTTGTTAAATTTTTAAGTAATTTTAAACGAGTTTTTATCGAGTCGAACTAAAATATTTTAATATTTTTATGTAGTTTTAGGCTTATCGGACCAAGCCAAGCAGGTGTTTGATCGTTCAAGTTTGATTTGAAAATTTTAACGACCTCCAAAAGGTGTTTAAACTTAACTTATTTACTTAACGAACTGAACTCGAATGAGCTTTTATCGTGCCACACGCGAGTAAAGCTTGAACTGCTTAGTTTGTTTATCACCCTTAATTTTAAGTGGGAATTTGAAAAATCATCTAAACTCACCACATCTCTAAAGATTAAAAATATGAGACTGGTTTCTCTCCAATCTAAAATTGGATTGAAGAGGTATTGTTCGATTCATTAGGTCTACTTTTAGGTCCTGTTTCAATGATTCAAATCATTTATATTTAAAATTCGTCGAATACATCATCCTTACAAAAAATCAAGTCGATCGGATAATGGCAATCACGTGTTCGGATCAGTTTTGTATGAAAAAAATATATGGACGCTGAGAAAATAAGCGGTTCATACAAAATTGATCCGGACATATAGTTTTTGTTCTTCAATCAACTTAATTTTTTGAATGGATGATGTATTCGACAAATCCTAAAATGTGAATAATTCAAATCATCGAAATGAAGTCCAAATGTAAGCCCAATGGGCTGGACTGAACTATCTAATCCAATTTAGGACTAGAGACCGTTCAAACTTTTAAAATATCACAAACATTGTTAACATCATTTGTGAATTACAAATTATTATTATAACTCTACTAAAAAATGTTAGGAAATTTTCAAAATTGGTTTTCAAAATTTATTATTTAGTTTTGGGGGGTTTTCAAAACCTTCATCATTTTTCCTTAGAAAAATTGAAAGAAGCTTGGGGACTTTGTCCCACATCGGAAAGAGACGAAAATGTCACGACCCAAATCCGGTACCAAAAGGCTCGGCGTCATAACAAGATAAAAATAAAATAATTCAAATAATTTTATAGTCGCAGCGCAAGTGAATAAATTAAATAAAATAATTGGGTACTAACTGCTTATTTAAAAGGAAACAAAACATAATCATTTGAACTTTATTGTATTACAAGAGTTCAAAACAAAGCAGACAGAAATATAAAATAAAAAGATTTAAAAAAAACAACACAGCGATTCAATTTCCATCTTGATCCCGCTAAACCTCGTCATCTGAAAGGGTAACAGCTATAAGCACATAGCAGAGTAAGAAATATTATACTGTGAGTATAGGGGCACAAAATAACCATGGATAGTTATTTAAGCTAAAACATTTACACAATTTGAGTTAAATACACAAATAAATTAAGTGGTAGAAACGGAAATAAATCACTATAACCACGGTACAGAACAGGGGTCACTAAAGTGACAATCACTACAGGGGTCAATGGATTCATGACAAACAGGGGACCGCAAAGTGGTCAAACGGGGGCTAATGGTTATTTAAGTCCCGCAAGGCATGGGACTCTCGTGGTGGTACTTATAGAAAATAATTGTTTATAAGATTCATTGCCAAATAATCTCTAAATTTAAACAAACATATCCATGGGTTTTAATTTAAGCAAATAAAGTTCAAAAAATAATTCACGTAATTGAAACATTAACCTAACTATAAAACATAAATTATATCAAATAAATTGTGGTAACTCAAAACATTCGTAAAATATATTATGGTAACTTAAGACATATAAAAAAACATATTATAGTAACTCAAGGTATAATAAAACTCACCTTAAAATTGACCCTTAGCCTTTGTTTTCCTACTACACTTCCCAATCTCTTCGAAACTTATTACGGACAGTTTCCGACTTTCGTTCTTACTCTTGAAGTTTACTGCGCAAGTGTGGCCCTATTTATAGCCATGTTTGCATGGCTCATACCAGGTGGGTAGGTTTTGGTTTGGCCACCTATGCGACAGGTGGCAATCTTCATGCCTTGTTACGTGGCCAAAGCACTCACTTAGTCACTATCTTATGTGTTAGGATGGCGACAAATCACCCTTCCCTTTTTCTTTTTCTTTTTTTTATTATTATTTATTTATTCAAAATTCAAATCTAAAGATGATGATTCCTCTCATGAGTCCTAAAATTACTTATGATTATACGTTAAGTTCATGTCTATAAACCTTACTACCAAACTATAAAACATCCTTACCATTTACTAAAATATTTAATGTATGGTGTCTTACAAATAATTTAATTGATAACTTCCCAATTTCCTATTTATTTATTATTATTTATTGATTTATTTATTTATTTTTGAATTCTATTTATTGCAATTTTAAAAGAAAATTCAAGTGTCACAGAAAATATGGAGCACTTAATAAAGTGTTAAATGGAATATTCATTTGAATATAGAATTGTGGGGTGGATGCTAGTGTGCATACACTCACACCATAAGGATATATGGTGCTTCGCACCTGCGCGGCGTGGGCAATGTGGCACATGAAGGCGCTTTTCTATTTGCATAAGACAGATTGGAGCAATAACGAGAATCGTGGAATATGGTTGACGATGAGTCTATCAACCGATCGAAAAATTGCGTGTCCAATTTGGAGTGGTTTGATCATGTCTATGAATAGACTGCTAAATCAACCATTTCAATCCATTTAAAATTCAAAAGATCATTCTTGCAATTCTCTCTCTCTCTCTCTCCCCCTCCCTCTTGATTTAGAGTTCACGATCAACGGTTTTTTTAGCAAGTTTCTGCTTTTCTTATTGATAATCAAATTCTACAAACTTGATTATCAATGTCTTGGTTACTCTTGATCAAGTTTTTGCTTTTTTTTTATTGATAATCAAATTTTGCAGACTTGATTATTAGTGTCCTGGCTTTCTTAATTATATCAAGAATATTCTGATCTACTGTCGTCAGTGATTATATCAATAGCAAGTGTCTTTGTTTTCTTGATTATATCAAGAGTGTGCATACGTCGGTAGACTTGATCTTTAAATCATGTTTCATTGTATCTTGGAAGCAAATTTGCTGTAATCCCTTGCATACCTTTTGGTAAGTGCAAATATTGTCTCTAGGAAAGCGATTAAGTAACGCGACTTAAAATACCAAATTTCTATGCAAATTTTGTTTTTAAGAAAGCGATTAAGTACCGCGACTTGATGCATAAAATTTATGTTCTACATAAACAAGATTATCACCAAACGTTGAAGACCCGAAAATCACCAACTAAAAAATTCAAGATGAATTATTCAAACAAAAATACATAATATTTGTCCTAAAAATACATATATACTAAAAATATATATTACAAAGGTGCATATATATATCGAGTATATACTTGGTTTTGATTTTCAATAATTATTTTTTAAATAAAAAATAGTTTCACAGATTTAAATACTAAAAGAAATTTTTTGAATTTTTAAAAGTTATTTGTACTCGCTAAAAAATTAAATTACATAAAAATGAAGTTTTTTATTTTTTTTATCTTTTTAAAA